>CM021105.1:290431427-290509046 GCA_007115665.2 Sequoiadendron giganteum | reverse complement strand
GAGAAAAATGGGTAACAATTATATCGGAAGCAAAACTGGAAGCAAAATCGAAAACAAAAATGGAAGCAAAAATGGAAGCAAACATGGAAGCAAAATTGGAAGCAAAATCGAAAGAAAACTTGGAAGAAAAACTAAAAGCAAACCTAGAGAAAAATCGAATGAAAACCTGGAAGAAAAATCGAAAGAAAACCTAGAAGAAAAACCGGAAGCAAAACTGAAAGCAAACCTGGAAGAAACACAAGAAGCAAAACTAGAAGCAAAATCGAAAGCCAAACCGGAAGCAACAAAGGACGTCATAATGGAAGAAAAAATGGAAGCAACAAAGGATGTCATAATGGAAGCAAAATTTGGTGTCAATTAGGAAGCCAAAAGGAAGCCATTTTCAATGACATACTAGAAGCAAAACATGAAGCACGATTGGGAGCAAAATTAGAAGCAAAAATGGGAGCAAACATGGAAGCCAAATTGGGCACTAATTTAGGTGCTATTTCCGACATTAAATTGGTTGCGCTTCTTGACACTATTCTCAATACTAGTCCAAGCACTAAAGGAGGTGCTATTTCTTGCATTACTTTTCCAATGCAAAATCCGATGTTAAATCCAACGTAAAATTCGACGCAAAAAACGGTGCCGAAGAGAACATGCAGTTTGGCGCCGATTTTTGTACCGGAAGAAGTGTCCAATTCATGAACTCAAATGCACTAAATTTTGGTGCTAATTTCCTATTTTTTTGTAGTGGTTTATCACATAAAAAAGGAATGAAAATGTACCTTCAATCTAAAAATTAGGTGTTTGGAGATAAATATAGAGAAATAAATTATACTACTATGAAGTTTTCAAAACTAGATTTTTGTCACCTAGAAGAACATCAAAAAAATACCTCTATGGGAAAATGTTATGCCCCATAAAAAACTTCGCTAAGGAAAAAAATCACCTAATCACTATTCTGGTGGCCTATGGATGGTGTGAAGGTAGAGGGGGCTTGATATTGGTGGATTGTGGGTGGTGGTACCTAATCAATGAACTACAAGCAATGGTGGTCCAATCAATGGTGAGAAGTGTGTTATGATGCTTAGTATTGGGCACTCAAAATAAGTGCTTAACACTTCAAAAATACACTTATCACTTTTTCCATACAGGTAGGCCAAGTGGGTTGATAACCATTATAGAAAGATACTATACCTTACAACGCTACCAAAGGTTACACCTACCAATATTTAAGGATACAAGGATCTATATGCCCCATACTTTGAAAACAAAAATAAAGATTTTGTTAAAAAATAAAAAAAATTGATATGCAAAAGATACCATAATTTATTGCACCAAAATTACACTAGTAGAGAAAATATATGTTATAGATAGGTACAAATCTAATGATTCCAATGCCCATAGACACAATATGGATTCCATATGACCAAGGTATGGGGCCAAAATAAACCTCTAAGGGACTATAAGAAAATTATATTGTGTTTATAGTTGATCCCATTAGATTGGGCCCTTCTAGACTCAATATTGAGGTTAGATGTAGTCTAAATGACCTATAATAATGTTGGCATAATATCTCTAAATTTGAGAAGATGCCCAAGAGATAAAATCTCTAATAACATGTTGAGGTCACCATAAGTAATCATATGAGTAAGAATTGTATACAACAGCAAATAACCTTCCACATGCAAGAGACAATAAAAAAATGTTATATTTATAAAAAATAATACAAGCATATAAGAGGATGCAATATTCAAAATGTGCAATGTACAAATGAAGTCTTTCTTATAAAGACAAGGTGAGAAACAAGATAACATAGGATTATGAAATTTTTCATAATCATATAATATGAGGCACAAAAATATAACTATCCTAAATGTTCCCTAAAAGTGCCCTAATTAAACTTAATAACATAGGTGTGAATAGGTCCTAGAAGGGAACTAGATATGTGCTCACAAACCATGGATATGGCTACTTGAAGTTATCTAGTGAGCCACAATAGATGAAATAATTTTAGTGGATTAAAGTTGTAATGTCATAAAATTGCACCCCTTGCAATTTCACATGTATTCTTGCATCCGCTTTAGTGTCCACTCCATTAGAACTTGTGTAGGCTCATTTTATCCCTTGCATAAGCCTTTTTCCCTTCTCAAGATGCTCGAGACCCCTTTTCAATAGCCACCTTCGCACGTCTGCTTTGCGCCAAACTTTGTGCACTTCCCATTCTTGTCATTTTGTAGCATTATGTGTTTGGACACTAGTGTGCCACACAGATGTCTACGTTTTGTGCTAACATCCTATGACATTTTGACATTCAAATGATCGCTTACGGGCATGTTTTATGCTTGTAAGGTTGTTTTGTTGGTGGTAATGGCTTGGGACACCTTGTACCACCCGGGAAGCTTCATTTTTCTTCTCTTCTCCCTTTAAAAGTGATTTTTTCAATTCATTTGTGCTTCTAGCTTCTCTCTAGCTTTGGCTCCTGCCTTTTCCTCCTCTCTTGCTATCTTTCTATCTTGCTTGCACAACTCCATACAACTTGCTACATCAGCTTCAAGCACTCTCAAGCTCTTATAGCTCTCTTTGCAGCTCTCTTGGCTCTCACAACTATCCCTCCCTTTGGCTTCCTTAAACCTTGCAGCTGATATATCTCCCTTGCCTCATGCTTGCAAGCATCTTGGAATTTTAAAACTCCCCTATCTATTGCATCTACATTTTGTGATATGGGTTCTCCTCCTCGAGCAGGGATTGCTTTTATCACCTATATTTTGTGATACAGGTTCTCCTCCTCAAGTGGGGTTTTCTTTTATCACTCATCACATACTTTATTTCTCTCTATCTATCTGACTGTTCATGGAGGTGGGAACACCAAAATGGGGGTTTGACTGAGGAAAACCCCTATACAGGCCCAACACTTTCTCCAGATCTTACACATGTAGATATTGAAGACACTCATTTGTTGGAGGCTTCATGACTTAGGTTTTTGTGAGCGTCTTCTATCTCTCATCCTCTTTAACTTTATCATTTATTTTACTTTACTCTAGTTTGGTTATATTCCATTACTTTTCCACATTCCAAGATTTCTTAGCAGTTAGAGTATAAGTAGACACTTTGTTGTTTTTTGTGACATTCTCGATTTTTTATCTGTACAAGACACTACTACGCCTTTGGGACTCCAGTGCGTCGCATTGTCATCCATGTGCCACGCTAACATCCTTCGACCGAGAGTCCATCAGTTTGTCCAGAAAACCCTTGTGATCTGCTCTTTCTGATTCTAGAACTCTTGCTTTGTTCCTTGAGGTAGTTTAGGGCAGTTCTTCCCTTGGGAATCTCTTGAGAATAAAGAGACTCATGAGTATCAAATCCCTTTTCTCTACAAAAGAATAAATAATTTGGGTTATCTACTGATATGCCAAGACTACTACTTTTGAAAGTGGTCTATTTGAACCATTGATCAAAGGGAAGAAGAAAAACCTTTAGCAAATAGAGTTGGATTGTGGATTTAAAATAGAAATTGATACAATATGGAGTCTAAGTAGAAGGTATTTTCCATTATAAAATTGATTCTAAGGGTGTGATAGAGATGAGGGAAGATGACAATTGAGAAATAATAATTTGGTATGATTCAACTAGAGTATTGATTACCTAGTTGATGAAGGGGAACTATATGAGGATGATTGAAAGACTTATGTCAACTTGTTGATTAGTTATAGGGTTAGGTATAATTTTAACACCGTGTATTTAATTGAAATATGGGTAGTTGGGAGAGTTGTTGAGAATGAATTTGCACCCATATTGATTATAGAAACCAAGAGGGAAGATGGATTTTTAGAGAATAGGTGATCTAGTTGATATTAAATTTATGTAAATCAATAAAATTATATCTATACTAAAACCATGCATGCTAACTTTTGAAGAATATTTTCTCAAAAATCAAGAAAAAATAATTTGATGGGATGCCTTAAAACACAAGTGATACACATCATAATAATTTAGGTTTGTCAAGTATTGAAACTATCTTGAAAGATTTGATTATGTTAAGTGAACTATGGGAGTAAATGATATAGTAGGGATGTCACTCCATATATTTAATGAGGATGTTAAGCCTTGTACAAGAGAATTGGAATGGTTTTTTTCAATGTGAGGGATCTATGGAAAAAATGTTAGATATAAGCATGGATTTTCTCTATGGTGTTAGGTCTATATATTTTTACACTAAAAAATGATTAAGGTGTTCTTTGGTTTTTTATGTTTTAGATTGTTAAATTTTATTAATTTAATTTAAAATTCTTGAGTATTTTATGTTTGTAAAATATGGGGAAGATTCTTGCAATAAAATAATCCTCTCTTCAATTGAATGTCTCCCTAATTGATAGAGAATTTGAAGAAGTGATAGGTTTATTTTTTAATCTACATTTATTAGTTTGTATTGAAAATATAAAAAAAAAGAAAAGAGCATGAGACTCAAACCCAAACATTAGTCATACATCTTCAACACATTTGCATTCTTCAAATTACATATATATATATATATACGATTCTCTTATAGCCACTTCTACCTAACTAATAACTAACACCAAATAATAAAGTAACAATTTTATGTTAATTTATTATTTATTATCTATTAATTATTAATCTATGTTATACACTAGTTCTCAACATTAAACAACACTCTTTTAATACTAAGATAAAAATATTTCAATTTGACCTCCTTCAATAATATTTTTGTTATATATTAATTTCCATTGATAATATATCCAATTACAATTTTACCTTTATAACCAGAAACTTCATTATTTCATATTCTCCCTCTCCATTATCCTCGTAGCTACATTAACAACTTTGAATACAAAACAAATAATGGATGTTGTATTTTTTTCAATTATTTGAATGCAACTATCACATCTGCAAATGTTAGCAAAATAACTGTATAAATTCAACACTCAATATGGACCAGAAAAATCATGTGAGTGTGAAGGACATGGTGTCATTGCTCACCAAGACCATAATTTATTTGAGAAACATCATATGAAACAATGCTCTCAAAACTGTTGCACCATCTTTTCATAATAGTAGATGTTTGAATGTGTTTTGGCCTAAACTCCACCATGTTTTCTTTGGTGGTTTTCAATACTTTGGTTGTTTCCACATTCGCCATATTTTGTCATTTCTCTTATTCTCATTGTGATATCTGAGATAGTGGACCCACATTTTTTCTTTTCGTATACCTTACGCCATTACGCCACTAAAGGGAGGAATCACGTTGATAATTATGTAAATGATAATGGTTGGCATGAAGAGAATATTGTTTGGCTTTAGATTTAGATGGGTAAATATTTTATCATCACAATAAAAATATTGCTATACACAAAGAAACAACTACAAACAGAAACTCAAACTCCCTTTCAACCACTTAAACTATCTTATATTTTTATTTTTCTGATATTTGATATGAGAAGGAACAAAATGGAATGAAAAAATATGAGAAGAGAGAATAAGATGGAGAGTGTTGCAAGGTGTGCACCTATGGTCTCCTTGTGTTGTGCAGTGCAACGCTCGGGTTCATGAGATGGCTTAACCGCCTTCTGTGGACTCATTAACTTTGGTAGTTGTATCAAGCATTAACATGTCGATCTTTTGGTGCAACGGCAACCATCTGTGCAACAAAGAGGAGAAGATGCAAATGAAAAATAAAAGTCGCAGATTTGCATGTGATCCATACTACATCTTTATTGAAAAAATACAAGAGTGATGGACATACATCAATAGTTGTTGCATGTGATTTGCACTACTTGACCATTGTATGCACCATTTTGGAGAAGGAATAGAAGGAAAACAAAAAGGTCTAAAAAACTTGCTCTAATATCATATTGAAAATGAGAAAAAACAAAGAGCATAAGATTCAAACATATAAATTAGTCATTCATTTTCAACACATTTACATTATTTGAATTACTTATATAAACGATTTCTCTTATAACCACTTCCACCTAACTAATAACTAATACCTAATAACAAATTAACAATATTATGCTAATTTATTATTTATTATTTATTATCTATTACTTATTAGTCTATTTTATGCTCTATTTCCCAATAGTTTGTTACTAAGTTTGACATATTAGGTTTGTTTATCATCTATGAATTATCAGAGGTAATTATTCAAATTGTGAAGTTTCTCAAATTTATTAATTACATTTGGATGAAATTTTTATTAGATTGAAATGATTCTAAATGTAGTTTTATTTCTATTGTTTGAATTGATTTATACTTTCCTCAAAATAATAATACATAAAATTTTAATACCTAAAAGAAAGACATTCACAAGATGAAGCCTTGATGTCATAACATACCATAATGTGGTGAAATCCACTAAGAATTATGTATTAATAGTGAAATGAGTATAATTTCTTGAAAAAAAAAAAAATGAAATTGTATTCAATTTTTTTCCTATTGCATTTTCCCTCCCCTACTAACCACTTGTTGATTAATGGGCATTATTGATTTTGAGCCAATACTTAGCATTGACAATAATTCTTTATTAGTGATGGGAGCCTTTTTTACTTATTCATATATTTTTATTTCAAAGCCTCCTAATAGCATGCCACATGTTGTTCTCTTAGGGATTTAGGTGGTAAAGGCATATCATTTTCACAAGGAAGTACTAGCGAGTGTCACATTGCCATGTCAACATATATTCAATGACTTACAATGATTAAATCTAATTTCTCACTTATTTAAGCATGTTATTAAATTTAGAATCAATTTTTTGGTGAAGAGAATTTAGGGTAATATTCAAATGTGTTTATTAGGTCATTTTTTATGTGAAAAAATGTTTCATATCAATTGAAAAACATTAGTTATAGAGATCTATATCAAGTGTGAATTGAGTTACTAATTATTTAAGAATTAGAATCCTATGATTGCACACATGAAATTGTATGCCTCAAACATTCTTTCAAGTGAAATTATTAAAATACATGCAACCACTCTTACAAAATATGAAAAACCATTAAATCATGATGGTTACATGCACAAAGGGGAAGTATAGTACTTTAGGTAGAGATTCATAGAGAGTACTTCAACAATTAACAAGGCATTGATTTTCATATAATTTTTGTTCTTGGTATCCTTGTTGTGTAACATTTAATGAGATTTAGTTATCTACCATATTTAATTTTTAAATTATATATTTTTTGGATTAATTCTATTATATATTGGGATTTCTTCAATAAATAACTTGGGTCTTATGCTAGTTTGTTATCATATTTTATTTCATATATATGCTTGCTCTACAATCCTTGCATATAAATTGATTTCTTAATTTCTTTGTTAACAAGCCCTACAAGAACCTCAGTGTATATATTTAGAGGCATCTAAATTTTAATTATTTCTAGCTATATGAATACATTTTGAAGTAATCAATATAATAAGTTGTGATTCTTGCAATCCTCTTTCTCATTATTTAAAGCTGAATTATGTGATGCATTTTACGATCATGCTTAGATTTAGTTTCAATTGACTACTAATTGGGTTTTATAAATTTCTCAAAATTTAATAAAGGAATGCATATTTTAACACATTACCTTTTAAGTATTTATTAGTTTTCATTTTGTATTTTCACTTTTCTCTTAAACAATTTTAGGCTTATATAGAATAGACAAGGAGCCAACCTTTCAATTCTAGAGTTTGACTTGTAGGTCGGGTCTCATATCAAAAAACTTTTCTAAACTTTTAAGCCTTAAAAGTTGTATTTATGACAAGATATGTAACACCCCTTTGTTTTGATTTATGGACTAGATAGTGTGTCCTTGTTTTGCTTTGATTTATGTTTCTGGATATTCGGATATTTTATCTTGTGTGTGTATTTGATTGCTATTTATAGAACGACGAACTTCTATTTTATGTGATGTGATTTGGTTTATCTGATGATATGTTTTACATGCTTTAATGGTGTAATGATGTTAGTTGATATGACATGTTAGAGATTATGAGAATATTTGAGATATTGTGGAAGTGTCCGTTTTGATGAATGTATTGGTGAAGGGGATGGGTTTGCATCACTCACTTGCGAGCACCCTGCGAATCCATAATTTCCTCTTCACAATGTGTATTTGATGTTGATTATATTATATGATGTTGGTTACTATATTTTCAAGATTTTAGGTACATGACATCAACTCCACTTGGTTCCACAGGTTTGAGCGTGTCGATCCAACAGTTAAGTTGAATGGGAGATAGTAGCTAGGTAACTTGTGTCAAGTCTACACCCTAGCCATAGTGTGTTGTCAATCGTTTGTGTCGAGTCGTTGTTTGTTTTTCTTTAATGTTATTTAATTCTGAAAGGATTCTAGATTTGGAAATAGATATTTAGAGTAATTGCATTAAATTATGCAATTTGGAAAGAAGTTTATATTTAAATTCATTAATTAAAATTTAATTTATTTAATTAATTAAATTTAATCCAAGGGGTTGAATTTAGTTATTAAATAATTTAATTAATTAATTAATTGTGATGCAAGAAAATCAAAAGAAATAAAAGAATTTAAATTAATTATGGAATTTTATTTCATTTAGTGGGAATTTAATTATTTTGGGATTTTATTTCAATGAAGTTGGAATTAAATTAGAATTTCAAATTGCATTTTAAATTTAAAGTTAGTTTTCAAAAATTGGAATTAAGTGGATATTTTAATTTTCAATATTGCATGCAAGATTAGATTTGGTAGTTTAAGATATTTTTGATTGAGGAATGAAGTGCATGTTTAATTAAGAAGAAGAGTTTATTGAAAATTGAGGGGATTCAAGAAGAAGATCTTAAAAAAAGAAAGTTTCTTGAAGGGAGAGAAGAATTTTTGGAAAAAATTGCATAGAGAAGGGTTTGAAGAGATTTTTGATTGAAGAATTGATTTGAGGAAAGTCTCTTTATAATTGGTTGAGATTTTGGATTGGATTCATTGCACGGTAGAAGAGAATTTGTGAGATCCTTGGAGGAGGATTTGCATCAAAAATTCATCTTTTCCTGTAGCTTCAAAATCTAGGTTTTTTTATGTGTTTTTCTTGTTCTTGTTTGCTTAAAACACATTTATATTGTTTAAAGAATCTGTTGTTGAATTCATTGGGAATTTGGATTTGTTAATGGAAATTAGATTTAAATTAACCTGAAATTTGGGGAAAATTGTGAAAACCTCTGTAAAATTTAATTTATTTGAGGAAATGGATTATTTTGTTATTTAAATCAAACCTAGAGGTTGAACAACACTTTTAGATTGTTTTAGAAAATTTAACCTCTCTAGAAAATCAATTTAATTATTAAACCTCTATAGAAATTGGTTGGAGAAAACTAGAGGATTTGAAAACTTCTGATTGTTAAATTAGATCCTTTTAGTTTTATTGTTCTTTTATTGTTAATGTATTCAAGAAAATTGAATAAAATAAAGTTTCTGTGAATTTCGGGATTTTTTGGAAAAGTTTTACAATTTCACTTGTAGGTGAATATTTTCACAAAATTTCCCCAATTTATCTATTGTTAAAATTCGTTTATATATATATATATATATATATATATATATATAAATAATACATATATACATATTTTATTTGGAGAAAATATTGATTTAAAACCAGAATCGCCTTTCGTACAACGGATTTGATTTCCATGGTTGAGGACGGAATTGTCCATATCTATAAAATCTGAAATTTACAAAATAATAATAATAAAATTTTGGTTAAAGTTTATTTGTTAGTGGTTGGTGGGGGGGTTAAATCCCCACCACCCACTCACGTGTGGGAGGTGTGACTGCCATGAGGCAGCATGCCCACCACAGTGGGGGATGCGCTATCCCATGGCAATGTTGCCCTCACTGTATTGTTGCGTTGGAGGATGGGAAGGGTCGGTGGTACAACCGCCCCCTCCCCATAAATGTTATAAAACTTAGTTTTATTGTTATAAAAACAATCTTCAAACTTAAAAGGTATTTCGTCCACCATCCGAGGTAGCTCAAAATTCGAGGCTTGGTCTTTTGTCTTTCATATTAAATTTATATTAAATATATATAATATGATTAATATATGTATATATATTTTTTCAGAGATAACTAATATGGTTTTATTTGATTTATTTTTATCTTTAATATCAAAACAATTTGATATTTTGTAAAATGATAGAAGATATGTTAATGATTATATATAGTTAAATATATTAATTTGTATTTAAATGTATATATTGTAGGTATATACATTTGAGTAAATAATTAATATTTTATCTTATTTTAATTTAATGCATGCAATTTAGTATTGAATGGGAATTTTAAAAGAACTGATTTGCATGCATGGATGAATGGATAGAGAATGATATTTTGTATAAATGGAGGAAACTATATGTATTATTTATTGAAAGAGATATAGAATATGGTTAGAAAATTGAAAAGATTTAATTGCATAGATTTATGTCGCTTCAAAAGTAAAAGAGTTTTATTGAAGAAGAAAATAATTATTTTAATCTATTTATCATCTATTAGGGCAATTTAATTATTGGGATTGGAATATGGAATAGTTATGGAATTAGAATATCCAAAAATAGTAGTTCCTCGTGATTGCCTTTTAGATTTATTTTCCTCGTATTTCGCAAAGGGTTGTGAGTTTAAATTGTTCAAGATTCCTAATAATGAAAGAGGAAATAGGGTTTATGATTATTTGAGTTAATCTAGTTTCCGTGCCTTTGACTTTGTCAATGTTATCTATTTAATGTGTATGGATTTAAGAAATCCAAATATTAGATTTGATTAATGACGTAAATGCTTTTGTAGCTATGTGATCAGGTTGTATTTTGGGATATGGGATTAAGTGTTAGTCCAATATTTAAAGTCTTCTAGAAGATCTTAGAGGATGAGGGTTGTCGTCTCTTTATGTCAACCAGTTGTTTTTCCCTTGGGTAGTGCATGATGTCTTTCAGTTATTACCCGATTTCCATGAACGGGGATGTTTTGTACCTCCTAAGAAAGGAGTGGACTATGTGTTTTGTTGCCTCCAAGATATTTGGAGTGAGTTCTATTATTTTGTTTCCTCCTTGTGTTGGAGTGGCTTTGATACCTAGGTTGTATGCACTTGTGATTCCCTTGGTGATTAGTTTGTTTGTGTGTTGTCAAATAGAAGAGTGGATTCCATTAGGGTCCAGAGCCCAGAAGAGGTAAGATTTGGGTAACCTATGGAAGTGGTTTAATCAAGTGATAACTAAAATTATAAAATTGGGGAGTACTACACACTAAAAAGATAAGTTATAGCTTCACTCATAGTCAAGTGCTAGTTAAGGTTTGGAATGAGTGGGAAGGCCTAAAATGGCATAGTCATCTATCTTGTCAGTATGAGAGGTATTTGATTCTGCACTAGTAAGTATGAGGGTCAAGGGTCGGTAGAGTTCACCAGGATCACCGGAGCCTATGAAGATCCGTAGAGGGTAACTTATTATGAGTTGTGCGATGACACTCTGCTTAGGACAACAGTTGGTTTTTATGTTGTGTATGATTCTCTTAACATACTTGATCTATTTTATGTCTGGAAGCAATGTAACCTATGTCAATGATGTGAGTGTTGTACTTTTGTTTGGTTGTGTCAATATGAGTCTACCTTTGGTTAGAGGTTGTAGATCTTTATCCATGTTACATTGTTACTATCTCCTACCATGGGGGGTGGGCCTTCAGGTACCACTTGGTTGGGTGGAACATGCACCATACACCGTTGGATCCCCATTTATCTTCAGTACTTGGTGGCGAGACATCCTGATGGATAGCTCGCGGTTCTTGTAATTTCTTGCATTGTAGTATTTATGTTTGTATAAGTTATTTTATCCCTCTTATGTTATGAGGTGAAGTTATGTAATTTAATAAATTTGTACTATTGCCTCATTCTAGGAATGAGTGTTGTAACTATTGGATTAAGTAAATGATTACGAAATTGTATCTTGGATGTTTATCTTTTATGTTGTGTTGAATCTTTATGTTGTATGATGCTTATTTCATAAAGTTATTAAGTGTTATGGTTATCTATGCGTGGGCTTAAGTAATCCCAACCTTGTAGCCTTAGAGGTTGTTGTTAATTAGTAAGTGAATGTGTATGTTAATTACACTTTATAAAAATAAAAATAAAAAAATTGGTTCGCTTAAGTCATTAATTACAACTTCCTCTTCCTTTAGGGTTACTTGGCAGGGCATTACACATGATATCAGAGCCTGCATTTAAACACTAGGTGCTCTAGGATTATGATGTACCCATTAAGCTTAGCTGCATAGGTTTTGCAAGTGTACCTTGTCTAATACCTTTTTGTGTATGTGTAGGAGTATGCCTCCTTGACACGGACGAGGCAGAGGACGAGGATGTGGCCGGGTAGGCGGTCGTGAGGGGAGTCAGCATGACTCGTCACCTCATGTTACACTTATACCTAAGCAGGAGGAACATTAGGCCTCACTGAATGGCCGAGGGGATAATGGTAGATAGTTGAATCCTCCAGGGATCGAAGCTACACATAGGACTCTTGAGGAGGCTTTGGCATTCCTAGGTCTGAGACAGGAAGTACCAGAGGTTAACCCTGTTGTGCGGACAGTTACAGCACAATCAGAGATGTTAGCCTCTACCTATATGAGAGATTTGATTCGGTCACAACCACCTAGGTTTGACAGAGTAGGCATTGGTTTAGAGGCTGAGACTTGGCTGATAGGTCTTGACCAATGTTTTGCTATGCATCCATATGATAGTAAGACTAAAGTGCGGTGCGTTGTTATGCACATGTAGGATTTTGCAGCCACTTGGTGGAGACTTGAGGAGCAGAAGCTCCGCATTGATATGAGTTATGTGACTTGGGAGATTTTCCTTGAGCGGTTCAAAGCCCGTTTTCTTTCTGACCATTGGCGTCAGCGTAGGGGTGATGAGTTCCACGCCTTATGGTAGTTAGCCATGACCGTGGATCAGTATGAGAGACTATTCTACGAACTTAAACAATTCGCAGGAATAGGAGATGATGAGGGGATGCTCGTGCAACATTTCATCAGGGGTTTGAATGCCTGTATTAGTGGTGGTGTGTGGGTCTTTGAACCCAAGTCTATGGAGATAGTTGTGGAGAAGGCACAACTTGTGGAGGAGAACTTAGCGTTGGCACTAGGAGGTCATTTAGGTGTGCAGATTGGTAGTGGTTCAGGAGTTGGGTCTAGTGCTCGACGGGGTCAGAATCAGGGAGTTGGATCACCGATGACTCAACAGGAGCCTACTCAGAGTGGGCAACAGGAGAGTGCACTTGGGAAGTGTAAGGATACATAGTCGTATCTGGATGATGGTGGTTCTTTTCCTAGAAGGAACCGGAATTGGTGGCATAATAAGTGCAATCGTCAGGTATAGCCAGCCCAAAGTTCATAGTCTGCGACTGATTGGGATAGTATGGAGCAGTCTATTGCACCGATAGGAGGCAGTGAGTTTGGTTGTAACATTAGATGTTACTCTTGTGGTCAATAGGGCCACCTTGCTAGGAATTGTCCCCATCGGAGCACTTCTGGATTTGGTCAGAGACCGGCAGTTTCAGAGCCGATAGTAGGGGATACAGGTAGGACTCATCATGCTTATGTGGCGGTTGATAACCGTCAGCCTGGATATCAAGGTGTTTTAGTTGAAACTTCTGGTGTTGGTCGAGCAGTGCATAATACTCGTCCTCAGGGGTCGAGGTTTTGATTTGATGCAGCTGGTTTGAGGGAGTTATGTCCCTACTTGTGTGCAGGTTTCCAAGAGTAAGCCTAACCCTTGGGGGGGAGAATGTAACACCCCTCTGTTTTGCTTTATGGGCTAGACAGTGTGTCCTTGTTTTGCTTTGATTTATGTTTCTGGATATTCGGATATTTTATCTTGTGTGTGTATTTGATTGCTATTTATAGAATGACGAACTTCTATTTTATGTGATGTGATTTGGTTTATCTGATGATTTGTTTTACATGCTTTAATGGTGTAATGATGTTAGTTGATATGACATGTTAGAGCATATGAGAATATTTGAGATATTGTGGAAGTGTCTATTTTGATGAGTGTATTGGTGAATGGGATGGGTTTGCATCAGTCACTTGCGAGTGCCCTGCGAATCCGTAATTTCCTCTTCACAATGTGTATTTGATGTTGTTTATATTATATGATGTTGGTTACTATGTTTTCGGGATTGCAGGTACATGACATCGACTCCACCTGGTTCCATAGGTTTGAGCATGTTGATCCAATGGTTAAGTTGAATGGGAGATAGTAGCTAGGTAACTTGTGTCAAGTCTACCCCCTAGCCATAGTGTGTCACCAGTCATTTGTGTCAAGTTGTTGTTTGTTTTGCTTTAATGTTATTTAATTCTGAAAGAATTCTTGATTTGGAAATAGATATTTAGAGTAATTACATTAAATTATACAATGTGGAAAGAAGTTTATATTTAAATTAATTAATTTAATTTAATTAATTAATTAAATTTAATCCAAGGGGTTGAATTTAGTTATTAAATAATTAAATTAATTAATTAATTGTGATGCAAGAAAATCAAAAGAAATAAAAGAATTTAAATTAATTATGGAATTTTATTTCATTTAGTGGGAATTTAATTATTTTGGGATTTTATTTCAATTAAGTAGGAATTAAATTAGAATTTCAAATTACATTTTAAATTTAAAGTTCGTTTTCAAAAATTGGAATTAAGTGGATATTTTAATTTCCAATATTGCATGCAAGATTAGATTTGGTAGTTTAAGATATTTTTGATTGAGGACTGAAGTGCATGTTTAATTAAGAAGAAGAGTTGATTGAAAATTGAGGGGATTCAAGAAGAAGATCTTAAAAAAAGAAGAAAGTTTCTTGAAGGCAGAGAAGAATTTTTGGAAAAATTTGCACAGAGAAGGGTTTGAAGAAATTTTTGATTGAAGAATCAATTTGAGGAAAGTCTATTTATAATTGGTTGAACTTTTGGATTGGATTTATTGCACGGTAGAAGAGAATTTGTGAGATCCTTGGAGGAGGCTTTGCATCAGAAATTCATCTTTTCCTGTAGCTTCAAAATCCAGGTTTTATTCTGTGTTTTTCTTGTTCTTTTTTGCTTAAAACACATTTATATTGTTTAAAGAATCTGTTGTTGAATTCATTGGGAATTTGGATTTGTTAATGGAAATTAGATTTAAATTAATCTGAAATTTGGGGAAAATTGTGAAAACCTCTGTAAAATTTAATTTATTTGAGGAAATGGATTGTTTTGTTATTTAAATCAAACCTAGAGGTTGAACAACACTTTATATTGTTTTAGAAAATTTAACCTCTCTAGAAAATCAATTTAATTATTAAACCTCTATGGAAATTGGTTGGAGAAAACTAGAGGATTTGAAAACTTCTGATTTTTAAATTAGGCCCTTTTAGTTTTATTGTTCTTTTATTGTTAATGTATTCGAGAAAATTGAATATAAGAATTAGTTTTAAAGTTTTTGTGAATTTTGGGATTTTCTGGAAAAGTTTTACAATTTCACCTGTAGGTGAATATTTTCACAAAATTTCCCCAATTTATCTATTGTTAAAATTTGTTTATATATATATATGATTATATATATATAATACATATATACATATTTTATTTGGAGAAAATATTGATTTAAAACTAGAATCGCCGTTCATACGACGAATTTGATTTCCGTGGTTGAGGACAGAATTGTCCATATTTATAAAAATCCGAAATTTACAAAATAATAATAATAAAATTTTGGTTAAAGTTTATTTGTTAGTGGTTGGTGGGGGGGTTAAATCCCCACTGCCCACCATAGTGGGGGATGCACTGTCCCATGGCAATGTTGCCCTCACTATACTGTTGTGTTGGAGGATGGGAAGGGTCAGCGGTACAACCGCCCCCTCCCCATAAATGTTATAAAACTTAGTTTTATTGTTATAAAAACAATCTGCGAACTTAAAAGGTATTTCGTCCGCCATACGAGGTAGCTCGAAATTCGAGGCTTGGTCTTTTGTCTTTCATATTAAATTTATATTAAATATATAAATACTATATAAATATATATATAATATGATTAATATATGTATATATATAATTTTTTAGAGATAATTAATATGGTTTTATTTTATTTATTTTTATTTTTAATATCAAAACAATTTGATATTTTGTAAAATGATAGAAGATATGTTAATGATTATATATAGTTAAATATATTAATTTGTATTTAAATGTATATATTGTAGGTATATACATTTGAGTAAATAATTAATATTTTATCTTATTTTAATTTAATGCATGCAATTTAGTATTGAATGGGAATTTTAAAAGAACTGATTTGCATGCATGGATGAATGGATAGAGAATGATATTTTGTATAAATGGAGGAAACTATATGTATTATTTAGAAAATGGAAAGAGATATAGAATATGGTTAGAAAATTGAAAATATTTTATTGCATAGATTTATGTCGTTTTAAAAGTAAAAGAGTTTTATTGAAGAAGCAAATAATTATTTTAATTTATTTATCATCTATTAGGGCAATTTAATTATTGGGATTGGAATATGGAATAGTTATGGAATTAGAATATCCAAAAATAGTAGTTCCTCGTGATTGCCTTTAGATTTATTTTCCTCATATTTTGCAAAGGGTTGTGAGTTTAAATTGTTCAAGATTCCCAATAATGAAAGAGGAAATAGGGTTTATGATTATTTGAGTTAATCTAGTTTTCGTGCCTTTGACTTTGTCAATGTTATCTATTGAATGTGTATGGATTTAAGAAATCCAAATATTAGATTTGATTAATGACGTAAATGCTTTTATAGCTATATCATCAGGTTGTATTTTGGGATATGGGATTAAGTGTTAGTCCAATATTTAAAGTATTCCGGAAGATCTTAGAGGATGAGGGTTATCGTCTCTTTATGTCAACCAGTTGTTTTTCCCTTGGGTAGTGCATGATGTCTTTCAGTTATTACCTGGTTTCCATGAACGGGGATGTTTTGTACCTCCTGAGAAAGGAGTGGACTATGTGTTTTGTTGCCTCCAAGATATTTGGAGTGAGTTCTATTATTTTGTTTCCTCCTTGTGTTGGAGTGGCTTTGATACCTAGGTTGTATGCACTTGTGATTCCCTTGGTGATTAGTTTGTTTGTTTGTTGCGAAATAGAAGAGTGGCTTCCATTAGGGGCCAGAGCCCAGAAGAGGTAAGATTTGGGTAACCTATCAAAGTGGTTTAATCAAGTGATAACTAAAATTATAAACTTGGGGAGTACTACACACTAAAAAGATAAGTTCTAGCTTCACTCATAGTCAAGTGCTAGTTAAGGCTTGGAATGAGTGGGAAGGCCTGAAATAGCATAGTCATCTATCTTGTCAATATGAGAGATATTTGATTCCACACTAGTAAGTATGAGGGCTGAGGGTCGGTAGAGGTCACCAGGATCACTAGAGCCTATGAAGATCTGCAGAGGGTAACTTATTATGAGTTGTGCGATGACACTCTGCCTAGGAAAACTATTGGTTTTTATGTTATGTGTATGGTTCTTTGAACATACTTGATCTATTTTATGTCTGGAAGCAATGTAACCTATGTCAGTGATGTGAGTGTTTTACTTTTGTTTGGTTGTGTCAATATGAGTCAGTATGAGTCTACCTTTGGTTAAAGGTTGTAGATCTTTGTCCATGTTACGTTGTTACTATCTCCTACCATGGGGGGTGGGCCTACGGGTACCACTTGGTTGGGTGGAACATGCACCATACACCATTGGGTCCCCGTTTATCTTCAGTACTTGGTGGCGAGACATCTAGATGGACAGTTTGTTGTTCTTGTAATTTCTTGCATTGTAGTATTTCTGTTTGTATAAGTTATTTTATCCCTCTTATGTTATGAGGTGGAGTTATGTAATTGTAATACATTTGTACTATTGCCTCATTCTGGGAATGAGTGTTGTAACTATTGGATTAAGTAAATGATTATGAAATTGTATCTTGGATGTTTATCTTTTATGTTGTGTTGAATCTTTATGTTGTATGATGCTTATTTCATAAAGTTATTAAATGCTATGGTTATGTATGTGTGGGTTTAAATAATCCCAACCTTGTAGCCTTAGAGGTTGTTGTTAATTATTAAGTGAATGTGTATGTTAATTACACTTTATAAAAATAAAAATAAAAAATTGGTTTGTTTAAGTCGTTAATTACAACTTCCTTTAGGGTTAGTTGGCGAGGCATTACAAGATAAATCTATTCGTTTATATTTTTTAATTAGCATGCTCAATGGGATTATGCATTTCACCCTAATTAAGATTAGTGAAAATCTTACTTATTATAATTTTTGAGGAAAATATTTAGCATTTTATTTATAATTGGATGTTAAATAAGGGCACTCACTAGGCTCTAAGAGGGATAAGTATTACCAAATATATCATAGAGTAACAAATTCAAGTTTTTTCAGCCCTTTACCTTAAAATAAAAGACCACAAACTAATCAAACCTAGTCTTATGCTAACTAAAGTCCTCTAGTTGCACCTCTCGAACATTAGTTTAAATTATAGACATGGATAAACCTAAAAAGTATCCCCTTATGTCATGTGATAATAAAAATTCACTTATTGCACCTACAAATCTTCATATATATAATCACATCTATATTCATTCTTAAAAGGATCTTCTATTTTACACTAGGGAAAAATCTATCACACATGTTGATCATTTAGTAGACTGAAAAATTATGTGTCATCCATGATGATAGACATCACAATGTGGATTTTAGAATACTAGTTTAAAATATTTCAAGGGAAATTATGGAGTAGTACAAAAACTTGAGTTTTAAATCTATTGACACATACTTTCATATTAGATTCAAAGAAAAATAAGAAAACCTATATATTAATGTGTGTTTTGAAATGTCAACATCTTGGAAAAAATCATTCATCTACATGAAAGGCATTAGTTTGAAGAGTATTATATATACATTTTGGGTTAAAAATATGCTTGAATAAATTTTTAAGCAAGTGGTTGAGTCATCACATTCAAGGGAATCTAAAAGAATCTTGATGGAGAATAATTAATTAATTTTTATTTAGATCTTGTTATTTTTTATAAGCTAACAAAATGCACACATAGTCTTAAGGAATAGATATTATGACTATTAAAAATTCACATATATAAAATCATGTAATTTAATAAAATTGTATTCATTAATTGTCATGTAAAAATTTCTTTTAGTTTTACAACTCATATTGATTCATATAAAAAAAATACACTAAATAAATTATTAAATCCTAAGATAATCCTATCATAATCCATGTGATAAAAATTATAAAATAAGGGCGAGAGAGAGAAGAGTGAAGATGAACTTGGGAAGCCTCATTCACCAACAACACTTTGTGAGTAGATAAACCCAATTTAAAATACTCCTTTAATTGGCATAATCACTTGAAAATGACATAGAGGAGGGAGCATTTATTCTAAGGAGAGACAACCATGGAGGGAATAATTTTAAAGAAAACTATTTTAGGTGTATGTTGATGGTACAACTCTCATGGTTGATGTGTATAGTGAATGATCAATTTTAAGTTACACAAATGTGTTTGGGTTGACCATGCCAAGTATCTCACCATTGATGAGACACTAGTGATGTGAAACAAAATTTGGGCTCATTGAATAATTAATAGTTTATTATTACAAACAATTAAACTAAAACCTTGTGACTAGAGAAATAGAAAGAATGAATAAATTAAAATTATTTATTCATAGTAGCTTCAAAATGGTAGGTAATAAGAACTTTTTTCCATCCAAGATAAATTTACAAGAGAATACAAAGAATCACATGAATTTTAGTTTTAAAATTATTATATTCCTTCTTATTTATCTAAAATTTGACATGGAATCGCATGTCATCTTCATTTTACAAGTCCTCTTCACCATTCTTTATAATTCTTCACTAATATTGAGCTTAAATTTTACATGCAAATACACACCATTCTTCCTTTTGCAAGTCCTCTTTATAATTCTCCATTACCATTGAGTTGAAACTTGACATGAAAGTACATGTAATTCTTTATTTTTAAAGTGCTCTTTATAATTTTATATTACTTTTGAGATAAAATTGGTATGTAAATGCATGTCATTCTTCCTTTCACAAGTTCCCTTCAACATCTTCCTTGAATCTTTCTAGTTTTCAAAGAGTTGTGTGATTTAATTTTTTCTATATTTATAGCTATAATCCCAATATCCTAAAATACATGAAATTTAATTATTATATTCTATTAAAAAAACCAAAAGAGAATGCATAGTTAAATTAAATTAAATTCTCTTAAAGGATGGTGAATTTCTCTTGTAGGTTCATCATGTTGAGTTATGATTTAAGGTTGTAGATGTGAGAGAATTTTTTTTTTCACATATGTAGATATGGGGGAGAACGAGAAATCTTATAAATTAGAGAAAATAGGAAATTTCATGCACATTTATATATAAAGGGGGAGAAGGAGAACTTTCATGCATATTTGCATATATCTAAGTCAACTAAAAGGTTCATACAAATGTGTAAGAAAAGGGAAATGGAAAACTTGATGCAAGTGTGAATATATGGTGGAGAATGAGATTTTTTTATATATTTATACATATGGGTGAGAATTAGAACTTCCATACATGCATATATGGGGAAGAATGAGAAATATCTTTTACATTTATATAGAAAATTCAAATGAAAAATCTTTTGCAAAATTATAAGTGGGTCCAGAGAATTGTAAATTCATGCACATTTATATATATGGGGGAGAATTGGAGCTTTCTTGCATATTTACATATATGGGGAAGAATGAGAACTTTCATGCAAGTTTATATACATGCAGATTAGGTGAAAAATTCCTACAAAATAGATAAACTCCTAAAGGTCATAACTTTTGAGCTCATTTTTTCATATTGAATATGTCAAAGAGGAATCGATCATGGTGACTTGATTGTAATAATTTTGGACCATTTTAATCATTTTGAGGGGGGCAAAACATAAAGATGTGTCACACTTTCATAAAGGAGTTGACCAAAACTGATTTGAATTTTTAACTCGAATCACTAAAAAATGGCATGTATGTTTTGAATTTTGAAATGATGTAAACTAATAAAATATTTATTTTTAGTGTATTTTATATATATATATATTTTTTAAATATTAAAAAAGTATTTGAATATAGTTTTTTATGAAATTGAAACTACAATTTAGTTGTTGATAAAATGCTGAAAAATGAAGTTAAACGAGATGTCACTCTTTATGTAGTAATTTTTTTCCTTCATTTTTTTTGTGTGCATTTATAAATTAAAGCTTTAGTGCATGGATTTTTTTTTTCAATTTTGATTAATATATTTATAAAATTAAAATTAAAATGGGTGTGTATTAAAAAATAATTATTTTCAGGGGACATAATCTTTTGTCTTAGTTATTCATCTATTTAAAAAAAAAAAATACCATGTCATAAATTCTTTTATCTAGCACACCATATTTTTGTCAATTTTTTAAAATAAATTTTAGTAGATTTTCTTGACAAGATAATCAACCTTCTATATATATAACATATAATAAAATAATTAAAATATTAAAATATATAATACATATTTGAAAACTATAGTTATCTACAAAAAAATATTTTTATATTTTTTAAATGTTATTTATATGAGTAGTAGTTGTTGAAACATCAAATTTTTTGAATGCTTTTTATGTTTTGGTAAATTGGTCTAAAAGTGGTGTTGTATATGTATATAGTAGACACTTTTATTTGAAAAATTTATGTCCATATCTAAATTAGCTACAATGAATCTAGCTAGATCATATGTTTGACCAAAATTGGTTTTTAGTTATAAATACTTAAATTCACTTATATTGATAAATTGACTAAAAGGTGACACAACTTTATACTTTTACCAAGGGAAAAAGTCTACTAAGGTCTCAAAACTAAAATTTAAAGAAATTTTAAACTTTTTTCATATTCATTGTGTGTGTGAGGGTAAAATTGAATTACAAATAAATCTTGAGATTCATTTAGGCACAAAAGGGTAGAGGGTAATTATTAGGCATTTTCATGAGTTCCAAACTTGAACTAAAACTAAGAATTGATCCAAAAAAATTAACAATCGTGACATAAAGTGAAAATGACATTAACCCCACATCATAAACCTATTCAAAGCCCAATAATATTTTTTTTTTTAAATAGACAAATGATTTTTCAATTATATAAGAAAAGGGACATTGCATATAGACTAAAAAACTCTCCCCATTAAAATATAAAAAATTATGCACTCAAAGACTCGAGGTTGAAAACTTATTGATCTAAGGATGTAGTTGAATACAAATAGAGACAAAAAAAATCTCAAGAAATAGTGAAATCAAACTTATTTTGAGAACTAATTTATAATCAAATTTGATGAGATATTCTATAAAATAAAAAAATTCAATTCTTCTAAAATAATAATATTTATTGAGGGATCTATATTCAATAATAATCCTATCCAAGAAAAAAAAAAATCATACTTAAGTTAAGATATATTATCTTTACATTGGTATTTAGTAAAAATCTCTTACATAGTGTGTGTTTGTGTATTCATTTAATTATGTAAATAAAGGTATTTTTATAACATATTTAGGATATCAAGCTACAATAACACATTTTTTAGTAGATTAGGAAGAGGTATTTTGGATAATTATGAACATATTTTAAAATGTATTTTATTATCTAGATATTGCTCCACTACCAACCAAGAGTATATAGCATTGATAGAATTCTTTAATCTAATACTAGGCATAGTCTACCAACTATATATCCATATCCTTGATAGAGGTTACTTGAATCATCCAAATTAAATATAACATACTTATTTCCTTTTTAGTTATTATTTACACTAAATATAGTCTCTAGGTTTGGGATGATTATGATAATCAAGCATTAATTCTTAAAAGAATATTTGATATTTTGGTTGTCATCACTTCATTCAATAGAATCAAGAATTATTATTGTTAATTAATGAGAGGGTAAATTTTATGTAAAATATACCTTGAATCCATCTACACATTCTCAACCATGAATCACTCTTATGCACATTAGCAAACAAATCAAATCAATGAAACTTCACTCTAGAAAGTCGAACTATTTTAAAAGAAAAGAAGGAATGATTAGTCATGAAAGAGATCAAAAGATTTCTTATAAATGAGTTCATAATTCATGATTTATTTATACTCCAAAAAATTACAAGATCCTTTTAACTCAATGATTTATTTAAATAAGGGAGAAATAATAGAACATTACAAACTAATAAATAAAATTTAAGTAATGAATATGCATAAATCTAAGAAAAAATACATTAAAGAAAAAACAAAAAGACTAAACACGTGCAAAAATATTTATACACCACAAAAAAATCACAAGATCATTTAAGTTAAGGGAGAAATAATATAACATTTAAAACCAACAAAGGGGAACTACATGACTAGTCACATATAAATGTAAGAAGAAATACATAAAAACAAAAAATCACATGTACTTTTTTTGTATTAGATAAAATACTTTCGTAGAAGAAAAATTAGTTAGGGCATTAGATAAGGAAGCTCTCTCTATTTAATTTTCTCATGGTATTAAGGATAAAAATATTTATGGTCACCTAACATATTTTTCTTTATACCTAGAGATAGATATTTTAAGCAACTCGGGCTTATACTCTCAATGGTCATAATGTAAAATAAAGAGTTGAGGAAATTCATGGTTATCATGATTTATGCACGAGAAATTTCTTATACCTATTTCTTGTAATCAAAATGATACGAAGGTCTATGTTTTTCATGGCTCACCTAGGGAATAATTTCCATAGATAAATTCATTTAAAATTTGGAAGTCATCATTATTTAAATGATTATTTCAATCAAATTAAAGTAAAGCTATAACTAAGTCTCTTGGTTAATTCCTAATCATTTGTTCTTAACATCATTTAATTTTGAAATATTATTGTGATAATTAGTATCATTTACTTCTTTATCTTAATTACTTCTCTCGTCAATTAGAGTGATACAAATTTAATCACATTTACCATTGAAATTAGAAAAATAAATATGATAATGTATGAAACAACTTAAAGAACTAGTGTGTTTATTGACAAGAATTTGTTGAACACCCAAAATATTGAGAGGGGGATGAATCAATATTCTCTTAAACCATTCAAACATTAAACATCCAATCACCAAAGCATATTCAACTATAATAAAGAAATAAAGCATGAAACATCAACAACACCACATAACACATGAACACCAGGATTTTTACATGGAAAACCCAAATTGGGAAAAACCATAGTGAGGATTAGCTCACAATTATTATAATTGGTTATAATATATTTATAGAAGTGCTCACTGCAAGTGGACTCACTGCCCACATAGAATAAGGATAGAAGAGAGATTGTGGTTCATATCCTATTTTGAACTATTACAATTGCATCTATCATATGCATGAAATATAGTTCTAATGAAGCTCAATAAAATAACTTTACACACTTCATTTGATTTTAATCTAACACTCTGCTTTCCTTTGCATTCACATCAATTTAATATTCTACTCAACATTCACAACTTAAATTTGTATTGCTCTGATAATATTCACATGTAGGAAATTCGTGACATTCATCACACACCATAAAACATAAAAAAATATTTAACATATATATCCGCTTCTAGCATAACATCAATTAGGTTTGCCTAATTATATGTAATATTCAAAACAGAACTTGTCAGCTTCAATCCTCTTCATACACACCTCGTGCTAGAATACAGAACTCAAAACAACTTGAAATAGGTCAAAATGGACCTATAATAGATCACACATAAGACTGCAACACTTATTTAATTTCCGCATACCTTCACACTTATTAGGTTGACACCGTAAAATACCGAATACCAAAATTTTTCAATTGTATATCCACATTCGGGCATGTGGACCTCAAAACTCAACTCCAACTGGAACTCATACACTATTTCCATATGTCAACTTATCCTCAAAAGCGCAAAGCCAAAAACTTATTTATGGAGAAGTGGAGAATCTCCCACTCAAATGCACTATACAAAAAATAACTATAAACTGCCAAATCAAACTTTTGTTACTTAGATCTCTCAAAACAAAATCCAAAGCATGATGAAATTATGGAATTAGATCATTCTAACAAGAAACAAAATGATGTTAGAAGCATGGAGTGAAAACTTCATTTGTAGACTAGTGTAGACCCATAATAATATCAAGAACTGTTAGAACCAAGAAAAATGATGGGCACAAAATTCTTTGTATCAAGATACAATATTGACATCAATGACAACACTGCAACACATAGTAATATACCTTGTGCTTATCCCTCATTCTCATGTTGCCAATAGCAGCATCAATGACATTCTTCCAACAATCTCCCCCTTTTTCATTGATTGCAACATGCAAAAAACATCTTCAAAATTCTCCAAAACATTCATCAAACCATCCTCCCCCTTTGACATCAAGGGCAAAGGGTGCATATACCAACTATTTTGACATTCAGTGAATCTCCCCCTAGGAAATATGTGCATATATACAAAATAAAAAGATAGAATTGATTCCCCCTGAGTCATATATTGGAGTGAAGAACCAAAAATATGTATTGGAAACTACTCTGTATGCTCCATATATTTACAAAGAATTTGAAAACTGAAAAACTGAAATGCATAAAAGATAAGAAATATGTCAACCGGAGGAGGTTGATGCCTACAACTTCTACATATGGGTCTTCCATACTTTCTTTCCATCTTCCCATGTCTTCAATGGTGGCCCAAGAAATCTGCACTATGTTTCAATCTTCATTAATATGTCTTCTCCTTCTTCTAGAGTGCTATGTATCAAATTCATTTGCATAGCATTATTAGCACTCAAAAGGGCACTTGATACAAGTATAAATTTGTCATTCACCAAGTCCCTTATCTCTCCAAACTGTAAGATGAAATTTTCCCTTTGTTCTTGCAGCTGGAAAAACTTCTTATGCATATATTCAATAGTGTTCCTTATGTTTCTAGTTAAGTCCAACATTGGATCATATGCACTAGAGGCTTTATTAATCTAGGAATTAATAGAGTCCATCTCCTTTTTTATACTTTATGTGGCATTGGGCCACTTCATGCAATATTGGAAAAAGGCCTTCACCTCATCCACACAAATTTGTGCATTCTTTGCCATTTTTGAGAGCTTTTTTTGTGGAAGTGCACACTTCTTTGTGATTTCCATCATCTTATCATTTAATCTCTTCTCTACCTCTTTTTCTACTTCACCCTTAAGTCCGGATGCATATTATTTAAAATAATCAATTAAAAGCTTTAATTTTTCCATACCAAAGAGATATGTATCAATGTTTTATCTAGGTATAACCTCCTATAATGTTTTGACTACTTCTTTCATTAATTATCTAGTCTTTTGGTGAGTCTCTATGATCTCCTTTCGAGTAGATGCATGAAATACATCTCCCAATTGTAGCTTTTGAAGGGAAGAGATCTTTTCTAGATATACATTACCTTGTTACATTAGTAGTTGTAGTAATTGAGGTGACACAACAGGTTGTAAATTCAGTTGTATTCCTAGTAGATTCTTCAAGGAATCTTTGGAGGAGCCAGAGGAATCACTAGAAGGCTTTGTAATCTCCACAACCTTTCCCTTTGAGTCCTTTTCTTCAGTATTTTTAGATTTTGTTGGTTTTTCTTCTTTTGTTTGTGCATCTTTAGATGCACCTTCATCATCATCATCCTTGTTTTCATTCTCTTCCTTTTCAAGGTTCTTTGTGTTAACTGAAGGAGTAAAGTTTTCCTTTGCAATGTATTCATCGATCATTGCTTCCTCAACATTCATTTATGTCATGTCTTCCACTTCTAAAGGTGTATTGTCCTATGCAAAATTATCATTTGTATCATTCTCATGTTGAGCCATCTATTTGCACATCTCCTTCAATATTTTGTTCTATATTAGGGGTATCCATATTCACCTCTTATTTATTAGTTGGTGTCATCCCTAGCTTCTATGATATATCTTCTACCTTTTCAATGCTTTCCTTTTTGAGTCTTTCAAAATCATTTTGATCTCTACCCATAAGGGTTGTCACCCTTTGCTTATTTTTGAGTTACTTATTGAATATTGTGGCCAAAGTGGATTTGTTTTCCTTAGATAGAGGAGCACTAATCCTCTCCAATGGTTCTTCTCTTAGCCTTCCTTCTTCTTCTAGAATTTCCTTCCTTCTCTCTATTAAAACATTGTATAAATCTCTAGGTATTTTTTTCTTAATGTTTCTCATGTCAATCTCAAGGACAACAATATAATTGATATTTTCCTCAATAATGGTGGCCTTATCAACCTCATCTTCTTCTTTGTATAGTGTTGCAATCTCTCCTAACATCTCATTCTACAAAATTCTATTGAATAATGCTTCTAATTTCATAGGGGAGTGAGGCCTTACCAATTCTGATTGTTTTTGTTATTTTATCTCATCTGGAGTCTTCTTTGTTTTCGTACTCTTCTTCTTTTCTGGAGAAGTCTTCTTTGTTTTTGTACTCTTCTTCTTTTCTGGAGAAGCCTTCATGGTGTCTTCTTTCTTCTTTTCCCTCATTTGAATAACAAGTTTCTTATTTTCTTCTTCAATTTACTCTTCACTTTTTGTGTCAATAAAGTCAAATATTCTTCTTTTAGTTGTGGCTTCACCTTGTGAAGCATCACTTCTCCTCTTGTGGACCAGCTGTGGTCTATATTCCTCCATTTCTTCTTCTTCTTTTGCTACATTGACACTTACAATATTTTCTCTTACCTTCTTTTGCTTTTATCTCTTCTTTGCAAGGGTGGTAGGTGGTCCTACTGGAGTAACCTTCTTTTTCTCTATCCTTTTCATATGCACAATTGGATAGGATTTATCCTTCACTCAAGGACTAATATTTATTTTCCTTTTCTCTCTAATAGGTTGTATAGTCTTATAAGACTTCTAAATAGGAGTGGTAGCTATCCTACCAAATCATCTTATGCTTCTAGATCCTCCTACAGTACTAGATTCTCCCTTAGCTTTTTCTCTTGCATATTGCATTTGTTCCTTTGAGATTTCCATTTCCTCTACAATCTCTTCAACCATTTTTCTTACCTTCTTCTGTATTACTAGTTTCATTTGCTGCATGTGCACTTCCATGGATTTCTCTTCATAAGTGGCATATCTTTCTTTAGTTGTATCCTTTTCATTTTTCAATAAAATTTTAGCTAAACCAGTTATCTCTTTTTAGTGACATCATATCCCAATGCATGGATCCACACATTCCTTGGTTCAATTTCCTCCATGATGCATTCATCAATACTAACCAAAAATATGATGCAATTTTTTATATTTTTCTACCATTTTCCTTGGAATTTTGTCTCTCTCGTGCATTATTTTATGAAAAAATACAAAGAAGGTAGCAAGTGCCTCATCTTGTCCATTTCCATCACCAAGAATGCTCATGAAAGCTCTGATCTGGTGAGCAATTGGTCTTCCTTGTAACAATTTCACTCCTTTGGTTCTAGGGAGCTCTTTTAGAAAATAGAAAAGTAAACACATAACCAAAGTACCATACTTAAAATAATATTTCTTCTCCTTTATTTGCTTCAAATTCTCCATCAATTGTTTCCTTAGCAACTCACAAAGATAATAGTCCATTCCTTTTTCAACCATCTCATATGCCACATTAATTACAGTGGAAGACACTAAATTATCGTTGTTAGTGAAATAGATTTTGTACCCAATCAACATTGCTACATAGCTCACAGCTAGATTCCTAATGGGATTTACTATTAAATCCCTCTTGTTGTATGTTGCACCAATGAGTTACATTACTACTTCATTCCTAACTAATTTCAATACACGAATAGGTCTGGTGGAGCATAGATGTGTAACTTCTCTAATCACCTCTTTTGTTATCATGTTAGGAATTTCAGTCCAAAAAAAATTATCATGGATTCTTCTTATTTCCATTCTAACCCACTTGCTATAAAAAAAAATTGGAAAAATTGCCATACATCCAATTTCTTTGTGACTGGGTTTTGATACTTTGGTTTTAGGGAAAATTTATCTCCAATCAATTCCTTCATCCATAGATCTGCTAGCTTAGTGTGATCAAATTATTCCATTTTTTCCATGAATATACATTTTGATATCCTCAATCAACAAAACCCCATATGGAACATGTGAAAAAGCGCCTAACGAGTCATCGTCAATAGATTTTGCAAGATACTTCTTAAATCTAGGTTGTGGTTTCTCTATAGCTTCAATTACCCTTAGTTTATCCATTTGTAAAATAGATTCAAACTACTTTCAAACAAGGTTTTATGATAACTAGGGTAAACAAGATTCGTAAATACCTTTTCCTTCGCTTACCAAACTAGGGTTTTGATGCACCAAATCTCAGATTGCCCTGCTAACTCCTTCATTTCTCTACTCCTCAATGCTTGTTATGAATAAATTTTCCTTAGTGACCTAATTTTGTATTAAATGTTTCAACCAATAAAGTTGGTAAACCTTTCACTATGTTCATAGTCAACTTATGATGCCCCACAAACTTTTGCATTGACATATTTTCTTCCACAATCTTCCCCAACAGATCAATCATGTTGATCTACATCACATATCTTCATGCTAAGGCATCAATGCCTCTTCTTTGGCAATGGATATAAGATGTTAATTAAAGCTCCCCCTGATCCAAAGCTCTTAACTAAGTTTTCAGAGGAAATATTTGCACTGGATGGTGGTACAGATTCATCCTTGACTTTTGTTTCTTCCTTATTTCTCCAAATATTTTCCATCTCCTTCTTTGTTTCTACCAGATCAACCTATTTTACTGGTTCATTCCTATTGGATTTTCCTTCCTCGTGTTTCTTCTTCTGCAAAACTTAGCAATGTATCCAGGCCTATTGCAGTTGTAAAAGTTGATATTATTCTAACCAATATTCCTTCTATTCATTCTAGATCTACATTGATTAGATTTATTCCTAAATCCATAGCATGTATAATAGTAACCATTGAAATATTGAATAATTCTACCATTGTTATATTTATTCATCATCTGACTTTTGCATCCACTAGCTCTATGACCAAATTTCTTGCATGTAAAGCAATGACTAGAGAAAGATGGAACATTTTGATTCATTTATTTTCTTCTACATTCCATTGCCTTATTTCCAAGTTTATTGCAAGAATGACAAAAACCCTTAAAATATGGGTACCTTTGTGCATTTGGTTGTCTAATAGGTGGTCTTCTTTGATTCTTATCCTCTTCCCATTGTTCTTCTTGTCTTCAATCTTCTTTTCAGTATTTGATATTTGATCTGACTTTGAACTTTCTCCTATCTCAAATCCTAATCCACCTTTCTCTTTAGAGCCTTTCTGATTTACAATCATTTCATCAAGCTTTGTAGCACTCCTCTTGAATTTGTCTTCATGACTCCTTGCTTTCTCTAGATCTGATCTCATATTCACAACTTCTTGTTCAAGCCTTGTGCATTCCTCACCATTGCATTTAGACATTCCTCAATTCTTTTCTTTTCTTCAACTTGCACTTTTAGACTAGTGATGGTTTCATGTGCTTGCTTTAATTTCTCATGGACTTCCTTATGCCTTTCTCTGAACTTCTTGATTTTTTCTCTGAACTTTTTGATGCATTCATCTGCTTCTTTTACATTTTCTTTTAGATATCTATTTTCACTTTTATTTCTTTCAAGATCTTTAAGGGAAACTTTGAATTCTCCATCTTTGTCAAGCATACAATCTTCTTATATGATTCCTATAGTTGGAATCTCTTTCAGAGGAGTAGGAAGTTTTCTATCATCCATGTGCAGTTAAGCTTCTTCCAAGGAACCAAACTTCGATACCAATTGTTGAACTCCCAAAATACTAAGAGGGGGGTTGAATCATATTCTCTTAAACCATTCAAACATTAAATATCCAATCACCAAAACATATTCAACTGCAATAAAGAAAGAAAGCATGAAACATCAACAACACCACATAACACATGAACACTAGGATTTTTACATGGAAAAACCATGGTGAGGATTAGCTCACAATATATTATAACCAATTATAGTATATTTATAGAAGTGCTCACTACAAGTGGACTCACTACCCATAGAGAAAAAGGATAGAAGAGATATTGTGGCTAACATCCTATTTTGAACTATTACAATTTCATCTATCATATGCATGAAATATAGTTCTAATGAAGCTTAATAAATTGACTTTACACACTTCATTTGATTTTGATCTAACACTCTGGTTTCCTCTACATTCACATCACTTTAATATTCTACTCAACATTCACAACCTGAGTTCACATTAATTTGATAATATTCACATGTAGGACATTCACAACATTCATCACCCACCACAAATCATTGAAATAGATTTGACATATATATCCACTTCTAGCATAACATTAATTAGGTCGACCTAATTAGATGTAATATTCACAACATAACTTGTCAACTTCAATCCTTTTCATACACACCTCGTGCCAAAATACAAAACTCAAAACAACTTGAAATAGGTCAGCATGGACCTATAATAGATCCTACATAAGACTGCAACACTTATTTAATCTTTGCATACCTTCACACTTATTTGGTCGGCACCATAGAAGACCTAGTACCAAAATTATTCAACTGTGTATCTGTAGAAGTTGAGAAAGTACAACTTCACAGGAGCCCAGTGATCTCTACAAGCTAAGAATACCTGTTACAAGGAGAAGCAAAGAGAAACAACCCATAAAACAGTAAAATGCTCAAAGATGTGGAGCTATGTATTCACCAATGTGTAAAAAGAATCATGATACAAAAGAAAATATTTCAATCACATATAGGTCAAAAAACCCTAAAAAGTAAAACCCTAGGCTTGCACATTAATAATTAATAAAATAATTAATTATTATGCACCTAATGCTAGCTTAAGTGTAAAAGAGATAAAAGGGAACTTTAATTAATTAAACAAATATTGTTTAATTAATCAAGTAAATAACCAATTACTCTAACAGCCCCCCTAAAGCTAGACTTAGGGAGAAGCTAAAACCTAGAAGAAGCTACTGAAAGCAAAAAACAATGGGTCCCGACAACAAGACCAAATCAGGTACCCGAATACAAAAGAAAAGATCTCTCACAATAGGAGAAAAAGAGAAAACCTCAGGGGAAAAGCTCTTCTCCAAAAAAATAGAAATACAAGTGAAGGTCGAAGAAGCCTCCAATCAAGAAGAAATTGTCCCAAAAGATAGGAACAAAGGACGAACGCCACAAAAGCATGAAGAAATTGCAAACTCTGTCAAAGAATGACTGCTGAAATGCTAAAACAAGAACCTCCGCTGAAAACAGATGATGATTAGGAACAAGAAGACAAGAATTTGTATGAGTTCCCCCAATGACACTACTCAAATTAGATGGCAAACAAAGGAAAACACCTGAAAATCAAAAAATACAGATGGAAAAGGTACCAAAAGTCTGAAGAATTGATCATGTGAAAATGGAAGGTTGCCTTCAGAAATAGGAATGCAAGAGTGTCCATATGGTAAGTGCTCCATCTCATCGAAATGCATGGGTAACCATCTACTGCATCCGCCTAGTACATAGGAACAAATACTATATACATAGCTCACTCCAATGAAACCAAGGAAGCATTAACACCAACAGTAGAAACCCCCCCATAATGCTGACAAGGAAGAGGTATGACAGGTACTTTGAAATGAAATGCCTAAATGTAATGCATGAAGAAGAATCAAGAACATCTGAATGTGCAAACATGAAAGTACAAGCAGATATAAAGGGTGTGCAAACAAAGGCACACACACATGAGGTTGTTGTCATGGAAGGGACACTCACTTGACATAGGTATGATTGCAAACAAAGGCATAACATCAAACCCCCCCATGGAACTTTATAACATAGTGCAAGTACAATAAGGCACAAATCAATGTGCAAGAATCCTAAAAATACACATACAAATCTGAGGCACTTTATTTTAGTGCGTTTACAAATGATAAAAAAAACATGCAATGTGAGCCCATAAGGTCCAAAAAGGACAACTACTAAGAAGAAGGATTTCTGGAAAAAAACAAAAATCAGATTTCTGGAAAAAACCAAAAATCAAATTTAGAAACAACCTACACCACTATGAAGAGCTCAGAACTAGCTTTCTGACGATATCTTGTTTGCCCATTTTCGACATCATATGCAAAAGTTATGTCGAAAACACTAAAGGAAACACCTGAAAAAAAGAGCTGAATTTGACTGGAAATAATAGGGACCTGAGAAAAAAATATCCAAAAAATACCTGCACCACTAGAAATTCCTCTGAATCCTCTTTCTGATGATATCTCGTTTGCCTGATTTTGACACTGTGGGCAAAAGTTATGGCCTCTGGAAAAAAATAGCTCCAAAGAAGAAAAAAAAAACAGTGTTGGATTAAATTTGACGGTCAAACGGCCGTTACAGCAAAACTGTGAGGTTAAATTTGACGGCTAAATAACCGTCACTGCATAGGCATAGGTGGGCTTATTACAGAAATTGTTTTTTAAAAAACAATAAAAAAAAATTACAATGGTAATTTTTTGTTTAAAAAAAAATTAAGAAAAAAAATAAAGAAGGCAGGGGTCCGCATGGGGGCTGCCGCCTGCCAAGGTGGCAGGTTGGTATCCATGCGGTACCGACTACTGCAGGGGGCAGGGGCCCAAGGGGCCACCACCTGCCATAATGGTAGGCGGCGGTACCCTTGGGTACTGTCCCTTTCTTAAAAACCTGCGATGCCGAAAAAAAATGGGCTTTTCACTTTTTGAAAAAAAAAAAAAAATTGAAGATTTTTTTTGCAGGAAAAATTTATATATTTATCAAAAATATTTTATATTTTTTTACCTCGAATAGCATGTAGACAACGGTCGTACAGACAATTTTTTTTTGCCTCTTGGATCAACTGTGTCCAAAATGGACGAATGAATAGTCATTTTCGGGGTTTTGGACCGTTGCGGACTCAATGGCGAGGTCTGTTTGGAATCAAAAGACTCTGATCAATTAGGTATGCCCTGGATCAAAAAAGACAAACTCCAATCCCTTGAAGCTCCAAAATCCTTCTGAAACCCCAGATTTGCTTCTAATGCAAAAATTCTCAAAACAAGAACAGGTAGCTGTAGATCTGCTGCTCTGATACCATGTAGAAGTTGAGCAAATACAACTTCATAGGAGCCCAGTGATCTCTGCAAGCTAAGAATACCTGTTATAAGGAGAAGCAAAGAGAAGCAACACATAAAATAGTAAAATGCTCAAAGATGTGGAGCTCTGTATTCACCAATGTGTAAAAAGAATCATGATACAAAAGAAAAGATTTCAACCAAATATAGGTCAAAAAACCCTAAAAGGGAAAACCCTAGGCTTGCACATTAATAATTAATAAAATAATTAATTACTATGCACCTAATGTTAGCTTAAGTGTAAAAGAGATAAAAGGGAACTTTAATTAATTAAACAAATATTATTTAATTAATCAAGTAAATAACCAATTACTCTAACAGTATCCACATTCAGATACGTGGACCTCAAAACTCAACACCAACTAGAATTAATACACTATTGCCATTTGTCAACTTATCCTCAAAAGCACAAAGGAAAAAACTTATCCATGGAGAAGTGTGGACTCTCCCACTCAAACGCACTGTACAAAAAATAACTATAAACTTATAGACCAAAATTTTGTTACTTAGATCTCTCAAACCAAAATCCAAAACATGATGAAATTTTGGAATCACATACTTCTAACAACCAGCAAAATGATGTTAGAAGTACAGAGTGAAAACTTAATTTGCAGATTAGTGCAGACCCAAAAATGAATGCTCCGTCACACTGAATTAGAAGAATTGACACTTAGTCAATTTCCAACACAATTGACTTCTCTGGATTAAACCATCTTGCAAAATTGCATAACATAATCATTTCAAAAACTATTAGAACTAACCAAAATGATTTGCACCAAAGTCTTCATATCAAGATACAATGTTGACATCAGTGACAAAACTGCAACACATTGTAATATACCTTCTGTTTATCCCACATACTCATGTTGCCAACAACAACATCAATGGCATTCTTCTAGTAGAACTTTCTTTATATCCACCTTGTTGAGATTATGAGAAATTCCCTAGTTCTTAGTGACTTTGGTTTCAAGAAAAAATTATGAATTTTTGGGTTTTCAATGTTGGAAACATTCAAATTCTCTTGAATAGCATTATTTATGATCTAAAACACGTTCTTATTATCTCTAGAATTAACCCTAAAAATTATATTTTTCCTCTTTCCACAATCCCCAAACAATATGAGGAGCTTGATTCTACACTTCCTATATGATAGTGTGTCTAAAAGGAGATTTATTAGTCTATCTACTCATAAAATCATCTAGGTCTTTAGGTAAAGTCCAATGGACCTCAAACTTAGAGAAGGTAAAATCCCATATTTCTCTAGCAAAACAATAGTGGAAGAATAGATGATTAACTAACTCCTTAGCAGAACAACACATTATGCATCTATTAGAAATATGGAACCCATATTAAATGAGGTTATATTTAGTAATAATATTATTAAGCATGGTGTCCCACCAAGAATAATTAACCTTAGGGATGATTTTTTGATTCCATACAAACCTCTAATCAAAATTAGGGTTTTAAAAGTTAAAAATCATGTTGTATGCAAAAGTGATAGTAAATTGGTAGCACTCATTATAACACTGAGTGAAACAATGTGTATTCCCTCATCTATGACAATAGGACTTGACACATACCTATGGAGCTCATTAAGTTTGTAGACGTGTGGACTAACTTCAACACCCTTAAAATCATTTTAAATTGCATGGTCTTTTGCCTCGTGCTTATCTAATCACTCCAATTTTATTTGGCATAAAGGGTCCAAAACTTCACCAATTTCATTACTATCCCAAGTAATGCAAATCTCATAACTTACATCACCCTATTCTTAAAATTGTGACCGAATTTCTTTAATATCATCAACATTTTTAGATAGTCCAAAATATTGAAAGACTTAATCTCAAGCATATAAAGTTGAGCTTCCCATTTTGATTGTAATGAACTCAAAAAATCTTATGATAAGATCAATATTATCTTGAACGCACTTATAACTTTGGCTTACAAATGACTTGCCATTTTTTATTTTAAGTCATTTTTTGTATAATCAACATTGTTTCCCTCATCTTCGACTTCTAATGCATGTGGTGATTTTAAAGTTTTATGCTCACAATGGTTTATAATGAAAATTTCAAAATTTCTCATTTCAATGTTAGAAATTTTATGTAATAAACAAAATGGATCATTTTTCTCAACTCCAATTTTAGACCTAAAGCAAAGTGGGTTAGCATTATGAGTTGTTTTTTTTAATTTGAGTATCATTGAATTATCTTCCCTACCAATGGAATATTGATGCCCATAATGTTCTATTTATTGTGTGGATTTTATTCATAAGATTATTCTCCAAGTGAAACAACATCATGCTCTTGATTTTAGAGGTCTACGTTGGTTGATTTATAAATGACAAAATTTACCATTTTCTTAAATGAAATGTATAATTCTATAAGGAAATTAGGAGAAGAAATTTCTCCATTGTCAATTATATTGTGAAGCTGACATCTATTTGATAAAATAATTTCCTCTAAGGTTCCCTTGAATTGTAGAATATAAATAATGTTTTTCCTCTCTACCATTCTTGGTATATCCAACTCAAAACTTGGCATAACAATTGACATGTTTTAAGTATCATATTAGATTCCTCATGATGCTAGCCATTGATTTTACCAAATTAGTTAACGCTCTCAATTTATAGATCAATTTATTTAAAAAATTACCTATATCCCATAATTTATCTTCCTTTATTTTAGGAATAATGAGTTTTATAGTATGGATTGATCCTTTCAAAACCATGTCTAATCTCATGAGAAACATTGAAAAATTCATCTCTTAATTCTTAGTTGTACCATGAATTCTACATCTACCAAATAAAGAAAAATTAACTAAAGTATCTAAGAATCCTATATCTAATATATCTTTTACTCAAATTTTCAATCATCATGGGCATATTTAGTTCACAATTAGAGAACTAAAAGGAGTAGTTTATATTGGTCTGTATACTTATAGAGTGATGTTGTAGAACAAGGTTTTCTATGCTCATCTACAAGCTTTTGTCTCTCACTCTTCTTTTATATTTTTTATCACACCATCTAGAATAAGATTAGTTTAGTTTTTTTACTATTATATTTTATCCTATTTTTTGTGTACTTAATGAATAAATATGAGTTAAAAACTTGAAACTTTGTGTTACATAAAACAATGAATAAAATTTTGTTAAAATAGATGTTTTTATTTACATGTAAGAGATTTTTAATAAATGGAATATCTATTCCTTAGAATTTCATGCACACTTTGATAACATATAAATCACAATACTTAAATAAAATATACTTAATGATTTTGTATTAAAATTCTATTAGATCCCCTTGAATAAGACAACCAAAATAATTTCCTAACAAGTTATTTAAGTGTCATTTTAACCCACAAATTATATAGAAGACACTTGAATGTAGGGGAATAATATATTTAAGATTATTCTATATAAGAAACGTTTATATATAGAAGACACTTTCATACATATTTTCATATACGCAAATCAAGTGAAAATTTTGAGGGAGGATGTGAACTTTGATTCAAGCCTACATATATGGGGGGAATGGTAAATTTCAAGCATATTTTCATATATGGGGGAAAATAATAGATTCCATGAATATTTTCATAGATAAGGGAGATTTGGGAGAATTTATGCACATTTACATATATGCATGTCAAGTGAGAGGATTATAGAAACATGTAAGTGGAGGAGAATAGGAACTTTCATACAAGTTTTTATATATTGGGGAGAATGAAAAATATTATGCATATTATCATCTATGGTCATCTATGGGGTAGAATAGGAACTTTAATGCAAGCTTTCATGCATTTAGTTTGGTTGAAAAGTTCTTGAAAAACAGAAAATCTTCTAAAGAACATAAATTTTGATTGAGGAAACTATTTAGATCAATTTTTTATATTGAGTTTTTGAAAGAGGATCATATTATGTTGAATTTCATTTTCCATTCTAGGAACATTTTAATACTTTTTGGGGGTTAAATTTCAATAAGACCTCGAAATCACATTTTAAATATTTTTCTAACATTTTTTAATGTTTTTATTCCTTATAATTGTATGTGTGAGCATGAAACTGAGCTAAAAGTCACTATCAAAACTCATTTAGTTATATAAATGATAAGAGATAATTCTTAGGCCTTTTGATAATTTCTAAACTTGAATTAAAGATATAAATCCATCCCCTTAAAAATTTATAATCATGACATCAAACCCACACAAGGAACCTATCTAAAATCTAATGACAAAATCCAAATAAATTTGGATAAAAGAGTCACAAATTCTAAAATAATAGGGATGTGTTGTGGAGGCCACAATACTCTCCATGGTAGTGTTAACCTATTTTAACAAACAATGCAAAAAGAAGATATTTCAAGTAGTTATTTTAGTTTTTTGAATCTTTAAATTCATTAAGGAGAAAAGGCTTAAATAAAGTATATTTTATCTAAAGGAATGATATATTGTTAAAAATCTAAATATCTCTAAGGTTCTCTTAGACTCACATTACATGTCTTGGTGCGAAAGTCTCGTAAAGTTTTTGAGTTCCCTTTAGTTCAATTTGAGTCTTTCTATGAATCTTTCTAGGGTTCCATCGCTTTAAAATTCTTCACATGATACTTTGGAAAGTTTGTATGGAAGCCAATTTACAAAGCATCAATAAGGATCATCAAGGAAGGTTGTGTGTCTTATCAATAGCCTTATATTCAATCTTAGTAATATAGTGAGCATGCATATTATTTTCACTTTCATTTTCAAGTTCCAAATCATCAAGGGAGATCCATTGTAGAACAGATTGGACGTGGAAATGCATTTACTATGAAGGAGGAGAGTTTGGAGAGGTTTCATAACCTCTAAATATTATAATCCTCTAGTCATCCATAGTCATGCAAAATTTTGTAAATGATAAGCAACAATTCCTTTTTTGAGATGAAACTTGGTGCTTGATTGAGATTCCCATTTGACTTTATGCATGCATCATTTTAAATAGAGGTATGATAGTAATAAGGATTCATATATGTAGTGTTAAAAAAAAATCTCAATGTCAAGGGTTTTCAAAAATACAATGATTGAAGTCTTTATTCCAAAATATAGCCATATTAAGGGGGTTTGATAAGATGCTCTCCCTAAACTCAAAGAGCATAATGAAGGGTGTTATAAAGCACAAGGTAAATGAATAGCATAGTAAATAGTGATTCTATATCACTGTCTAGAGAATACAATGATATATTCATTTCATGGATTCTTATCTCAATCTCAAAACTCGATGATTTACCTACATCATACTAGGTCTTGAATTACAGGTTACTAACAAGAATAGGGGATGAAGTGATATATACAAATTCACCTTCCTAGGAGGGTCATAATCATCTTGAAATTTAGAAGGAAGTGCAATCAATTTCCCATCTTCATAAGGATAGTATACATAAGGATCAATGGTTATATGATTTTCATAGGGTAGTAATGTCATAAGACCTAGGGTAATAGTCACCTTGAAATACCAAGTGAAAGGTAGTCACCATGATCATAAGGTAACATTAAAAGACACAAGAGGGAAAATATCTACAAAGGCTTTGTATACATAAAAAGACATGTCACAATAAGGATTTTATGCACAATACACTGCATATATAGAGAAAATATCATCAATGTCACTATGATGCAAATGATAAGGATCGTAATAATAGTTTGTAGGCCTATACATAGTTTGTAGGATTGGTGAGTAAAATAAGTCATAACCATAGGAAGCATATGAGAGACTCTCAAAAATTCCACACCATACATAGTAACCATGTGACTATTGAAAAGACAAGCATATAAGAATAATGACTTGTAAAATGCAAAGTCCTAAGAGTCCTTTTGTGAAAGTCAATGTATGGATGACTATTATCACAATATATGATTGCTAATTTTTGAAGGGTCATGATAGTGAGAGTTATAAAAAGTATCTCAATGCATAGATATTAAAGTAAAGATACGATTTTTTCTACAACCAAGAAGTTTTTTAAAGTCAGCTAGCATAAGCATCATAAAGGCATAGAGAGGTCATGTTCTCACAGTGAACAATCTAAGTAAAGGAAATCTATCAAAAATTAATTAGCACATAAAGAAAAATCTAAGGGGAATAAAGACATGTATTTTGAAAGAGTGTATAAAGTAAAAAGGATAGTGGCAAGATACAAACAATGGGACAGTCAAATGTAAGGACAATGACCATAAAACTTAGAAAGGATGATGCTCAACTACTCATAAATCATCACAATAGAGGATAGTTTAGACATTGGAGAAGGATATTTTCTTAAAATTTCTTTGACACAAAGAGAACAATGTATAATGAAGACACAAAGGAGGAAAATAACTGCAAATAAAGGATAGTGAAATTGACAAGACAATCTCAGCATACATGAAAGTCATGTGAAAGAGACAGCTTAAATCTTATTGTGTGGCCAACTTCATAGGAAATGTTGATTGGATAAATATAACTATACATTTTATTGTAGCAATGAAACCCTTGAAAAATAGTTGAATATTTTAATCCATTTTAGGTTGAGATAAGGCATGATAATAAGAGTTTGAGCAAGAAATAAATTCTAAGGAGCATAACGAAAACAAGAGGACAGTTGCCAAGAAAAGAGAGAATGACAGTCCCTATGAAGTAATCATATTAAGAGTTGATAAGGGGAAAATATCAAGGTTGTCATATGTGAGTATGTCTTAGGATGAACATAACATGATGATGATGGTGACAAGTTATTAGCATAGACCATGAAAATGACAAGTTTAGATATGAATGACATTATCAAAATGTTAATGATAGTCCTTTATGAAAAGAGATGTCAGTCACTTCAAAAATTATGATATTGCTATTAGGATTCAACTATGTAGTTTTTTTAGTCAAACTCATTGACCCATGTTTCATGAGTAGTGGTTCACAAAAGCCCATATCTCATGATAATGAATGGTCCACTTAGCACTCATTGCATCTAGGTGATGCTCACAAACGTGAAGCATTGGGCCTTCCTAGGAAGTCACCCATCCCAGTACTACTCCATCTCAAGTGTGCATAAGAACAAAGTTTTCTCCAAGGTTAAGCCCACTTACCTTGCAACCCCATTTTCAAAACATTCAACAAGTGTTTCTCCTTATGAACCATTCATTATAAAGCCCCTTTAGCTCATTAATTGATAAGTAGGAGGTATTTTTCACAACGTGTCAAATTGTGATATTGCTATTAGGATTCAATCGTGTAGTTTTTCAAGTCAAAATCATTGACCCATGTTTCATGATTAGTGGTTCAAAAGAACCCATCTCTCATGATAATGAATGGTCCACTTAGCACTCATTTCCACTAGGAGATGCTCACAAAGGTGAAGCACTAGGCCTTCTTGGGAGGTCACCCATCCCAATACTACTCGAGCTTAAGTGTGCATAACCACTAATTTTTCCCCAAGCTTAAGCCCACTTAGCTTGCAACCCCATTTTAAAAGCCTTCAGCAAGTGTTGTTCCTTATGAACCATTCATATAGATCCCCTTTAGCTCATCAATTGATAAGTAGGAGGTATTTTCCACAACATGTCAAGTTGTGATTTTTCTATTAGGATTCAATTGTGTAGTTTTTCGAGTCAAACTCATTGAACCATGTTTCACGAGTAGTGGTTCATAAGAACCCATATCTCATGATATCCACTTAGCTCTCATTGCATCTAGGTGATTCTTATAGAGGTGAAGCATTGGGCCTTCTCGGGAGTTCACCCATCCTAGTACTACTCCAGCTCAAGCGCGCATAATCATAGATTTTTCCCCAAGGTTAAGCCCACTTACCTTGCAACCCCATTTTCAAAACATTCAACAAGTGTTGTGTCTTGTGAACCATTAATTATAGAGCCCCTTTAGCTCATCAATTGATAAGTAGGAGGTATTTTCCATAGAGTGTCAAATTATGATATTGCTATTAGGATTCAACCGTGTAATTTTTTGAGTCAAACTCATTGACCCATGTTTCATGAGTAGTGGTTCACAAGAACCCATCTCTCATGATAAAATTCAAAAATTGCTAATGCATAGTCAAGACAAGTATCAAAGAAAAAGGGACAAAGTCTTTAAAATACAAATGATTAAATAAAGCATAATAACATATTGAAAGTGATAGTCCACATCATAGTTTAAAGAGATAAATTTAAATTCCTAAAGCATGCATTATTTAATAAACCTAAAGGGTCCCCCTATGCCACCTTGAAGAACTAGTCATCTTTAGATAATTCCATATGACCTACCATCATGCAAAGAAATTCATGAGTTAATGACAAAACGAGGCTAAAAGTTTAGTTTGGGGGCACTTACAACCAATTTAGGAGTTTGTTGTGCTATTTTTGCACACACGCCCCATTGAAGATGGGGAGCCTCTTTGTTTTCATTTGCTTGCTTTTTCTTTTTTGGGTCTTACCTTTTCCCCTTAAGGGATAGTTCCTTTGAATTTTGATTCACTTCACCTTTTGAGTTTTGATGATCAAATTTGTGCTATGAGTAAGTTTATTTTGCAATAATTGACTTCATGTTTGACTTTTAAAATCATTTGAAATCATTAAGGATCTTTTGGATGTCAAAATGCTTAGGTCTGGTTGAGTTTCGGGAATTCCGTGAAGCCCTGGATTACTCGAGGTCTAGATTTTAGCTAAATTCTTGGATGTTTGAATTCCCCAAAATCTTGTGGTTTTCTAAATCCGCACTGAAGGGAATTCCCTGAATTCTTCTTTTTCGTGAAATTCATTAAGAGGCAGATTCTCCGAATCCATGGCTAGGTGATTTCCCCGAACTTTTCAAAATGTATTTTCATGCATTTATTTCACTCCACGGATGTTCGAGTTTCCATTAAGGCTTGCTTAGGATCGATTTTATATTGTGACTTGGGTCTTTTCAACTTCATTCTGCTTTCATTTCCTTGTGAGATCGTGCTTTTGAAATGCTTGGTGTGATTTGGAGATTAGGGTTTGGTCACGGGTTGATTTTGTTGAACATCGGTTGAGGTTTAGAATCAACCTTGTGCTTCATTTTGGTATTCAGTTTACAAGGTAGGGTTTTCAAACTCCTTTATTAATTTTGTGAATGAGTTATGTTTCAATTCGAATGAGTCATTTTTTCCTTGATTGCATTGGTATTGCTTGATTTTTTATTTGAATGTCTTACTATTTTCCTTTGTCATTCACGATTTGGTGATGATTAGCTTCGAATTGATTTATAGCGTTCATTTTATGCATTTAATTGAGCTAGGGTTTATGTTTTGAGTCATCGATTCATCACACAAGTTTGAGTTTTCAATTGTAATACGTTAGGAAATTTTGAATTTCATTTGAATTGACATTATCCTTTCATTCAATTTCCCATACCAATTTAATATTATCTGTGAGTTTTTTTTTTAAGACCCTAGTTCGCTTGGATTAGTGTTAGAGTCATTTGATGAATGTTTTGAGTTTGGGCGATGTTAATAAGCTTGTGATCGGATCTTTCATGCTTGATGGAGTAAATATAGGTGTGGGTTGTTTACATTTAAAATCATTTTGAAACCCTTAGAATATTTGAAAGCTCAACTTGAGTAAGTTCTTAATAAATTTCTGAAATATTTGTTTTTCACAAAATCCTTGAGTCCCTAAAAAACCCGAATAACAACTTCCACGGATTTCTCTTGTTCGAGAAAAGCCCAAAGATTAGTCTTTCATGAAATCCTTAATCCCATGGAAAACCCGAGTGAGTAGCTTTCGCTGAATTCTCTTCGCCTCAAATTTCTCGAGTGTCTGGCCTTCGATTTCACCCTTGCTCGGATTCCCCAAGATTGTGCTATATTGAAGAGTGAGAAATGACGAATGTATGGCCTTGTATTGCAAAGCTAGATTTAATTTGTTGAATGCATTCACATCATGATGAATAGGTTATATAATACTTTAGGATTGATTTTCTCCCTTGTTAGAGCACTTCACATAATTTGGATACTCTTGGATTTGTTGAATCCTTGAGGGTCTATATTTCTCAAAAACCTTCAGGGCCAAAATACTTGAACTTTCTAAAAACCCAAGATATGCTTAAAACTTGGTCTTAAAGATTTATAATGTGATTTTCTTGGATTATGGTGATGAATTATGGCTTGATTCATATTGCATATGAGTTGTCTTCCTTAATCTTATGGTGCAATTATGTAGTGATTATTCCTTGCTTAGCATTTTTTAGTAATTAAGGTATTTCTCTAACCAGATGCATGCAAAAACTAGCAAGACTAAGAGTTCTAAAGCAAAATCTACTGAACCAGTTAAGGAGGATCCAACTACCAGAGCGAAGAAGATGAAGTATCACTTCAAGGGTAGACTTCCAGAGTCTAAGATCATTTCTTATTGGGATAAAGTTGGAGACACCAACATGGGTCATGTAGATTATGAAGACTTCAAGAAAAGGATGTATTGCTATGCTCCCACTCCTTTGGATAAAAGATTAGTGGGCGTAGGATTGGCATAGGCAACTGGGTTCCCACCTTCAATGCAATGTCCTGAGTTGATTATTGAATGTGCAAAGCATTATGACTCAAGAACAAGGTTAATAGTAGGTCCTCAAGGTAGAGTCATGGAAAATTTGATAGAAGAATCGCTTTCAACATTAGCTCACATCAAAATTGGTCAAGATAAACATGTAGATAGAAATGCAGTTGTATGACAGCGATCCAAATGATGCATTAGTATGATGAATAAATCCTGGATTGACAAGATTAAATCTCACTATTTCAAGTTGCCAAAATAGTTGCATAGGAGTGATTTTAAGTTGGAATATAGTGATATGATCACTCTTCTTAGCAGAATGGTAGGCTTAGAGAATGCTTAAGTGTTTTAGGAGTGGATGTTCTATGTCATATCATAGATTAAAAATGGAGTTAACTATCATTGTGCAGGCACCATCAATGACAATCTATATACAAAATTGAGAAAGGTGCAAGATACAAACAAAATTACTATGACTTCTTATGCTGTATATATGCTTGCAAGGAATTTCAAATATAAAGGTTTGAGTTGTACAGACACAATAGGAAAATATAGAGTATATGATGTATACCCTTAGTTACACTTGAACACTTCTAATTACAGGAGGGTCAATGATGCCTTCACTATGTACATAACAAGAATCTTGTAACATGTTTTACATATGAGGATTTCTAAAAAGGCCATGAATATCATCAAGAAGTATGCTTATTGGTTTATTTAGTTTCCCAAGTTTTCATATATCAAAATCCATGGTGGTCACAAGGTACCTTATAGGCTTCCTAAGTATCCAACAGATAAGATGATCATGCTTGAGTTGACAAGACAACTAGCAGAATTTGATGCAATATTGAAAGGAATGCATAAGAAAGGAATTGGTTCATAATTCCCATTGAGAATTGGTAGTTGGAAGGCCTATCCATCAATCTAGAGTGCCCGCCATTCGTAGAAAGATATGGCTCATCTCCATTTGAATCCACATGGGGTAGCCCAAAGAATGGCCAATAGGGATTGCAGGCATAAAGACAACATAGAAGACTATTGGGCCAATTGCAGAGATGAGTATGAAGTAATTAAGAGGAAATATTCTAGGCTTTCATTAAGAATGATTAGACTTCATAGATTGACACAGGTACCTAATCAGATTGAGGATGAAGAGAATCCAGTGCAATATCATGACTATGCACAGTTTAAAAACAAACCTCTTCCTGCTATTGATTGGGTAGAAGATGAAGTTGTGGAATTGGATCAAATTAATGCTCTAGTCATTAGGTATTTAAAAAAATGGGTCAAATTGGAGGCTGATGGATTCAATCCTACCTTTGATTTGATGGGAGGCTTGGAGTCTCAATCCTTTGACGTTGATTCTGAGAAGACTAAAGAAAGTGCACCTGCTGCCCAAGAAGAGGAAGATTCTAAGGAGCAACCTCTTGTTATCAAAAGAAGAAATAAAGGGAAAACTAAGGCTTTGGCTAAAGGAGAAGTTAAAAGGCATCCAATTCCTAAAAAGAGGAAGTCTACAAAGGAGATTGTTGAATGAGCTACTAAGGCCCAACCTTCTAAAAAATGAAGACTTTTTAAAGGAGACAAGGGTTCACCTTCAAAGAAACCAAGGAAAACTAAGAATAGTGGAGAAGGTACAACTCAAGCAAAGGAGATTGAGGTAGAAATCTTTGGAGACAAGACACAAGTGTATGTTAGAAAGAATTCTCCAAGGCCCAAGGTCTCTCTTTTTAATGTAGAGGATACTGAGAAAACAGTTAAAGAACTAGAAGGAGCTGAAAATGAGCCACCTATCAATGAAAATGAGATTGTTAAAGAGACTGTTAAAGAAACCACTCCTCCTCAATCACCTCACTGGAATGTACATTCTAATAAAGAGGAAGGAGAGGTAGCAGAGGAAGAAGTCAATGTTTCCAAAGAGAAAGGACAACAACAGGAAGAAGAGGACTTAGAAACTCCAAAGAGTGGATATCTAAGTAACCTCACAATACAATTGGAATAGAGAACATCTGAAGTACAAATACTATTAGCCTCCTACAATGATTTTAATAACTAAGCCCTTACAACCATGATTCAGAGATTGGACATATGACCTGAATAACCATCTTAACCATCATGAAGGTACATTTAAATTGTCAACCCAAGGACGTGAAATTGAAATGGGTCAGCATAGTATGTGCACTAGGAACTTCAAAGTAGTCACCTTCGTTCTACAACTAAGAACGACTTAACACCGAAAGTAAATTGCATGAAAGGAAACAAAGTAAATTTTGAACATCACTCAATCAAATCTAAACTGATTATGCATAACAGGAAGGAAAATCTAAACATCAAATAGGAAACTACTCTGCCCACTTTGGCTATAGGAACAATCACATAATGGAATTCTAGTGGTTGCAGGAACAGTCAATGCCAAAATCTTAACTAAGTACTGAATAAAAACTAATACTAATCTAACTAAACTAAAGGAATAGATTGCTCACCAAGTGGGCCCCCTTAGATGAGTATTCTCTAAACTAATGCAAACTCAGATACTCAACTCATAATCTTATTTCATTCATCAGAATATGCAATTACAAAATTATGGTTGATTATCAACTTGTACAATAACTTGGCGATCGACTCACTAAATCGCTAGCTCCTAAGGAAGGAGGATCCCAACCTTATTTATTCCAACTAAATAGGGAAATCAACTCCCATTATCTAAAAGGATTCCATTTAGGGAAAGTAGAGAAGAGAGTGGAAGGGAGGTTACACATGCAGGGGAATCCGTTCAGACATGCATGCCCAAACATGGACTCGACCACTGCAGTAACGCCCACAATGCTAAATGTCATTGAAGATTGGTACAGGGTGATTACATGTGGTTGACACGGGAATCTTCCGCCATCATCCCCAGTTGACCTTCGTGTGACTCCTCAACCTGACCAGCTGGTGGCTGCATTTCTCAACTTAGCATTTCAATCATGTTTGCATGGAAATGTCACTACACATAATAATTTTATAACTATAACTACCTTAAATAACATCCATCACTCACATGCAAGATTAATATAGATGGTTCACATAATAGGTAAATATCATTAAAACTGGAAAAAATGAAATTAATCCCAAATGTTTTATGTTTGAGAGAAACTATATAAAAGTGTCAACATATAATATCAAATTCTATGGTAACTTTAGAAAATAACAAGAGATTCTACCCCCTAACTAGGCCAAAAATAGACTCATCACTCCCCCCAACCTAACATTTTGTTGGTCCTCCAGCACAGGAAGAGTTATGCTTCTGCTTGGTTAAGGCCCTGAAGTCTGCAACTGATAATTGTCCAATGTCGGTGTCTGCCGTGGGTGAATCATGATTCCAGTAGAATCCTCCTAGCTTATCAAGTCTCCTTGATCTCTATTGTTCTTCTGTAATTTCATACCTATAGAATCTAAAATTTGGTACAAGCCATAGGAGGGTAGGTGGCTGAAAAGTCAAGGGAAGCCATTCTCGCCCCTTGGTTCTCCCAAGTTGTATGTATCTTTCAATTCTCTTTATTGCAGCAACATAGTTGTGGACAGAATGTGGCTTAGCCTATTTTAGCTCATCGGTCGATAGGTTCCATCTTTAGGATAGATATCCCCTCATAGTATCTTCTTTTGTTGCGGTTTTCACTTGATACTCACAGTAAACTACCTCAATCCAAGGCATAAACCTGTTACCATAGCTCGGCCTTAAGAGTAATCTATTCCAGTCTATATAAATGTCTTTGGGGTTCTTTGATTCAGCCCTAATGGCCATGGGAATATTGGATTCCCTTTTCTTATAAGCATTGTATTGTTCACCCCAACTAATCTCATTATGTACCCAAGACATACTCTCAATTGTATGTCTCCAACATAAGGAAGTGGGTTCCGGTCTTGGTCTTTTGGGAAAACAAAGTTGTGTAAATAAAATTCACATAATAAATTTTTCATTTCAGGGGAAGCAATCCTATAAGCATTGAAAAATTCGACATGAGTTTCAATGGAGGGGTTCAAACCTGAGATGATCCTTGACATTCTAAAGGAGAGATATTTCTCCTTCAAGTGCAAAGCATAAACCCTTGGAGGGGTTCTGAATTCCAAGATTTGTGGCACCAGGGTTGCAATGTCGCTTACCCTTTCCTTCAGAAAGACAATTTCCCCATTCTTCTCTTCGATCATCTCATCCCTCTCTTGGATTTCCTTTTTCAACCGTTTCTTCTCCTCTTTCCACTCCTCCTCTCTTCTTTTTATTTCTTTCCAAAAATTTAGAATTACTGTATGCACTGAAAAATCATGAGGGTTATGGATTCCTACCAGGATTTTTGTGGATGGTTTCTTCCCATATAGAACTACCTGCATAGATTCAAGATGTCCCACTGATTCAGGCTGTATGATTCCTCTTTCCTCCTTTTTCTACAGGGCCTCTTGTTCTTGTTCTGGTGGTGGCTGTAGGAACTCCTAATCTATTTCTTGACTTTTTTGTAGGAACTCCCACTCTTGGTCTTGCTGCAGGAACTCCTGACTTTCTTCATGTTCTTGAATCTCAACTTCTTTTGCAATGGTAGAAAGATCCACCAGGGTCATTTTTGCTTCCTTATCGAATATATCTTCTTCTTGTATACTCTCATATTCCATTGGAGATTTTGTGCTCTCACATGATGTCGCACCAAGGTCAGGATTTTCTTTTTAAGGGGCATCAACAACCAACTTCGATTTCTTGAGAGGGCTCTTTCATTTTTCTTTGGTTGTAGGATGAGCAGTGTCAACCTTCCTTTTCCTAGGGCTTGGCACATCTCTTTGCATAGATTGCATTTTTCTTTTCCTTGCTTTTGCCTCCCTCTTATGTGCCCTTGTTTTTATTACAGTTTTAAGTGGAACATCATCATCATCATCAGAGTTTGATGAAGAATTTTATTTTTCATGATCATTATCAGAGGAACTAATATCTATAGTCTTTTATTCAATGGGAGGATCCACAACAGCACCAAAGGTCAAAGCACCAGGGGTTCCTTCAATCGTGCTTAATTTTCTGCTAGACCTATGTGTTTGAGGTGAAACCCTAGATTGTGATGACTCAGGTCTATACTGCTCAGCTTATACAAAATCCTCACAGGTTATTCTAGGTGTTGCATCATGCAAATATCTTACAACCAATAATTTGATTAGACAATGGTGGGATACAAAGTTTTTCCTACCTTTTTGGGTTTCCGCTGCCATAATGGAGAGAAGGTTGTACAAGACATTGGGCACATTCATCTTCCTCTCGTGCCTCATATGAATAATTTTTTTGAAGTGCATCGAATGCAGGTTTGACAGTCAATCTTTGCAGGTGATATATCTGATGATGTATATGGTTGCCTGCTTCCATGGCTCGGGTAGAGAGAGTTTTTTAGCTCCCTATTTTTCAATTGTGAGTGGAGGGTCACCATGTATCATGAATATAGCCCTTGTTGTCTTGGCATACTTAGAAATAGGGTAAGGTTCGTCGTCAGCTAACAAGCCTGAAAATTCTGTAATTCATTCTTCAGTTGCTACGACCTCCAACCCTTTCACTATGGTTTTTTCATCTGAAAATGTTTGAGCAAACTCCAATGCAATACCCTCATCAAAACCGTCTAACTTCAGAATAATCCAACCAACCACAATTTTGAAATTCGGTTAGGCATAGTGCATCATGTAACAAAGCATCATGAGTTGAGGCTCATTTCAAATGAGTCTGCCTCCCATTCTCTATACTCAATTTGTCACTCTATAGAATTACCTTATGTAATTCTTGAATTCTTTCTTGCTGAATTGTCAACTGAATTTCTTTCACTCTATTTTTAGCAATTACCATTTGCATTTTGAAATTATGATAGGGTTAATAATGGCAAGAAATGGTAATAAAAGGGAATCATAATGAGAGGAAATGGTAGTGGCAATTTAGTGTCACATCACACATGCGAGCCATCCTTCATTTTAAATTTTTGAATCATCTCAACAAGATTTGTTGATGCACCGACATGTGGCAATATTTCTGCATCTTTCTTACCCCTCCCCCCAACCTAAATTCGGACATGTGTCCACACATGTGAGATATAAATATTGATTTGATGGGGGGTTAAATTTTTTTTTATGTGAATGTCCATATTATCTTACAGTGATTAAATGAAACGCTCTAAAAGATAATTAAGAATGCAATTAATGCACACATACCTGAGTGTGTACAAAAATGATTGTAGAGGATTCATTGCAACGATTGGGGAGAAAGTAGCACTTGTGTTGTTAAGAAATAATTGAGAAATTAATGGCGATGAGGTGGAATGGTGTGAGGTGAAATGAAATGATGGAAGAGAGAGAAAGGTGGTACGGATGGGTGAAGAAATGGATTTCTAAAAAAGTAGAAATATTTATTATGACAAGTACGTACCTCATTTAGTCAGAAGGAGGGACACTAGGTCCACTACCTTTGGTTGCAGGAACTGTGCTCGGATGCTGCATGTTGGATAAACTGTTGCATAAAATCTTCTTTGGAACTTGGCCTGTGATATAATCTAAGACGGTGCCCATTCACCAGTAATTTGAATTTGACAGGGTCAATGGTCATGAGTTGCACAGATCCATTGGGAAATACCTCAACAACTTCATATGGCCCTAGCCATCTTGTCTGCAATTTTCCTGCATTATCTTTGTACCATGAATCATAAAGTAATGCCTAGTCACTTGGCTGAAATTTATTTTCTTTGATAAATCGGTCATGCCATTTGACTCTTTGACTTTGCACAATTTTAGTATGGTGCAAGGAAAATTTACTCATCTCATCTAATTCATTCAACTGCATAATTCGTTCTTTCTGTGCCTCAAAAATTTCCATCCCCAACTCCACAGCAGTTTTGAGAGTCTTGTGCTCAAATTCGATAGGAATCATGGTTGTCTTCCCATATAGTAGCTCAAATGGGGTGAAGCCTGTAGTTGTCTTCTAGGTGGTCTTGTAAGCCCAAACTGCTTCTAATAATCTATTTTCCTAGTCCTTTATGTGAATATGCACTGTTTTGGTGAGGATAGCCTCAATCTCTTTGTTTGTCACCTCAACTTGTCCATTTTCTTGAGGGTGATAAGGAGGATTTTATGTGGCTGATGTTATATTCATTAACTAATGATATAACAAGTGTTGATGTAAACTGAGTTCCTTGATTAGTCATTATTTCTCTGGGTACTCCATACCGTGTGAAAATTTCTTCATAAATAAATTTTGCAACCTTCTTGTCTCGTGCATGCTTCATTGCTTTGACTTCTACCCACTTAGTTACATAATCAATGCACACTAAAATATAGGACTTACCATTGGATGGAGGATCAATGGGTCCCACAAAGTCCAAACCCCACTTGTCAAATGGAGTGACCACAATTTGGGGACAGAGTGGCATCTCATCTAACTTTGTTGGTTTTTGGCATCTATCACATCTCCTTGTATATCTTCTTGCATCTTTGTGTAATGTAGGCCAATAGTATCTCGTATTCAAGATTTTCATTGGTGTCCTTTTAGCTATGAAATGTCCTCCATAGGGTTCATCATGGCATGCATGGAGAATGTCATAGGTCTCATCTTCCCTCACACACCTTCTCATAACATGATCTAGTATAAAATAGGCATCCAACTATCCGTGAAAAAGGGAATGATTTTTCAATCAACACTCTTTTCTCTTTTGGGGAGAAGTGAGGAGGAAATCTCCCTGTCACAAGGTAATTAGCTATGGAAGCATACTAGGGAATTTCACACTAATGAAGAATAGATTCCTTTCAGGAAAAGAGTCATCTGTGGCTTGACTATCTTCTGATGTGGTCAGCCTTGAAAGAAAATCTCTAACAACGTTGGCCTTTTCTGGTTTGTCTACAATAGTTATATCAAATTGTTGCATTAATAACAACCATCAAGCTAATCTTCCTAAGATTAGGGGTTTTTTCATGAGGTATCTAATGGATGCATGGTCAGTGTGCACAAAAATATGATAGCCTATTATATAGTGCCTGAATTTATTCAAGGCATAGATTACTGCTAACATTTCTTTCTTTTTTACTGTGTAATTGAATTCATCTCCCTACAAGTTTTTGCTGACAAAATAAATGGCATTTTTAATAGCTTCTACTTTTTTTCCTAGGACTGCTCCTATGGTATAATCTGAGGCATCAGTATGGATGTGGAAAGGGATTTCCCAATTTAGCCCCTTAAGTACAGGAGCATGAGTTAGAGTTGTTTTAAATCAAAAAATGCTTTATCACAACTTTTTGTTCATTGAAACTCGACATCTTTAGTCAGAAGACTATATAGTGGGGTTTCTATTTTGCTAAAATCTTTGATGAAATGTCTATAGTAGCCTACATGTCCTAAGAAACTCCTAACATCCTTTTGTTTTGCAGGTATAGGTAGATTATTAATTACCTCAATCTTTACAGGATCAACTTGAATTCCGAGGTGGGAAATGTAGTGGCCAAGAACTACACCTTCCCGCATCATCATGAAGCACTTTTCACTATTTAAGGATAGATTTTGGTCTTCACATCTTTGTATAACTTTCTTCAAATTGCCCAACACTTCATCAAAACTGGCACCATAGGTAGTACAATCGTCCATATAGATCTCCATCCAGTCAAGGGAGATATCTGAGAATATGCTAATGACTACTCTCTAAAAAGTGGCAAGTGTGTTGCATAACCTAAAGGGAAGTACTCAATAGGCATATTTCCCCCATGGACATGTAAATGTAGTCCTCTCTTGGTCTTCTAGTGCAATTTGAATATGGTTGTATCCACTGAATCCATCAACAAAAGAGAAGTATTGTTTTCCTACAAGATAGTCTAGGACTTGATCTACAGAAGGCAAGGGAAAATGGTCCTTCTTGGTGGCAACATTGAGTTCCCTATAGTCAATAAAAACTCACCATTTCCCTCCCTTCTTGGGAAAAATCACCAATGAAGACACCCATTGGTTTTCTAAAATAGGGTAGATAAATCCTACGTCTAGTAGCTTTTGCAGTTTTGTTTTGACAGTATCCCTCAATGCAGGGTTGATTCTTCATTGTGGTTGACTTACAGCTGTATAGTCATCTTTGACATATATTTTATGAGTTCAGAGCTTTGTACCTAATCCCTTCATGTCATGATAATCCCAATAAAATTCTTTTTGATGGGCTTTCAACAGTTTTTTCCAATGTGAATTGTTGTCACTCACTCAATTAACTGTTGATGTTTAGATATCGTCCTTCAAACACCTGTACTTGTGTAACTAGATCTATCATATCTGCTTCATTAATACAAGGTACCTTAAGTTCAGGTGGAAGAATTGTGTGAAACATACCTATTGTTGCAGGAATTATGTATGTCGGAAGAGTGGTTGCATGAATTTTTTCTACAAAGACAATGGTTACAGGAAGGGTGGTTGCAGGAAGATCATGCAAAACTGATAGAAGTGTTTGTCCGATGTCCGTGGAACTCGACGCATGAGTGGATGATGCTTCCTCTATCTGATAATGGTTCTAAATGATACTAGATAACACTTCATTCTCATCTTGAAGCTACAGGAAAGGGCTTCTTCCTAGCATCATGAGTTGTGCCATAGAGTTAACGTCTTGAGCCTCTTCACCAACTTGTGGCCATACAAAATTATCATCATTATGGGATGGTTGAGCAAGAGGATAAAGAACAAGATTTTTGGTGTTCCTGCCATAAGAAATATTTATGTCACCTAACCAACATCCAATATAAGTGTCTATAGTTGCTAACCATGGCCGACCAAGGATAATTGGATACCCTCCCAATGTGGCTTTAGGGGAAAGAACCATAAAGTCAACAGGATACTCCCAAGAGTCTAGAATCACCACAAGGTCTTATCAAACAAAATATACAAGCTGTTATTGTAGTTTATTATTTGGGTTTGGTGTGGGTTGGGCTGGTAACTGGGTAGGTTTGGGTATATTTGCACTTGGATTAGCAGGAGAAGGCATTATAGTAGGTTTTTGGGGTTGAGAAGATGGTTGCATATAACTAGTTGTCTAGTTCGGCCATTGTTGGCCACCTCTCCATTGAGATGTTTTCTGCCAGTTTCCTGGAGGTGGTTGCGAAGGTCCCTGAAACTGCTACCAATTCCCTTGAGGTTGCTGCCATTGAGGTGAGGAATTTTGATAATTGGACCAAGCATTGGGAGGGTTATTCTAAGACTGGGGTGGGTATCCTCCATAGTTGGATGGACAAGGGGGCTGTCACTGGTTACCAGATGAATAAGAATTAAAATATGGCCCAACAAAAGATAGTGGATCTAGTGGCATACCTTGTCTTGAATCCCATGGCCTCTTTTTTGCAGCAAAGTATACTTGGTCTTCCTCAGTATGAATTGGTTTGAACTTAGGTGGAATCTTCTTACTGTCAATGTTAGCTATCACCTTGCATTTGCAGTCCCTCTTCTTTTATCTATAATGAGGGCAATATTCTGTCAGCATTGCCTCTACTTTCTCATGTTTCTTCTTAGCTTGAAGTGTATCCAGCTAAGTTGCTAGATTGTTGACTATATCCTACTTGAAAATTGCCAAAACATTAGTAATCTCCATCCTTGAGACTCCACTGGTGGATGACTTACTCATAGAGGATTGGTAGGCTCTTTCGTTCTTTGAAGTTTCCCTAGAATAGTTATGGCATATCTTCTTGATATCCTCCCAAGGGACTTGAGTGATATCTCCTCTTGGCATTAGGACCAAGGAATCAGTGCAACTTTCACTAATTCCTCTTAGGAAAAACAATTTTTGTGAGTCTTCATTAAGTGTATGATGTGGATATTTCTGCAAACAAAACATAAACCTTGAAATGAAATCCTCCAAGCTCTCATCTTCCTTCTACTACATTCTAAAAATGTCACCTCCTCTCATATCACTACCCTTGCAATACTCCTTGTATTTCTCAAGAAAATTTGTCTTCATATCTTCCCAAGTTTGCATAGTGTTTCTTCCAAGGCCCATAAACCATCTCAATGCAACCTCTTTCAAATTAGTAGGAAATAGCTTAAGTTTGTGGACATCAGTAGTATAGTCATAGCTTCTATAGAGTATATCAAACTCAAAAAAGAAGGTATCAGGATCTTCTATGACAAGTCCATAGAATTTAGGAAGTACTGAAGTAAGGATATTTTTGAGGTTATCTACTTCATTCTGTTTAGCAATGGGAAAATGAAAAGTTGGTTGGTTCTTCCTGTTAGGCTTGTCTCCATTTGCATCAACCATGCTTGCTTGATGAAATTCCAGAATAAAGGGTTCTTCAACAAGATTTTGATCTTCAAGGGAAACTTAAGAACTGGTCAAGTCAGGGAATATATTACCAAAGGGTTGTGGCTCTTCTTCTTCTTCATTTCTAGGCAGATTTAAAAGCTCTACTAGATGAAATGGCTCAATATTATTAGGAAGGAATCTCCCATAAGCATCTCTTCTTCATCTATGCATGCAGTATCAACTCAGTATTATCCAACTCACATAAAAATGGGTGGAAAATAATAGTGGATCATAACTTCTAACACTAAGAGCATACTCCAGAAATACTACAACAGAAAAACTATGAATGACTCCAAAGGACTCCCTAGTTTGACACCATCCCTGACAACGACGCCAAAAATATCGACCTCCTACAATGATTTTAATAACTAAGTCCTTACAACCATGATTCAGAGATTGGACATCTGACATGAATAACCATCTTAACCATCATGAAGTTACATTTAAATTGTCAACCCAAGGACGTGAAATTGAAATGGGTCAGCATAGTATGTGCACTATGAACTTCAAAGTAGTCACCTTCGTTCTACAACTAAGAAAGAATTAACACCGAAAGTAAATTGCATGAAAGGAAACAAAGTAAATGTGGAACACCACTCAATCAAATCTAAATTGATTATGCATAACAAGAAGGAAAATCTGAACATCAAAGAGGAAACTACTCTGCTTGCTTTGGCTATAGGAATAGTCATAGAATGAAATTCTAGTGGCTGTAGGAACAGTCAATGCCAAAATCTTAACTAAGTATTGAACAAAAACTAATACTAATCTAACTAAACTAAAGGAAAAAATTACTCACCAAGTGGCCCCCCTTGGATTAGTATCCTCTAAACTAATGCAAACTCAAATACTCAACTCAGAATCTTATTTCATTCATCAGAATATGCAATTACAAAAGTATGGCTAATTATCAGCTTGTACAATAACTTGGCGATCGACTCACTAAATCACTAGCTCCTGAGGAAGGAGGATCCCAACATTATTTATTCCAACTAAACAGGGAAATCAATTCCCACTAACTGAGAGGATGCCATTTAGGGAAATCAGAGAAGAGAGTGGAAGGATGGTTACACATGCAAGGGAATCCGTTCGGACATGCATGCCCAAACGCGGACTCAGCCACTGTAGCAATGCCTGCAATGCTCAATGCAACTGAAGATTGGTACAAGGCGGTTTCATGCGGTTGACACGAGATTCTTCTGTCATCGTCCCCAGTTGACCTTCACGTGACTCCTCAATCTGACCAGCTGGCGGTTGCGTTTCTCAACTTAGCATTTCAATCATGTTTGCATGGCAATGTCAGTACACATCAATAATTGGATAACTATAACTACCTTAAAGAAAATCCATCACTCACATGCAATATTAATATAGATGGTCCACATGATAGGTAAATATTGTAACATAGATAAATAAAGTTTCAAGAAAGATCGGTTAAATCTAATAAACAAGCATTAATCTAAATTAAACAACAAAGCACAAAAGAATAAACTAAAACGATAATTAAAACAATCTCACCGAATATATGTAAACTCCTTTGAATTATCTTGATTGTCCTTCTCCATTTTTCTGTGATAGTATTCTTTCCCTCATATTTTTCAGTAAGTGTGCAAGTATAACCTTGATGTATGTGATTATAGCAAAATATCATAGATTAACAAGTCTCTTCCAAAACTACATCAATTTTGGGAGGAATAATGACGAAAGTTAGTCAATTTATAGAAAGATGGTTTTCGAAAGATCGACTCAAATTCAAAAGAGAGATCAACGATCGAGATTGATGAATGCCATTCGATGGAGATTTGTGTCAATTAGAACGTGAGTTGGGAAATTCTGCAGGATAAATATTAAATTAAATAATGATTTAATCTAGTGTTAAGACTATTTGAAAATAGACTGAATATGGAGTTCAAGATTAAATAAATGATTTAATCTCTAGTTGAAAGTGTTCAAAAATAGAAGAATAAGACTTTGAATGAAAAGATAAAGATAGAATTTAGACAACGATCTATTTGAATGCACACATGAATTAATTAATTAAATAAAGATATTTAATTAATAAATATGTTCATGCAAGGGAATTAGACTGACTGATCAAGATAGAAAGTCTCTTCGCAGAGATGATTAGATATCGAATCAGGAGATAACTAATTGATTCAAATAGATCTCGAGTCAGATGATGAGTGAATAATTAGAAGAATGTGACAGGAATAACTATTTTTTATGAATTAAATGTTTATTTAATTCAACATTCAAAATTAATGGAGTTAATTAAATAAATAATTATTTATTTAATTGATTGTCGAAAAGGTTAATTGAATAATTAAATAATTCAAAATGAATATTTAATTATAGTTGAAATATGATAAAAGGGTAAATTAAATAATAAATTATTTAATTCAGAAAGAGAATTAATTAATTAGCGACGTAATTAAATAAATAAGATTTATTTAATTAATCAAAGTTGAATAAAGGTCATAAATGAATTAATTAAATAATTAAGGTTATTTAATTAATTGAAGAAAGATGTGTTTAGAAAGTAATTAAATAATTAACATTATTTAATCATGACCAAGGACATTAGAATTATGTCAAAAATGGTACTCGCAAGTCTAGACCAATTTTCAATGTCTACAGTTTGCCCCTCTTTGATACAATGTCATTTTGGCATAGTGTCAAAGAAAAATCAATCGAAAACATGCCCCAGTCGTGCCCGAGTATGAAATAGGTTAGGGTATGCCCCCTCGGGAAAATTGACAATTTTTAGAAAAATTCCAAAAAAATTGGAAATAGTCTCGATAAGTCAATTTGATAGCTAGAAATGCAGTGGAGTTGACGGAATTGAATTTGGAAGTGTTAGGGACGTGTACGGGTTGATTGAAGATGGAATTTTATGTGGTCAATAGAAAAGGTCAGAAGAAATGCCACCCAAACCCTAGGTATAAATAGAAATTAGGTGAAAATCAAATTCATTTGCACCCTATAGATTTAAAGAATAGAGATTTTGCTTTGAGCATTTGACAAAAATGTCTCTCATTCCCTATGTAGATCATCATGGTTACAGGATCCAGACCTTCAGATGCCCTATCGACATGGGACCCACAGTATGTACCCTTGAACAACTTTTGAATTTATTTTTTGCACGTAGTTTTAGGCATATAAAATTAAATTTGCACATGCGTCATTTTTAGATCAATGCATATGTGCGTACGCGACACATTTTCTCATGGAACGACGCATATGTAAAAAGACGTCTAGGAATTTGTAGGTCATTTAGGCATTGATCACATTTGATTTAAGTTGCACCGCATTCGTACTTATGCATCACATGTGATAATGGTATTGCCGCATATAGATTGTGAAACACATTTGTGGAAATGCATGGCATGTACGACAATAAATTGCACCGCAATTGAAATTTATTTGATGCATGTGTTTGATAGTCAATTTCTCTAATTGTGTTATGCATTTGAAATATTGCAACGCATATGTAGATTTGTAGGACTCATGTGTAATTATACACCGCATATGTGATTTAGAATGACACATGTGATATTATGCACCGCATTTTCTATTGAAGCGACACATTTGACTGTCAAACTTTTGAAAAAAAATTGATGGAAAAATGAATGATGTGTAGTCTGACAACAATTTTTTTAATGCCTTTTCAGGTTGTATTAGATCCGATATATACTTGGGAGTCGCGGTTGATGACATATGAGTTGCAAGATGGGCTACAGAGTGCGAAGACATGCATGATTTGGAGGTTAGGATTGCACCATGTATGTACTATGCCTGCTATTCAGGCAAACAAAGGTATGTTGATTGCCTTATGTGAGAGGTGGCATTCTGAGACCTTCTCATTTCATTTACCTACTGGAGAGGCGACAGTCACCCTAGAGGATGTATATAGGATTTTCAGATTACCTATTAGAGGCAAGAGAGTGATGTATGATACACAACGAGGTTATAGTGAGATTACTAGATTTTATGTTTATGATGATATTAGGAGATTAGGGATAGAGCACTATGAGATTAGATGGCAGGTTTTAGCTGATAGATACGAGAGGATAGGTTGTATGTTATATACTTCGATAGTTGGGATATTTCTTCCTGATCATCGAGGTCATGGATTTCCTATTGGGTGGGGGAGATGCTAGTTGGGATGTTAGAGTGGGAGGTTGTTTATGCTTGGGGTCCTTGTTTATTAAGTATGTTATACTTCCATTTACATGACATTGCATATAGATATGCATAGTCAATGAGTTGCGATACTACTCTTCTGATGATCTGGGCATGGGAACACATTGATGTGTTTTTTCCCCCAGTGACTGCTGAGCGGGATGCTAGATCCCCATATTTTTTCTGTTATGCGGGAAATATTACACAGAGCCATGTTGGAGATATTATCTATTGGAAACATGCATTAGATACATTAGTTCAGTTCACATGGAGACCTTACATGGATTGTGGATGATGGTTCGATGAGGATAGACACTTTCCTTTTTGTTGGCAAACACAATACTTGATTGGGAGGACTGTTAGCAGTGTACATATTATTGAGAGACATCTACCAGATCGTGTTTTGAGGTAGTTTGGAGAGGTACGAGATGTGCCTTGGGGACGAGCAGAGTTCGCTTGGTCTTCCAGAGAGGTTCCTCTATGGGGGCGTATGATACCGATGGCGACAACTGAGGCAGATATTCAGGTGTTATAGCCTATTCAGTGGGGATGGAGAGGTGGGTTAGCAAAGCCAGGGACTACAGTTGCATATGATGCCTGGTGGGTAGAGCATCATCCTACACCTTATACAGATCTGGATTAGTCGGCACTAGTAGAGAGATGGGGGACAGGGCCCAGAGGTTGGCGCACAGGCAGAGGTGGTGGCAATAGAGGTGGTCGATGAGGTCGGCGGGGGAGGAGAGATGGTCGGGTAGGTGGAATATCACCTATCCATGAGACAGAGGTTGAGGACATACTGATGTTAGACCTTGGCAGTGGGGGAGAGGCTGAGATTGGAGGGGAGCATGTTGTCGAGGAGGCAGGAGTAAAGGTGCATGTAGAGGCTGAGATTGGGAGGGAGGACATGGATATTGATGTCCTTGGTATTCTAGAAAGATATGGGGTTGATGATGAGGAGGAGGAGATAGTGATGGAGGAGCAGGAGAGAGAGCTCTGTGACAGGATAGTAGAGGGTTGGGATGCTGGAGTTGAGGAGAGATGAGGAAAAGATGAGGCTCCCAAAGACACAGATACACATTTGCAAGCCCGAGTAGAGGCCTTGGAGGAGGGTCAGAGTGTTGACTGTAGAGCGAGACACTATGCAGATGGAGAGGGATAGTGCTCTCCTAGACAAGGACTAGGCAGTGATTAGGAGACAAGAGACATAGGGCTGATTTGTAGAGTTGAGAGCTTTATGCACTAGATCAGCTACAACATTTGCTCGAGAGTTGGTCTGGGCTGGTGATAGAGAGAAGTACTACAAAGATCTATATGAGGCAGAGGTTCCTCTCGATAGATGACCTCCTAGCTATTCACAAGCACATAGCAACAGGTCTCAGAGCAAGATTCACATGAGGACAGTTAGCACAAAGGATGTGGTAGGACCATCGAGGATAGGTCCATATGATAGGCCTCCCACCGCACAGAGAGTACCCGAGCAACAAATGCCTCCACACTCACCTCATGGGAGTAGCGGTAGTGGAACAAAGTGACATTTTTATTTTGTAGACATTGTATTTTAGTCATAGAGCCTGTGAGCTCCTTTTTATTTATGGATACATTCTGACATAATACTGTGAGACATGTTATTCTGAGCTATATATATATATATATCATTTTGGTGGCGATTCATATGATATGCAGTTTTATTTATGATATTCTAGTCTTTTTCTTATGCATGTGTTCTATATGATATGCTATTGTCTATTTGATATGTACATGTTGTGGATGATCTTATTTACATCATGATGTGATGTTAACTCATATGATGATGGATGTATTTTTATGATATGGCTAAATGTTACATATGTATTTGATGATTATGGAATGGAATGTGATGTTTAAATATACAATGCTTTCTACATGTGATGTTATATGTTTAGATTTTTTATGTACATGTAATGTTTTCATTATGTACCTTATGATGATTGAATTCCTATTATGCCATGATTTCCTAGATATGGTAGATACCTACATTTTTTTTGAGTTTTTAGAATGCAAGATATATCTGATTTACAATGTATGATATGTACATGATGTTTCTAACATGAATGCATATGTAGGTTGTCGTATTTTTTTGTGTGCCACAGGACTCTGTCTTAATGCAAGAAAGAATAAATGTTCAACATGGAAAGAAAGATGATGAAGAAAAGATATTGATGTTAGTATTAGCAATCTTCGATATTTTGTTGAATCAAAAAAGGCTTTGCACTTTATCATCATTGGGCGATAACTAACACAAATGGAGAAAAACACTAGGATATGACATAAATCAAGGTGTGCAAGGCCATCCAATTGCTAACAACAGACAGTCACAGACAAGGAGTGTCTTAGCTCATACTAAGGGCACAGTTGCCCCAGTCTTTTTGTCAAGACAAACCATAGACAACAAACAAAGGGAAGATGGGTCATGAGACTTCATTTCTCCTCTAAATCCTTCATGGGACATCCTCAAGGAAACTAGTAACATGACTCAAAAATCAACATTAAAAGGAAAATTGACAAACAATAGTCAAAGAAAAAGAGTCTTGAAACATCCTTGCTTCTCTAAATCCTTCATGGGACATCCTTGAGACAGCTAGTAACCGGACTCAAAAATCAAATTCATAAAAAGATAAACAAAATAAATGATAAAGTCAAAAAGCCAAATAAAATTATTTTCCAAAATCTGATCTTGTGTGATTGTTTGATGTTTGACATAGCCTGATGTCAGAGATGACACATACCATATAAGATGTTGAGTCTGATTTTGACTTTGTGACTATCTGTGTAAGGCATGACAAAGCCTGGTTTCAGAAAGACACATGTCATTAAAGACGTTTGAGCCTAATTCCATTGATGTGACAAGCTACATAAGGCTATGATAACTGATAATGTATGTTTTCAAGAAAGGCATATCTTGTATAAGACATAAGTTTATTGTTCTGACAATGTGTTTGATTTTGACTTGATGACAGTTTTGACTTGTTTGCCTTGTTGATACATGACTTGTTTTGATGCCTTGACTATTTTGAGTGTGTGTGTTGAATTATGTGGACTTGACATGATGTACTCTAAAGGAATGACCTAGTGCATCCTCAGGGGCTCATCAATTGATGGACTTGCCTATGTTGTACACGCAGAGACCTCGTAGTTCGACTAACTTTGACTGACATCAATGATTGAGAAATATGTACTCAACTTAATGGTATGACATATGTGATAATGAGTGTGATAAACCCTAATGGACTGACCTAGTGCAGCTTTGAGGGCTCCTCGATTGATGGCCTTGCCTATGTTGTACACATAGAGACCTTGTAGTTCGACATGACCAATGACTTTGACATGTACAAAGAATGAGTCATGATTTTTATGTGTGAATCATGAAAAACCTAGACAGACATACCTAATGCCTCGAGGGCACATCGACAGATGGCCTTGCCTACGTCTAGTCGTAGAGGCAACACAGTTCGACTATGTCTACGATTGACTTGACACAACTAACTCTGACTCTATTTTTTGGGATTTTTGACATGTTTTGATTTTTTGTCTTTTTAGAGTTTTTTTATGTTTTTGTATTTTTTCAAGACATTTTATGATGTTTTTGAGATTTTTTCAGGACATTTTCTGATGTTGGAATGATATGTACAAGGTCCAAATGACGCAAATCAAGGATTTTCCTCCAGTCGGGTATAAGACTTTTGGGATAGAATGGGGAGATGCAGTGGACTTGATGTCAATCATTCCAAGTTATTGATAAGATAACTATTTATTATGGATGATGGTGGAAAAGTTTGATTGGAATGATGGTGAATGAATGAGCGAAGTTGACTACACATGGCACTTTTTTGCTAGGTTTTCACCATGGTACTTATCCAAAGCGCCACTGAAGTGGTTTTCACTATTGAACGGATTATTTCTCTTTACTATTTTATTGATTTTTCAAAAAAAAAAATTGGTGTTACAAAGATGCCTGTTTGCCAGGTTTTCATCAAGGTAACAATTCTTTTGTTTTTTCATTTTTATGATTAAGACATGGTTCCCAGAAGCTATGCATAGAACCTTTTTAGGTGAAGGTTGTTGATTGGTGACAAGAATGGTTCTCCTTCAGGGGTTGAGAGTTGATATGCTCCTGACCCAAAGGCTTCCGTAACAATATAAGGCCCTAACCAATTAGGTTCAAACTTGCCTGGCTTTTATTTGTCAGTTTGATTCTTTGGGTTCTCCATTAAGACCAAGTCACCAATGTGAAAGTTTCTATTCAAAACTTTCCTATTATAACTACGACGAAGATGATTTTGATATGCTTGAAGATGATCTAATGCCTTTTGTCTTCATTCATCTAGGAATTCTAACTCATGCAATCTGGATACACGATACACTTCATCATCAATATGACCTTTCAATGATACCCTTAGGGAAGGAATTTCAACCTCAATAGGTAAGATAGCTTCAAAATTGAATACTAGGGAATATGGAGTGGCACCAGTAGGAGTGCAGACGCTTGTGCAATAGGCCCATAAGGAAAGATTTAGCTGTAAATGCCAGTCATGACCAATATCATTGACAATCTTTTTGAGGATTATGATGATTGTTTTATTAGACGCCTCTGCTTGGCCATTACCTTGTGGGTAATATAGGGTGGAAAGTGATGTTGGATATGGAATTCTTCACAGAGATGGTAGACTTCTTGGTTCTTGAATGGATGGCCATTATCTATGACAATGGATTGAGGAACACCGTACTGACAGATTATGTAGTTTAGGATAAACTTGGAAATTTGTGTGTCGGTAATATAGGTCATAGGAATAGCCTCAATCCACTTGTTCAAGTATTCAGTGGCAGTTATAATGAACTTATGGCCATTGGAAGATGGAGGGTGTATCTTACCTATGAGGTCAAGTCCCCATTGGGAAGAAGGCCATGGTGAAGTTATCAGTTGAAGCTCTTGTGCTGGCGCATGTATCAAATCTTCGTGTACCTAACATTGTTGACATTTCTTGACAAAGATATATGAGTCTTTTTCCATTAGAGGCCAATAATAACCTAATCTCATAATCTTCTTGGCTAAGGTAGGACCACTAGAATGGGATCCATAGATACCTTCATGTACAACATATAAGGTTGCTTGTGCTTCTTCAACATTGAGACATCTCAATATGGTATTATCTAAGGCACGTCTATAAAGGGTATCTCCGATGATGGTATATTTGGAAGACTTTCGAATAAAGGTTCTACATTGGTTATTTGACAAGTCTAAGGGTAGGATTTGGGAATGGAGGTAATCATATATGTCCTTGTACCATGGGGAAGTAGGACCAAAAATTGTACATACCATCATGGAATCAGGGACGTCATAGGCAGGGATCAAAAGTTGTTCGACGAAAAACTCGAATTTAGGCACATTGCTAGGAATATTCAATAATGACCCGGTTGCCATAGCATCTACTGCCCTGTTCTGAATGTGGGGAATTTGTTGAAAGGTGATGTTATCAAAGTACTGCTTGAAACTATCGGCCATGTGCTTGTAGGGAGAAAGTTTCTCATCTTTAGTTTTTTACTCATCATTGACTTGTCGGACTACTAGCTGAGAATTTCCATAAACATGTAAATGCTTAATCTTCCATTGGAATGCCATTTTTAATCTTGTCACAAGGGCTTCATATTTTGCTATATTTCTAGTGCAAGGGAAAGCAATTCTAGATGACTTAGGGATAGTATCTCCTTGAGGTGTAACAAATAATATGCTAGCTCCTAAACCACGATTAGTATGTGACTCGTCAAAGTATAATTTCCATGTGGTTCTAGTGTCAACTTTGAAGATGAACTCATCAGGAAAATCTACCACTAAAGGATGGTCAGCCTTAATTGGTGCATCTGCTAACTGATCTGCAATTACTTTCCCTTTTATCTCTTCCCTTTATACATACTGGATGTCATATTCACTAAGTATCATTACCCATTTAGCCAATCATCCTGTTAATGATGCTTTACTTAGGAGATATTTTAGAGGATCTATTTTGGAAACCAACATGGTTTGGTGGTTTAGCATATAGTGCCTAAGTTTTTTAGTAGCAAATACTACTACAAGATAGGTTTTGATGGTGTTTTTATGCACTTCTCAACATAGGCAATGCATAGGTGCATTACCTCTCTTGAAAGACAATCTTCCACAATGAGATTGCAGAACACTATCCCAAGGTCTCTTGGATGTCAGGTCATGACAATGCTTGGAATATCTCAGTTTTTTCATGTGATTTGTTGGAATCACAAGGAGGTCTTACGTGGACAAAGCTAAAGGAGAATTGGATATGCAAATAGAGTTCTTTAGATAGGAAATTACTACACCTTTTTTGTAGGTTCAAACAATAGTCTGGGACTCTATTTCCATCTTTAAGTTTTGGCTTTACAATGTGCAATGAGCCTTACCATAGGTCACTTCTTAAAAAAAAGGAAAAAGGGCAAGGGAGAGAGAGTTCCTGGACCTGTAACTATCGATGAACAATGATCATGGAGGTTTCTGTTGTGGATAGTTTTCTTAAAATAGAATTTCACTTAATCAGAAATTTCACAATGCCATGAAATCTATGCTATCTTCTAAGGACTATAGATATTTCATCATTCATTCACCATATATGTGTGAACAAAGATAAATTTTAAAGAGCAGCTATAAAATCAGAGTCCAGACTAACTTTGCACAACCATCTGCCAGCAGAAAATGACCAAAAGTATGGACAAGAAAAGCATACACACAACAAGAATCTTCACAACCAAGGAAAACATTACTAAATCTACCAAGGATATCTAAAAGGAAACTAGAAAAAAAAAGTAAATCAAACTAAAATCTTAACTTATGAGAGAAGAATCATGAAACATGAGAAGAAATCCAGAAATACACCAAGGTCAATGTATTTCTATTGCAATTTCTGCGGCATGTCTTTACAACAACTCAGCTCTCTCAAAATGAGAGGAGGAGACCCCTATTTATAGTTCTCAAAAATGAAAATGAGTGGCCAAGATTTAATCTCATTGTGTGGCCAAGATTCACTTTACACTAGGGTTTCACCTACCCCCAAATATTCAACAATTTAAAATACATCTTTTGTCCATATCCCTATTTTGTCTTCTAGTGGTGGCACTATAGCATTTTCATCCTTTTGCCAATTGCTCTTTGCCACAACTATTCCATTAGGAATTCTTCATTAATAACATGGTTGACCTCCTACTTCTTCAAAGCTGCATACTCTATGAATTTCAAGACCACCGACCAGAACTTGTTGAGTTCGATGATGTCAGATCTCAACATTTGGTAGCTCCATTCCTTGGAATTATTAACAAGATTTTCCTAGTCCTCCTCATACTTCGCAAAATGGTCCCTGAAAATCTCGGACTGGGTGAAAGCTTAGGCAACAAAGCTCATAAAATCTGTGGTAACCTTGGCTGACATCCTGTCCTCCATCCTCTTTCAGAAGTGAGGCTTTATGCTTTTTAGATTGATCTTAACAGCGGACACCTCATACCCCGTCATCAACTTCAAGTATCGGAAACGGTTCCCTCTGGCCTCTTTGGCCCTTTCAATATCTGAAGTTACTTGCTCAAGGACCTATTCCAACCTCTCCTTTCAGTGATTGAATTCTAGCTTCCACACATCCATTAACCAATGGTCATCATCCTTGAAGGAAAACTCCTTTTCCCAAACCTCACTTGGCAGTGCGAGGATGACCTTGATCTTTGGTTAAGCAACTCCATCCTTCTTTGGGAACTCAATGTAGATTTTCCTCATGCCTTCAAGAGATGTTTTTACTTCTAAAAACTTGTTCACTATTCAAACAACCAAATTGATTCCCGTATTCCCAATTTTCAAGACCTATCGGAACCAATTTTATGTGGTCTTGTCTAAGTTCCTTCTTCTTTCCAGCTTGTTAATCTATTCTTTGGATAGCAATTGCGATGGGGCTGATGATGTGGTGGGTTGTTCCTCTGGGGATGACCATTGTTGAATATAGGTTGTCAAATTAGCCACCTGTGCCTTAAGCTCTTCCTTTGAAACCTTATCTTGCTGAATGAGGTGCACCACTATGGTGACTGATTCTTGGAGATGGTCAACTTTCTGCTCCCTGGTGGCCACTCCCAAGTCAATGGTGGAGACGTTGTAGCTTATTCCTTGTTCTCCAACCACCGGCTAGCTATTTGCACAACCTTGGATTCAGAGGCATCCATCATTATCTTTGATATGATTCTATACTTTTTCTCCTTCTTGGTACCAATCTGAGCTCTAGCCAATATTGCCTCTAGTCTTGCTTTCGGGTCCTTTAGGGTGGGAGTTCTCTTTTCAAGCTGTATTTCTAGCCAATCGGGCAATGGGGACCCTTCCTTGGGTGATTCATGTTGATCTTTTCTGCCCTCCACCCTGAGTTCAATGGCCTTTTCATTGAGGGCCTCCTGCTCAATTCTCATATCTTCCTTCTCCTCATCAAAATATTGCATGAGCATTATGCGTTTGATAGGAGATTTGATGGGTAGTTGTTCATCAGGATGTTCCTCCCCTTCAACATCCTTTTCTTCTTCATCTTAGTCATGCCCACATTCTTCAAGCTTATCCTCTTGTCTATCTCTATGAAAGGATGTTTCTTCATCATTCTCGGGGGTTTGATCATGTCTTTCCACAGGAGACCTACCACCCTCAACATCTGGAGCAGCAACTTTTTCTTCAACCATAGGCTATCTTTCAGCCTCTTTCTTCAATTTGCTTGAGTTGCTTGGGCCATTCGGCGTCAAGCTCTGGGTCAGCCATTTCTTGTATTATGTCCATGCCTAGACCTTCGTTGTCATCATTGGAAGACTCATAGGCCGCCTCATCAATCACCTAGTGTTTGTAGATTGGGTGCTCATGATACTCAAATTACTCATCTTCCAGCCTCTTAGCTACCTCCAGTTGTTTTCATTCCAGCTCATCAGTGATTTACATTATAGCCTCCATACTAGGTGGCTCCATAGCAGGAGGAAGAGTTGGGGTGTTAAATATTACTTGGGAAATTGCAGCTTGCACCATTGGATTTGCAAACATTCCCAAAAGTTCAGATGACACATTTTGCATATACTTGACAAAGGATTCTGGGAGAGCGAGGGTAGGTATTGCAGCCGTAGTGGTGGCGATCAGAATAGAAAAGGAAGGAGACATGGAGGATGATGAAATTGGAGAGTTAGTGGTAGAGGATGAATGCACTAATATGACCTGCGTGATTGGAGGAGTGGAGGTGAGGTGGACAACAATGTCCACCGTGGGCAGAGAGGAAGCAACTATTGCATGTGAAATGGGTGGGATGGTGGCAATGGCAGCAATGATTGCAGCAACAGATGAAGCAGGCATAGATCTTTCATGAATTAGCCTCCATCTCCTCACCCTCATGGAGTGGATCTTCAGGTATCATTGGCATATCAGTGACGGTACTCGTTCTTCTATGCTTCTTAGGAGGCTTGCCCTCCGAGGCCTTTCTAGCATACACTTTAGGGTTGGGTTGCTGCTCATCAAACTCCTTTCTCTTCTTTGACCGGACAGATGGAGGGGAATTGGATGTTTCTCCAGTTGTAGTAGCAGTCATCCCACCATAAGAACTACTGGGTTCACTTTCGAGCCCCTTGAATTTCAAGGCAACTCCCTGCTTCTTCAGACGAACGACCTGCCCGTCGATCCATGCCTTTGTTTGAGCGTCAACGGGCTTGGTAAGAATGTCGAGGTCATCAACCTCTTTCTCATTACAACAAATTAAAGGCATTGTTAAATTTTCAATACCACTATATCTTGGGTCGATCACTATGTTCTACTCTTCTTCAAGTTGATCTAGGACTAGAAGCAGGTTCACCCTTTTCATGAAATATGTGGTTATATGCATATAATGTCATACCTGCACTTCAAGGTCATCTTTGCAATTAGCCCAAAAATCCTCGACATGGTGGAGGTGGGCATACTTTGGTCCAAGTGATTTCCTGATGTGGTTGTATGGGTCCATTAGTGGTCTGGCCGTATGTGACTTGAAGTGGTACTCGACCAACTCCTTCTCTAAATTTCCTGCGCATTGGGAGGTATGAAGTTCATACATTCACTGGTCGAGTGTGAGGGGATAAGGGGTCCCTGCCAGATGCTTACTGCTTAGAATGTTGTGTATATGTTGTAGTTGCCAAGATAGTTCCAATAGTATAATCTGGTCATTAGGGTACCAAGGCAGCTTGTTCGGCCTTTCAAATAATCCCTGGGCATGAATGTAGGTGGACTTGGGAAACTGGATGAATAGGAAGGCATAATGCTTGAGGAGGGCCCTAGCACTATGGGAGACTCTTCTCTCAAAATCACCTCCAAGCAACCGGATGATGTAGGCGATAAAGGCATCGTTTACCCTACAGTAATCCCTCTTGAAATTTTTGTATTGTAGCTGAGGGTACTTGTCATATCATTTGATCTCTCCTCCCATCATCTCACTGGGCACTACGGACAATCCACCATAATACCGCCAATCAGCAAGCGAATATACCAAGTAGGATGTCATGTAGAATTTTGATGTCTTCTTTATATTAACAAATTGCTCATGGAAGCAATTACTGATTATCTCCCTCCAATAGAATGAGGTGTCCTCCCCACAGAGAATTTGTTCAATGAAATACATCATCCATTCCTAGAAGAAGGCTATAGCAAGAAGGCCCATTATTCTACTTAGTAGGGTAGCCAGATCGTGGTAGTCCTCGAAGAAGTCACTACGGTAGAGCTCCTGAGGAACCTTGGCGACACTACCCTGCCTCTCCTTCAACCAATACTACTTTATTAGCTTCTTGCACTTCAAAGGATCCTTATCCCACAATGCCTAACACTCCTGAATAGTTGGGGTATCCATGATTTCAAAGACAGGTATGTGGAAAGTTTTTGTTATCTTGAGAGGGGACATTTCAGCCAAGATGTTGCCATCTCTATCCACAATTTTCCTTGTTTCACATTGGTATGCCTCCCGACACACCATTACTAGCTCGGGGGTAATCAAGGTGGGAGGGAAACCTACAGCCTTAGCAAGTCTGTTGCTTGTGATCAGTCTTGCATTATCAGTCCTTGGCTCAATTCTGATGCTTCGGGTGAAATCATCAATATCAACGTGCCGAATATTGGTGTCTGTGGTATCCCTCCAAATAGTTGTGACTTTGGAGTGCAATGGCACTCCCTAGAATTGGTACTTCATTTGATCTTTGTCCTCCTTGCCCTGAGGAGTTTTGGCAGTTCTTTTCCCTTTGTCCTTGGCTTCCCTAGAGGCTTCTGCATCAGATTCCATAAATCCTACACAAAGAGACAGGAGTTAGCAAAATTAAACATGAGGATGCAGCCTCAAAAAAATTCCTACAAATCAAGGTTAGATCCACAATTTCCACTTAAGAAAAGTCTAACACTTGATAATAATAACACTGGAAGGCAAACGAGTGAGCCAGGCCCCAGGGGTCAAACTTCCCTTGGCAGAGTGTTGTTTTTAAGGGCAAACAAGGCAAGGTGTCCCCGATGACTTCTCCTGGTCTTGGATTTGCTTAACAAAGGGTTGATGTGGGAGAAGGTCAATTTTAAATAAGTGAGTCAAAATCTGTTTTCAGTTTGGAGGCCATTTGAGTCATCATTTTGGCATTTGGGCCTTAGTTGCAGGAAATTTGTCCAAGGTCAGTTGTTCAGAACAACACTGGGTGAATGACATTCTAGGGACCGGGTTTCGGAGTTCAAGTCACAGGGGTCGGGAAGATATTTAGGGATAGCTGTGTGGAATGGCGAAGCACAAACAAAAGTCTGAGATGGGCTTCCTAGAGGATCAGACCCGAGGTGGGTTCATCATCTTGTCCAAAACTTCAGAGGCGAATCGAGGTTTGGGACCTGGTATCCAAGAAGGCAGACAGCTTTAGCCATTTGGGATGGCGGAAGCAAGATGGAGCTCCGAGGATGGAAGTCCAGAGGCCGGAGTCCGAGTAGGGTTTGGGCTTATCATTTATTTGTTCAAAACATGCAAAGCGAAAGGGCGACCGGGGCCTAAGAGCCAGGAAGATATCCCACGATGGCCATGTAAAACAGAGAATCAGAGACAGTGGCCCAAGGATGGAAGTTCGAAGTCCAAGGTCCGAAGGAAACTCTGAAGTTTATTTTTTGCCACAACTATCAGGTAGATTTTGCAAGCCTGAGATCCGAGATCTGGGAAGATGAAGATTGACGACCGAGTGAAAAGGTGAAACAAATAGGGAACTGCGGGGTCGGGAGCCCGGGAGGTGCTTTGTCATTGGAGTGTTTTTTGCTAAGTTTATGCCGTGACCAGAGAGAGGCTTGGACCTGAGGGGTGTGGTCACTTGCCCCAAAGAACAGCGACGGGATGACATCATTCCAATTTTCAATTTGGACCTCGTTTGGGGTGTTTTTTCAATTTTCAAACATGTGGGTTTTCGAGCTGAGATTCTCCCATATCAGACTTCTATTTTTTTCATTTTATCACTTAGTTTTTAATTCACAAAGCCTAGAAAGGGAAATGGTAGTCAGACAGAGATCCTACCTCGGGGGCTGAAAGAAGCAGATTGTTGAATCCTTGAAGAATGACGAAGCTGAAATCTAGGTCCGAAGGCGGAGATTGTTGGGGTCACACCATGCTCCTTAGTTCTTCCTAACATGCAAAAATGGCAGGTCGAGACTGTTTAAATAGACCCTAAGTGTAATTAATACACCCCTAATGAATTTTGATACGACAACTGCTGGGTAGGCGAGTTTAAATTTCCAAGACGACGACGAGAGGACCGGGGCCCGAGAGTCAAAAGGACGTCGGAGGATAGCTACTTGAAAATTTTCCAAGTAAAATCAAATGGAAAAGAGAACGCCAGGGTTTGAGGTCTTGAAGGATGAAGGTTGATAGTCATCAGCAACAACGAAGACCACGAGGAGACCCGAGAGGGGAATCCCAAAGGGTTGGGCTCGAGAGGCCGAGAAGACACATGGGCACAACCGTCAAATTTTGACAAGTGATGCATACGGTCATTGGAGCACTGGGGTCTGAAGGCCGAGAGGATGTTGACCGTCAACCGTGTGGAATGGTGCAGCCAAAAGGGAAACCCGCAAAGGGAAATCCAAGAGGGGAAACCCAAGGGTCTAGGCCTAGAGGGTCCCACAGATGCTAGAAAGGCAAACTGACAAAGAAAACCCAAAAGGACTTAAGACTTAGCAACTTTCAAAGGGACAAAACATGGTCAACCTAAAATGAGACTTTGGAGAACATGTTGACTGTCAAGGACACCAAAATGAGGGCACACAAAAGGAGGAAAAAGCAAAAAGGAAGGAGAGGGTCCCTGTTCTGAACGGGGCATGTGTGCTATAGGCACAACACCATGCACGTTCTATGTTACTGTAGTTTAGTTCATATCCCACCAAAGTACAACTAATGTAGTACACTACCCTTTCATGACCTTGATCATCATTTTGTGTGAGTAGGGCTCCTAATGTTGATTAAGTTGTTGAAATGTAAAATACCAAAGGTCTGTCATCTATAGGTGGCATTAACACAGGTGGATTAAGTAGGTAATCCTTGATCTTTTGCAAAGCTTCTTGAAATTTTGGTGTCCATACAAATGGTACCCCTTTCTTAAGAAAATGTTGGAATGGATGTATCTTGTCTGCTAACTGTACTATGAAGCGTCTGATAGACTATAATTTGCCTTATAGTGTTCTTAGTTGACCGATGTTGGCTGGTGGAGGCATGTGCATTATAGCTCTTACTTTTGCAGGGTCCACTTCAATGCCTCTTTTAGAAATGATGTATCGCAGATTTTTTCCTAATTCAATGCCAAAGACACATTTTTTGGATTGAGCCTTACTTTATAATTTTCTAGTCTCTAGAATATCTTGTCTAAGACTTTCAAATGATCTACTCTTGTCAATTATTTGGCTATTATGTCATTGACATTGTCTTCCATGAGAGTATGTACAAGGTCATGGAAAATAGTCATCATTGCACGTTGATATGTAGCTCCAACATTTTTGAGCCCAAAAGGCATAACATTCTAGAAATATGCTCCCCATGGACATGTGAAAGTTGTCTTCTACTGGTCCTTAGTAGCAATTTTGAACTGATTATACCCATAGAAACCATCCATGAGGGATAACATCTCATATCCTGTTGTAAGGTCTACTATCATGTCGATGTTCGGCAAAGGGACGTCATCCTTAGGACATGCCTTGTTGATATCTCTGAATTTTGTACAAATGCAGATGCCCCAAGACGGTTTGGTTACTGGCACAAGATTTGATATCCATTCTGCATAGTCTATTGTTCTAATGAATCCAACATCCAATAGCTTCTTAAGTTCAGCTTTGACTAGTAAAGTGATTTGTGGATGCATTTTCCTTAACTTTTTTTTGACTGGCTTAAAACCTAGTTGTAATGGTAGATGATACAATATAAGGTCTAGATCCAGCCTAGGCATGCCAACATATGACCATGTGAAATTTATCTGTCTTTTTGCAAAGAAGTCTCTAAACTCTAGTTGTTCTGTCTTTGTCAAAGATGCTACAAAGTATATTACCCGAGGGTTCTCTTTAGTGTTTATGTTGATTTTGATGAACTCTTCTATTCGCATTGGCGATTTTTCCTAAGAAACTAGGAGAATGTTTAAACCTCCATCCTTGGGTGCCTTAGAGAGGTTTCCACCCTCAGATGCGTCCTTTATTTTTACTATTTCTTCATCCAAAGGAACCTTTCGGTTTTCACCTAGGGACTTGTCATTTTCATCATTTTCATTGTTTTTCTTTTTGTTTTCATTTTTGCGACTGGAGGTGTGAATAGACTCCCCAAAATATGCCATGTCATCCAAGTCCATGGTAAAGCCATATTTATGATCCCCTCTAGGTATGCCTTCTCAAAGTCCCATGAACTCAACTATCGCTTTGTCATTCTCGAATATGTCTAAGATGGGTGTACCTTGTTGATCCCAATCAATAAGTTGGGGATATACGAGGGGCATGCCACCATTAGAGTTATCAAAGGTGGAGGATGACAAGGTGAATATAGAGTGGTTAACATGGTCACAAAAGTTTTGGACTAACTCCTTTTTGTTCTTTTTCTTATAGACAGGTATACTTTGGGGTGGGACCGCTGTAATGGCTAGGTCATCAAAAGATGGTTCATTAGGTGCCCAAGATTCATGATCAAGGGTTTCCCAATAATAAAGTTTAAGCCATTCTTCTTTAGACAAGGAATTTTTAGGATGAGGGCTAGATGGTTTTGGTAAGGGTTGTAGCATTCTATCAATTTTTCCAAATAACTTATCTAGGTCCATTATGATATTGGAGGAAAGGAAATCCCATTCATATTCGCTTGAGTCAGGGGAGTCATAATAAGTTAGGTCAAATGGTTTGTGGGATATATCGATGTCTTCAGAATCACTTACTTCCTCTTGTAATGATAACGAAGTACCAGGAATACCAATTCTAATTGGGTGAAACCCTAGGCCTAGTTCTTTTGGTCATGGTGACACACTGATTGGTTTAGTCCTTCCATTCTGATGTAACCCTAAACTACTATGCCTGTCATATCCTTTACTTTGCATGATCGTGAAGCCTTTTCCATATTGATCCTTAGATATTTGTATAGATGGTGGAGGGTTTTCATTGTCTTCACTATACAACCAAGAGGTGACATCTTCTTGGTCTATGGCCTCATGACTTAACTCTCCCCATTTTGTCAATGTCATTGTAGGAGGGACATGGAACATGACTATGGATTGTCTCCTACCTGACATGGGTAGACCATATGACTTAGGAGGAACCATTTGACTGACATAATAAGATTCTTTCATGTGATATTCTCCACAACCCTTGTCTTGGATCTCGACCTTAGGAGTGGATGATGGTGGTTGTGATGCAATATACTTGGTAAGAGTTGATGGATCAACATATAGGGATAAGGTGGAGGATGAATCCTCTTGATTGATTGGCACCTATCATTGTGGTATTTCACCTATGCTTGTGCAGTATTGAAAAGGATTTGGATCACCATCAATTGTGATCTTTGTGCCATTGTACAAAAATTTTAGACATTGATGATATGTGGAAGGTATGACTTTCATAGCATGTATCCAAGGTCTACCCAACAAAATATTATAGGAAAGGGTGAAATCCAGGACTTGGAAACTAGTGTCCATAATTGTAGGGACAATCCTGATAGGGAGTGTGACAACTCCTTTAGATGATCTTTCCTCATCCTCATATGCCTTAATGACTGTAATCTTAGTGGTGTCCACGCATGATTCTAAGAAACTTAATCCCTTAATCAATTTCAAGGTGCAAAGGTTCAACCCTGCTCCTCCATCTACCAAGACTCATTTGACTTTGGTTTGATGGACAAGAACTTCAAGGTCTAATGGGTCATTATGATGGGTCTTCTCAGTTGAATAATCCTGTTGAGAATGTGGCGTGATGGGAATTGGTTAAATATCCTACCATTTATTTGAAATGATTGACATCTATGTTGGTAGGGATTGTTGTGCTCTGCAAGGCTTTGTCAAGAATGGCTTGGTGATCTGGTGATATAGTCAATAGTTCTAAGATGGATATTTGTGTTGGGGTCTTCCCTAATTGGTCAAGAAAATTATACTTAAGCTTGGAAGACTATGTTGCTAGCTCTGAAGAAGGACCTGGAAGGGTTATCTTAGTTTTGCATGTATTGACCGCACATTCAGGACATTTCTTTATGGTAATGGTATTGATATTTTCTTCAACAACTCATATATGATTGATGATGGTACCCAGTTTATAATCGTACTTAGCACTATTATAATTGGCTGAGGTATTATTCTTAGTTCCTGAACTGGAGGCCTTTCCTTTCCCATGGTCATGTAATGGATCTGTGAAGACCTTGTGATCACTATTTTGGTATGTTTCTGCCCATTGACTTCTATGGTTCCATCTTCAACAAAATCTTGTATGATGTTTTTCAGTTGTCAGCATTGTTGTAGGTTGTGTCCCTTTGTTTGATGGTACTCACAATAGGCATTATCATCCCACCATGAGGGTTTAAACTATCTAGGATCATATTGTTTTGGTTCCAGAGGTTTTAGGAGATTATGTTTAATCAATTCTTTGAAAACTATCTCGATTGGTTCCCCCAAAGGGGTAAATTCACGTTTCAGAAATCTCCTTTGTGGTCATTGTTGTTGCACATTTTAGAAAAAGTTGGTTGTTTGATCCAGATTATTAGTCATGTCCTGATTGGATTTGTAACCTCTAAGTGTGATGATAGGTCTTGCATGTAGGGTCTTAGCATCAACAATTCTGTCATTTGTCACATTTTTGTTCCTAGACCAAAATTTGTTTCTATCATTGGGAGC
>CM021105.1:290042065-290431009 GCA_007115665.2 Sequoiadendron giganteum | reverse complement strand
ATGGCTTTATGAGGTTTGGATGATGTCCCTCGTGGAAAGTTCAAGAAGGAATTGATGAAGTCCTGTGGATCAACCATTTCTCTACATTTCTTTTTAGAACTCATTTCGACCATGAAAATTTTTGCTCAAAGTGGGGGATGCAAAACTACGTCTAGAAATGATATGATCTAGTCTATGTTTTTGGGATTTTCTGGATATAAAGAATGTCACTAAAATTATGGATTTCTAAAATGACATATGCTAGGATGACAATATGAAAATTTTCGAGTAGACTATGACGGTAAATGATTCTAAGAGGATAATACCTACCACCTATGGAATAATCCAAAGCTATGACGTAATCTTACCAAGGAACCTAATGTAGGACAAGGACAAACTAATAAGGTGAAATTTCCAAACTAGACTAATGAGCTAGAAGGATTCACTAGTAAGACAAAAGTGACTAGGTTCAATGATAATGACAATCGAAGCATGAACTTATCCAAAAATGTGGAAAGTTGTCCTATTCTAAGATATGCAAATTCCTATGAGGTAACTAAGTTTTGCAACTAAGATGACTATGACTAAAACTTAAATGACACCTAAATAATGCAAAGTTTTTGAGAAAATTTCCAATTTTTGTCTAAGGTTGATCATAAGAAATAGAGGTGAAAATGACAGTTGTTTTCGGACTGAGTGTGTATTTTTCAAGATTTTTGTTGACAGTCAATTGTGGTTCAGGTTGCAGATGCATTGCTAAAATTGACAGATGCATTGCAAGTTTTAGATGCGGTTAACTAATGAAATCTAATCTCAGTTGTTGACAAGAAAATGTGATTTTCATAGACAGATGCAGTTTAACTTACAACAAATGTGACTCACTATTTAGATATGACTCACTAATCAGATGTGACTCAGAATCTAAACTCTGTGAAAAATAACTTTGTTGATAGACACATGCGGTTTTTTGTTTAACAATTGTGACTCGTAATGACACATGTGGTTTTGAATTTGACAATTGCGACTCAATTTTTAGTTATGATTTTATGGTGAATGATAATATAAATTGACTCCATTTTGTGACCATGTTTTGGAAAATAAAAACTAACAATCGTAGAAGACAAAGTGTTTTCAGTTTCGATGTGTATGAATCTGTTAAAACCAAAAGACATGTACAATTCCTAAGGTTGGTAGTGACAATATTTACTAAGTTCTCAATTAGGTTTCCCCATCTACGTATATTTAAGGTGGATGATTAGTAGCTTGACCCCACTAGCTCCCCTCCATGGCACACACTTCTCGGGGCAGCCAAGCTACAGTACCCATGAACTCCTCATGGCATAGTTTTCATCTCTATAATTAATCATATAGATATGAGATGGCTTTACAGGCCTGACCTATTGCACCATTAAATAGAAGGATTTTAGCTTAACTATGAAAAAATTGGCTTTTTAGTTTGGACACCCGTTCAAAAGAGCCATGAGAGAGGCAATATCATCCCAGTCTACAGAGGTTAGGCTCTACAAGTTTTGACACACCTCAAGGGTACTGGGGAATCAAATGCTTGTTCGTTGGGATCCTCGTAATACTGAGCTTTCCTCGAGTATTAAAATTCATATACCGGTTGGGAGTGGCTTGGCGAAAAACCCCGTCACTAGTTTTGAGTCACGCTAGTTACTCTTAACCACCAACACAGGCCCAAATTTCTAGAGTCAGTAATCGGTTCTCTTAACCCAAGATCGAAGGAATGCGCAAGGGGAGAGGATAGAATTTAGACAATGATTTGTTCAAATGCACACATGAATTAATTAATTAATTAGAGATATTTAATTAATAAATATGTTCATGCATGAGAATTAGACTGACTGATCAAGACAGAGAGTCGCTTCGCAGAGACGATCCGATATCGAATCAAGAGATAATTGATTGATTCAAATAGATCTTGAGTCAGATGATGAGTGAATAATTAGAAGAATGTGTTAGGAATAACTATTTTTATGAATTAAATTTTTATTTAATTCAACATTTGAAATTAAGGATTTAATTAAATAAATAATTATTTATTTAATTGATTGTCGAAAAGGTTAATTAAATAATTCGAAATGAATATTTAATTATCGTTGAAATATGATAAAAGGGTAAATTAAATAATAAATTATTTAATTCAGAAAGGGAATTAATTAATTAGCGATTTGATTAAATAAATAAGATTTATTTAATTAATCAAAGTTGAAAAAAGGTCATAAATGAATTAATTAAATAATTAAGGTTATTTAATTAATAGAAGAAAGATGTGTTTAGAAAGTAATTAAATAATTAAAATTATTTAATCATGACCAAGGACATTAGAATTATGTCGAAAATGGTACTCGCAGGTCTAGACCAATTTTCAATGTCTACAAATATCATTAAAACTGGCATAAATGAAATTAATCCCAAATATCTTATGTTTGAGAGAAACTATATAAAAGTGTTAGCATATAATATCAAAGTCTATGGTAACTTTAGAAAATAACAAGAGACTCTACCTCCCAACTAGGCCAAAAAATAGACTCATCAAATACAAGAAGAGTCAGCAAAGAAAGGACCAGAAATGATAGAGGGGGTACCCTTTGAATCACCTAGGAAAGATGATACACAACAATTTGATGAGGAAAATAAAGGTGAGAAGAACAAATAGGAAGAGAATGTTGATACAAATCAACCAAGAGACCATGGATCTAGAAAAATAGGGCCCTTGATGATACAATTATAGAAGAATCTACTACTTCTAATTGATTGAAGGAGAGTTTGCAGCCCAAACCAGTGGTGGTTGAGGAGGTAGCACCAGATTGGAGTACTTTCTTTGCAAATATACGAAAGGCTAAAGAGAAGAAAAAGGAAAAGATCCTCTCTAGGATATCCAAAGATGAAACTAACAACAAAATATTGTAGGTTGCTACACCTATTGTCGAGAAAAATAAAGATGAGGCCACTCTCTGACAACAAGGTAGAAACAATCAATTTGGGTCCATCCACAAAGAAGCAAGAGAAGGAAGATTTGAACGATTCTGTGGATGCCATTTTGAAAAGGTTGGATAATGAAACCCAAGCCAAAGAGAAGTTGCAATAACAAGTAGAATAATTGCATAATTATATCCAGCAATTGGTGAAACCACTACAAACACAAGATGGTGTGGCTACTTCTACCTCTAGTGACTTGTCCAAAGATGCTTTTAATGAAATTGATAAAATGAAAATTTATGTGCAAGTAACTCAACAATGGATAAACGATGTCTCTCAGAAGGGATATGATCTAATTGAGAAGGTTTTGCATATATATGAAAATATATCGTCTTTCTTGGATGAGATATAGCAGCTAGAAGAAGAGTGCAAGGGAATAAATTATGCTTCCACAACCAAATTAATGAAGATAATTGAAATTCCAGAAGAGGTGTTGGTGAATGAAGATATCCTTGCATCTGGAGATGTGAATAAGCCAAGGGAATGGATAAAAGCATTTTAATTGAAGAAGGAACTCATGGATAAATCATTAGAGAAGATTTTAAAAGTCGAAAATAAATTGAAAGATATTCTCAATAAATGCATTTCATTTCTATAAATTGTCACTAGAAGGAAGAAGTTTGACAAGAATAATTATAAACTTGATCAACTGAAGAAATGGTGGCATGAGGTTTATTCACCGGCTGAGGATGGGCCTGTAACATCAAATCATTTGGAAGATGTGGTAATTTATATCTCAAATCTGGATAAACATCAGGAAATACAAATGGATTGGAGTAAGGCCTTAGTTTAATATGAACATGATATAAAATCAATTAAGGTGCAAGGTTAAAAGTTATTTTGATTCCTCATCAGGCTGACCTTGATGGGGTATTTTGCAAAGTTCAAGAACTTACTAGAAAGAAAGAGAAGGATAAAGAAGATGACCAAGTATGACTACCTCGAAATTTTTGCATACTACATCAAGCTAGTTGGATCCTCAAGTCGGCCATGTATAGAAATTTATGCCAAAAGGCCTTTTATTTAATTTTAATGTACCTTTTAAGGCTGACCTCTTAATATTTTATTATAAAATTAAATGGGTAAGAATACTGCCAAGGCCAACTTGTTTAGGCTGACCTAAATTGTGAGCCCTAATTTAATTTTCTCTAGGCTGACATGTTTGTTGAAACTCTATATATAGGAGCTTTCTCCTCATTATAAAGATTGATACTGGAATTGTTGCAAAAATTTTGTGATGTGAATACAAGAGAAGACATTGATTCTAGTGCTCTTTCTTGTTTTTTTATCTATGTCCATGGTTCCTATGTTTCAAAGCTTTCTTAGTTGATTAAAGTTTTAGATTTAGATTTAGATTAGAGATAGTTGTAGTTCTTTCATATTTATGATAAAGTTTTTAAGCTGTTTTAGGAATCTTCGGTCCATAATTTTAGCAATTTGTTGATTGTATGTTGTTGTGTAAAGTTAGCCTGGGCCTACTCTTTATTGTAATAGTTAAATTGTGGATGTTTATGCATTTCATTCCATTTTGGGTGAATTTTTGAATGTTTCATAGTCTGAAAATCTTTAATACCTTTGGAGATTGTATCGTTTCTATTATACTATAGATTTGATCTTGGTTAAGAAGAAATTGGTTTTGAAGATAGGTCTACCTTGAATGCTTTGTTATTTTCATGATTGCACTTAGGATTTAGATTATAAATCTTCCTAAACCCTTATTTTTTGATATTTATTTGAGATCGTTGTTATATTAGGAATTGAAAGAATCGGTGACTTGTTATATTTAATGAAAATATAATTTCCAAACCATAGATATGGGAAAATTATAGGGTTTATTTTCACGTTCAAATCTTGTAAAACCCTCATTATTGACTTAAGAGTTTTAGTCTTTTGTTTGACCATAAATGCCCTTTGTGTTAACCAACAAATTATATTTTCATTCAGTTGTTTGTACATTATCAAGACCTAACATTAGAGACCTTGGGGTTGTTTCTTGAGGCTTGTTGATAGAAATTTACCTTTCAAGAGAGATAGGATACTTGTATTTTGTTTGTGTTGTTGCAGTGCTAAAACACCATCAACAAAATTGGAGCTAGAAGGAAGGCCATATTGAACAAAGCTGGAGTGTCTTTGGTCATTATTATCTCCTCAAAGGTTCCACATAGAGACTAGGTCTACAGCTAACAAGGGAGATTTGTAGGAATTAAAGGCTCCTACCAGGTCTAAAAGGACTAAGAAAGGGGAAGCATCATCATCCACACCCATCAGACCTTTTACACCATCTTCTTCATCATCCACTTCATCCAGCCCTTCATCTTTAGATTCTGAACAACCCCAGGTTGTTATCAATTAGCCGCTACCACCTCCACCCCCACCAATTGATTTTTTAGCAAATAACCCCTCACCCTTGTCATTCAATAATTATCATAACATGCTTAAAAATCCTAAGAATTTATGTTGTAAGTTCCATGTTAATGATCCCAATAGGATAGCTAAAGAACATATCTATATTTTCTAGACTACTCTTCAAGACAGACGTATTTTTCATGAGGATGTAGCATCTAGGATCTTTCCATACTCATTGGGTGAGGAAGTGTTTTATTGGTACAATCACTTACCTGCTGGTTCAATTACTAATTGGGGTCAAATGAAAATGATTTCTTGCAAAAATTTAAAATCCCTATTGGTCCTAATGAATTGTATAGGCAGTTCATGTCAGTTAAAAGGGAATTCAATGAGCCTATAAGTTCATTTAATAATAGATTTCATTGTGCTTACAGTAGGTTGCAGGACCCATATGCTATTAATGATGCATCTACTAAGGCTGTGTATTATGATGCATTAGATAATATCACTTTTGCATTAGTTAAAAGGATGCATATGCAGAAGCTGTCAAGCCTAGTACTAATTTGGGACAAAACTTAACAAGACCTCTTTTGTCATTAGGACCCATTGTTAATCCTGGGAAGATTTAGGGGTTAAATTATGCTCTAGAAAATCAAATACCTCTAATGAATAAAATTCATTTGTTACCATTAGTCTCACATCCAAGTCCACCATTGAGTCAAGCTTAGTCAATTCCTAGCTACTTACAAAATTTCATCCAGCCAGTGTATCCCCAATAACATACCAATATCCCCACATATTTGTAGAATTTTGAAGTGTCACCTCATCCACAAACTTCAGGAACCCATCCTGTTTATTTGCATAACTTTGTCCCAGTACAAAGCAGTTCAGAAAAGGAGAGGTTAGATGAATTAGTAGAATAGGTGAAGAAGTTATCCATAAAGGTTATTTATTTGAGAAATCAGAACAATCAATTACAAGCTTCACAAAGGGGTATTCAATCCAATTACAATCGAGATAATCAGAACTTTGCACTAGGTTTTGGACAAGGTTTTGAAATAGGACAAGCATCAGGACAAAATTTTGAAAGGAGACAGCCTCCGAGGCAAAACAAGACATGGAATACAAGGCCTAATAAAGGGGGAGTTCCAACACCCTTGGACCCACCTAGCAATCTAGAAAAGTCATCAAATGGGGTCTATCTAGCTAATCCTACATTTTTTGGATGGTGCAGGATTCATAAGATAAATCAAAATTTTGAATTAGATTTCCCATAATTCTAAATTATTGTTGCAATATTTCAAATGGAGGTATAGCAAACCACTAGTAATGATGGTTCAGGGGGATGTGAAATAGTGCCGTTAGATTCATACGACTTGGTCTTGGTGTTGAATCATGCTCCTTTTCCACAAGTGGAGAGAATCAACCCGAAGAGGAGTCAACATAAAATGGTGCCAAAATGGAAGATGTATATAATGGAGAATCTATATCCCAATTGTTTGAGAATGGTGATGTTGTTGATAATGGTCCACTAGATGAAGAAGAATCGGGAGTGGAGGAGGTGCAAATGTTCAATCAATGTACTAGACCTTACAATTTGATAAATTGGCATGTTGGAGGCCCTTTGACTACTTCTACCCCTCCAAAAAACTTAATCACACCTCTTGATCCTAATGCAAGCAATAATCCTTCCTATCCTAGGGTTCTAATGCAGTATTTTTCTAAAGGAGGACAATATGATTCTTCCAAGGGAGGATTGACTAATGTTAACAAAGGAAAGCAAGTAGAACAAGTCAAAAATGACCAGCCCAAAATGAGTGTAGAACAAATGGGTGATTATGTTACTGAAGAATTTAAAAAGGTAAAATTTAGTCTTTCTTCTTTTGAGTTATTAAGAGTCCCAACAATCAGGAGTGTTGTTTTTGGGTCTTTGGATGATGTTGCACCTCCTAAGTCCTCACAAGATAATGTTGCAAGGAAGGATACTTTCGACACCCTTGCAAATGAACCTGTGATCAAGGAAGTGATGGGAAAATCTTAGAATTCACAACCACTAAAGGATCAAGCTCAAGTTGAAACTAAGGATAGGAGTAAGGAGAAAGATAAAATTCAAGTGGCTCAAGCAGACACTCTGGTGAGTCTATTCCAAGGGAAGCTTGAAACTCTTCTCTTGATTTTTATTCGTATATTTGGTAAAAATTTGCACAATTGTTTGCTAGATTCTATGGCTTCTATAAACATTATGCCATTTTCAGTTTCTAAAGCATTGGGTATTACTCTCACTCCCTCTCAATGAAAGGTTACTCAGTTAGATAAGATAGAGGTGAGTGTAGTTGGGGAATTGAATAGGATTCCTATGCAGATTGCATCAGATCCAAGGGTACAACAAATAATCAACATTCAGGTAGCCAATATTCCAGATGCTTATGGGCTAATTTTAGGTAGATATTTCATAATATAACTCAATGGCTAAATTTATACTGATCATTCACATATGTGGCTCTCATGGAAAGGAATATCAAATCAAATTAAGATCAAATGTGAGCCTAGGTTAAATTTCCTGATCATTGAATACTAGAACACAACCAATGAAGTATTATTTTCTGAGACTGACCTCGGAAACTATGTTGTAGCTGCAACAAAAAAGAAAGGGAAGAAATATTGATGATGCATGATGCACCTAGGGACTTAACTCAGTGTTCTAGTAGCATAGAGGTAGTAGTTGAACCTAATGGTGATGATTTTTAAGATGATAGTAATCTCAATCTATTCAAGAGTTTCTAAGAATTCATTCAAAAATGTGTTGAAGATCAAATTAATCTTGGAAGAAGAATGGATTTAAACGATTTATTTCTACCTAATTGGTGTAGAGTACATGATGCATCACATTTAGAGCTAGAATGTTTCCTTTGCCAGATATTTGTTGATCAAATCAAGAGGCATATTAATCCACCACCAACATTTAAGCTTGATATTTAGGAAATCCAGACTGGACTGGGGGATGGACAATAGAATCTAGAGAATGACCCCTTGCCAAAAAATGAAGTTTGTGCAGTGAAGACAAAAGGTGAAAGTTCCACCAAGTTTTGGACTCTATGTTTTGATGGTTCTAAATCAAATCAGGGAGTTGGTGTAGGCTTTGAGCTAATTATTCCAACTGGTAAGACAAATTTGTTTGCACATAGGTTACAATTCTATTGTACAAACAATGTAGAAAAATATGAAGCATTGATTCCTGGATTGTTAATGGAATTGAGGAATAAAGTTAAGGTCCTACAAGTTTTTGGAGAATCAGAGCTAGTAATTAAGCAAGTTAGAAAGAAATACTCATGCCATGATAGAAGAATGAAAAATTATAGGCATAGGGTATGGGATTTGATACAAGGATTCGATGCCTTCAACATTCAGTTAATTCCTTGAAGTAAAAATTTGACTGTTGATGCTTTGGCTCAAGTTGCAAGTACTTTAGAGCCTTTGTCTTTATCAGGTTTGAAGATATTCACTATTGATCTCTCTTTACTTCCATCAGTACCAGATAATGTGACTAATTTCTAGGTATTTAAAGATGATAAACATATTTTGGATTTCATTACTAGTTCAAATGTTTTTTCTTCTTAGATTATTGATGATGTATACCCAGAAGAAGAAGAGTTGGAATTCGAAGGAGTGATTAATTTAAAGACCAACACAATTCTCAGAGGTATGGTACAGTTGGAGAGGATCTTTTTTCTTGATAGGATAAGGGATCACAAGCAACAGGCTAGAAAGGATTCAACAGATAGCTAGTGTGAGACACATAACATGGGTATTGAAGAAGAGGTTAAAAATGTTTTCATCATGAAGGTTTGCACCACAGAGGAAAAGGAAGGAATAATCAATGCATTGTACCAATATAGAGATATTATAGCATGGAGCTACAAATATCTTAAGACATGTGATACGCTGATCATCACACATACTATTCCTCTTAAACCAGATGTGAAGCCATTCAAATAGAGGCAAAGGCCAATTAATGCATTATTGGAACCTGTCATCCAAAAAGGGGTACAAAAATTGCAAATTTCTCATATTATATTTCATATTAGACATTCCACTTGGGTAGAAAATCTAGTTTTGGTACACAAAAATAATGGTGAAATCAGGTTGTATGTAGAATTTAGGAATCTGAATTGTGCATCTGAAAAGGATAATTGTCCAATGTTATCATTGGATGAAGTATTGTAGATTGTTAATGGCTCTCAAATAATTCCCTTCCTTGATGGATATTCAGATTATAATTAGGTAATGATCTAGTATGAGGATAGGCATAAGACAACCTTCACAACAAAGTGGGGAATATTTACATACAAGAGGATGCCCTTTGGATTGATCAATGTTGGAGCTACCTTTCAACAAGCTATGGAAATTTCATTTAAATACTTGATAGGCAAGTGAATTATCATTTATATGGATGATTTGAATATCTTTTCCAAGAAAAGGGGGAACATATTTCAGATTTATGCAAGGTATTCTAGAAATGCAAGGAATTTGGTATCTCTTTAAATCCAAAGAAGTTCATTTTTGGAGTAACAAAAGGAAAGCTATTGGGTCATGTTATTTTAGAGAATGGTATTTCTATTGACCCTAAGCGCATCCAGGCAATACTAAAAATTTAGCCTCCAGCCAGTAAGAAATAAATGAAGTCATTTTTTGGAAAGATCAACTTTATTATAAAGTTTATTACTGGTTTTGCAGAGATTGTCAAGCCTCTGAATGCAATGTTGAAGCAATATGCTAAGATAGAGTAGAATTCTGAAGCAAATCAGGAATTCGAGGAAATAAAGAGGGCAATAGTTGAGGCTCCTATTTTGGTAAGTGTGTATTATTCTAAACCATTTTACATATACTCAATTGCATCAGAGCATTCTTGTGCCAACATGTTGATGTAGAAATCAGATCAAGGAGATGAGAACCCTATTGCATTTATCAGTGGTCCACTAAAAGACACTGAATTGAGATATCCTAATGTGGAGAAACATGCTTATGCATTGGTCCATGGTGTAAATAAATTCAAACACTATATTTTGAGGAATAAGGTGTTTGCAATTGTTCCTAATCCAACAGTCATGATTTTGTTGATGCAAAATGAGTTGGGTGAGAGAAGAGTCAAATGGGTGACCATGCTATAGGAGTATGACATAGAGATACAACCCATGAATTTAGTAAGGGGCCAGGCATTGACCAGGACAATGGTTGAAACTTGTCTCGATCTTATAGCACAATAATATCATCTGGAATATGTTTCCCCAGATGAATGGTATGATGATGTTGTGTACTATCTGCTAAATCAGAAGTGTCAAACTCATTTGAATATAGTACAATGAAGAGTTATAGTTATATACTAAAATGGGGAATACTATATAAGAAGAATCATGAAGGTGTTTATCTCTGTTGTCTTGGAAAGGAAGCAGTAGCTTGAGTCATGATCGAATTTCATGATATGTATGGTACAGGTCATGGTTATAGTATAACTACTGCAAATCAGATCCTACGAGCGGGGTACTACTGGCCCACTTTGTTCAAAGATGCACACATTCATGTAAGAACATGCCATGTTTGTCAAAAAAATTCCACCAAGGAGAAACAATTTGTTGTTCCATTGCAATCAGTCATTGAGGTAAGACCATTTGCATAGTGGGGAATAGACTTCATCGGTCCAATCAATCCACCATCCTTTGCAGGACATAGGTACATTCTAACTACTATTGATTATTGTACTAGGTGGATAGAAGCTATTGCTTGCAGACAATGTACAATTGAAGTGGTAATTAATTTTCTGAAGAAGGCATTATCATTGATTTGAATGTCCTTTTTCTTTAGTATGTGATAATGGTTCTGCTTTTGCATCATTAAAGTTCTTTGGGTGGGTGTTTAATCATGGGTTTATTATTAAGTTTTCTTCAAATTATTATCCCTAGGGTAATGGCCTAGCTGATTCTACTAATAAGAACTTGCTAACTATCATCCATAATTTGATTGATAAAAATCCAAAAGATTAGTATATCCAGCTATGATTTTCTCTTTTAGTAGATTGTACACATTAGAAGGCTTCTATAGGGACCTCTCCATATCATTTGGTTTATGGCTTAGAGCCTATTTTCCCATTCAACTGAGAATTCCCACCTTGTAGTTAATTAATAAATATTATGAAGAGGGGGAATGTCTTGAAGCCCACTTGGCTGAACTTTTGCAATTGGAAGAAAAGAGAGATGAAGCTCTAGAAAACTTTGCTAAACATTAAGGCATAGTGAAGCATTAGTTTGATCACAAAGCTAAATTCAAGACCTTTAGGATTTTTGATCTGGTCTTATATTGGAATAAAGCCCATGAGAAGAAAGGGGAGCATGGGAAATTTCATAAGCTCTAGCTTGGCCCCTTTTAGATTTCTGAGATTTTGGGAGAAAATGATTTTCATCTAAATACTCTTGCTAAAGAGGATGTCCCATTGCCAGTTAATGGGAAGTATTTGAAGCATTACTTCCTTGCTTGATCTATCTCATCTCAACCCTTGTAAATAGTTAGTTTAGGTGTCTTCTTTCTTTAAGTTAGGTTTGTTTTGGTTTTCCTTGCATTGGTTTGTTTTGTTTTGGTTGGTTGGTTTGGTTTTTGTTTTTTTTTGTTTTGGTTTCGGGTCCTCCCTATTTTCTAGTTAGTAGTTTTTTATTCACACAATCAATTTTTGGTTCTTTGGAATTGTTCTAGGTATTTCTTTGATAAACTCTAATCATGTCCTCTAGAATGGACGATGAAAATTCTCAATTTAGTGTCACATAGTTTGAACATACAAAGAGGATAAGTCATTGGACTAAGTTAGTTCTTGAACATGCTAAAATCTTATATCTTTCACATATCTTAAGAATCCTAATGTTGTTGTAGGTTACTTGTAAGGTCTTGTTGAGTGAAAAATCTTAGATTTTTGCTTCAATGCCATTGTGATTCTCAACCCTGAGTGTGAGCTTAATTGTTCATGGGTTGAAAATGAAAAGAAGTGAAAAGAAAAATTGGGAAGAAAAATGAGAGAAGAAAATATTGGAAATCAAAAATAAATTCAACCTTTTTAGGAGGATCTGAATATCTCTACCAGGCCTATGGATGTCTGGCTGGTAGTAGAGCTATGTTTGGGAGAATCACAATGATAACCTCGTCAGGGCTATGGATGCCTAACTGGAAGTGAGGTTCTATCCAAGATGCTTTTGGAGTTAGAATCATTAATGTAGCTTAACTTGACCGAGCTTGGTTCCTTGCAATAGCTTAAGGAGGGAAATTAATACATCTGCACACACTTAAGTTCTCAGTATGTGATGGATTAGCTTTTCCATTGGTTTTGAGTCTTCATTTTATTGGTTGACCTAATGTGAGGATCGAAACCAAAAATTCTAGGTTCTTGATTCTAATTTTCCATTGAAATGCTCTGGAGCATTTTCCTAGCGGAGTTGCCATTTGTTGTGCTATTTTCTCACACACACCCCACCAAAGGCGTTGACCCTCTTTGCTTTCGTTTGCTTGCTTTTTTTTCATGGGTCTTGTCTTTTCCCCTTAAGGGATAGGTAATTTGAATTTTGATTCACTTCACCTTCTGAGCTTTGATGATCAAATTTGTGCTATGGGTAAGTTTATTTTGCAACAATTGACTTCATGTTTGACTTTAAAAATCATTGTGAATTCATTAAGGATCTTTTGGATGTCAAAATAATTAGGTTTGGTTGAGTTTTGGGAATTTTGTGGTCCGATATTTCTTGAGGTCTAGCTTTTTGCTAAATTCTTGGATGTTTGAATTCTCCAAAATCTTGTGGTTCACTAAATCCGCACTAAAGAGAATTCCTTGAATTCTTCTTTTTTCATGAAATCCAGCAAGAGGAAAATTCTATGAATCCATGGCTAGGTGATTTCCCTAAACTTTTCAAAATTTCTTGTCATGCATTTATTTCACTCTGTGGATGTTCAAGTTACCATTCAGGATTGTTTAGGATCAATTTTATATTGTGACTTGGGTCTTTTCAACTTCATTCTTCTTTTGATTCCTTGTGAGGTCATTCTTTTGAAATGATTGGTGCGATTTGGAGATTAGGGTTTGGTCATGGGTTGATTCTATTAAACATTGGCTAGGGTTTGGACTCAACCTTGTGCTTCATTTCACTATTCAATTTACAAGGTAGGGTTTTTGAATCCTTTATTAATTTTGTGAATGAGTTAGGTTTGAATTCGAATGATTCATTTTTTCCTTGATTGCATTAGCATTACTCTATTCTTGATTTGAATTTCTTACTATTCTCCTTTGTTATTCCCGATTTGGTGAAGATTAGCTTCAAATTGGTTTATAGTGTTCATTTTATGCATTCAATTGAGCTAGGGTTTATGTTTTGAGTCATCGATTCATCACACAATTTTGAGTTTTTGATTGCAATAGGTTAGGGAATTTTGAATTTCATTTGAATTAACATTATCCTTTCATTCATTCACCCATACTGATTTAAGATTAGCTTTGTGCATTATTTTAAAAAAACCCTAGTTCACTTGGATCAGTTTTAGAGTCATTCGATGAATGTTTTGAGTTTGGGCGATGTTAATAAGTTTGTGATCAGATCTTTGATGCTTGATGGAGTAACTTTAGGTGTGGTTCATTTACATTTAAAATCATTTTGAATCCCTTAGAATATTTGAAAGTTCAACTTGAGTAAGTTCTTAAGAAAATTTTGAAACATTTGTTTTTTGCAGAATCCTTGAGTCCCTAAAAAACCTGAATAACAACTTTTCATGGATTCTTCTTGTCTAAGAAAAGCCTGAAGATTAGTCTTTCATGAAATTCGTCATCCCATGGAAAACCTGAGAGAGTAACTTTCGCTAAATTCTCTTCACCTCGGATTTATTGAGTGCCTGGCCTTCATGGATTTCACCCTTGCTCGGATTCCCCAAGATTGTGCTATATTGAAGAGTGAGAAATGATGAATGTATGCGATTGTATTGTAAAGTTTGATTTAATTTTCTGAATGCATTCACATCATGATGAATAGGTTATATAATGCTTTAGGATTGCTTGGATCCCTCGTTAGCGCACTTCGTGGAATTTGGATACTCTTGGATTCATTAAATCCTTGAGGGTCTGGATTTCTCAAACTCCTTCACAAGCCAAAATCCTTGAACTCTCTAAAAACCAAAGATATGCTTAAAACTTGGTCTTAAAGATTTATAATGTGATTTTCTTGGATTATGATGATGAATTATGGCTTGGTGCATATTGCATATGAGTTGTGTTGCTTAATCTTATGGTGGAATTATGTAATGATTATTCCTTGCTTGGAATTTTTGAGTAATTAAGGTATTTCTCTAACCAGATGCAGGAAGAATCTTGCAAGACTTAGAGTTCTAAAGCAAAATCTACTAAACCAGTTAAGGAGGAGCCAACTACCAGAGCAGAGAAGATGAAGTATGACTTCAAGGGCAGACTTCCAGAGTCTAAGATCATTTCTTACTGAGCTAAAGTTGGAGACACAAACATGGGTCATGTAGATTATTAAGATTGTTATCAACAGGATTTCACCCATGATGCAAAGCTATAAAGTTCTACAATCCTATGAAACATTGGAATATCCTCAAGTTGTGGGTACCCTATAATGAGGATAGACCTCCAAGTTATGGGATTGTTCCCCTTTTGATTTTCTATGAAATTAAAAGACTTAAATAGGAAAAGGGATAGAAGGCTAAATGGAATGAAATTCAAAAATGAACTGAAACGATGGTGATGCACCTAAAGATGATAAAATTGCAAACTAATTCACAAGGACCTCTCAAAGATTCTATATGCACAACTAGATCTAAACAATTCAATCACATAAATATTTCATACAAAGGCTTTAATGGAATTATCCTCTTCGAAGGAAAAAATAATGTTTTCACAACAAAGATGATAACCCTGAATTATATGCACAATGTATAACTTGTGAAACTAAACTTAATTGCATTCATACACTTATGAATGAGAAAAAAAATAAAGGTTTTGAGATTGAAACACGATACATTTCTTATCAAATCAAGCACAAGGACGACACCTGAAATTTGGAAGGAAAACTTGACAATATTTGAAAGATGAAAGGAATATTTTGTAACTGAAAAACTATGATAACTTGTAAAAGTTGTTGTATTATATTAAAATGAAAATAAAAGATGAGTTACAAGATAATCTCTTTGCAGAATGCTAAGGAAAAAAAAAAGAACTGAGAAAAAGACTAATTCTTTTCTCAATATATACAAATGTATGGCAACGCCAAGAGGTGGAACTGAAAGCCAACTAAGAGTGAATGATATCTCGAAAATATCCTCTCACGAGAAAAGAATAAAAGCCTTGAAAAGAGGGCCCACAACTGAAGTAAACCTAAATTGTGAATGTTGCAAAATCCTCCCCACAATGTGAATGATCGAAACAATTCCAAAACTGGTGTGAAACTAAAAAAAAAACTCCACCATTTGCTCCATTTTGCATGACTGCATTTTTAGTTCACTCTACTTGTATTTCTGCATGATCTTGGGAAAAAGAGATTGTTTGGTTAAATATTAAAGATAATCAATTTGATTATTTTAATATTTGATATGTAGTAGTCCTCCTTTTATACATTACATATTAAATATTAAGGTAACTATTACCTTTAATATTTAATCTCATTGTTTATTTTTGTCAAAATCATGCAAAAATGTAAGTGGAAGACTCCTACATTTCAAAATTAATAATAATTTTGAATTCAGACAATACAAACTCACGAGCTCCCCCTAACATGATTAGGTCTTTTGAATTTGAAGTCTTAGACCATGGATTATTCGAATGAAAAGATTTTTCTTTAAAATATACTCAAAAACCCCACTTAGGGTATCGAGTAAAAACTCGAACCCTAATACTTCCCCTTTAATTTTTACACTTGTATCTTTTTGGAGAAGACCTATGCCACCATGTTGCTAGGGTTTTTCTCGAAATCTGCAATTTCTTACTGCTTCTGTGAGACTTTCAGAGAGACTTCTTGAAGGAAGATATATGGTAAGCTTTATTTGTCATGAATTTGAGCCATAACCTCCATTTGGAAAGCATTCCTCTAGCTTATTGGCCGCAACTGTGACATATTTTGTGATGTATTCTCATTTTTCTATATTGTATTGAGCCCTTTCATTGATCTAGAGCCACCATCAAAGCACTTTCGAAGCTAATGGAAATTGAATGCATCTCTTCAATCAGAAAAAACTTGGGTAAGTTTCTATGTACCATTTCTTTGTTATCTGCAAAATATGCTCGACTTTGAGCTCACTATGAATAAAATAGTGAAGAAATTTGTCTCTCCTTACTCTAAATGCAAATTTATTTATAATCGACTCAATTTTTTTTACTTATGGAACCCCTTTTTACTGTTGTGGCCATGGCTTCCCAAGGCATTATGGGTTTTCTTATTTCTAATTGTGGCTCTTCTACCCAAATTTTTTGGAGATGGGTTCGAAACCCACACTTATTTCTCGTTCTCTTTTCTGTGGAACTCGGTTTCTAACCTCCAATATAGCATTTCCCTGAGTTTTTAAATTCGCCTGAAGATTTCTCACTATTTGTAGGTCGCAGGCTTCATAAGAGCAATTTGGGTTCTCTTATTTTTGTGTATGTGCATGAAGTACTATCTCTATTCTCTGCAAAAGAAAAATATTTCATAGAAACAACTCTAACACCATACCTTACCCCTTTTTACTATCATCATTTAGTAATTTTCATGCTCAATAGTGGGGAATGTGTTATAGTTTTCATGATATTGCTTTGTTTCTAAGAAAAATTTATTTAAACACTCTCTCCCTTGACCATATTCAACACTCCATATATTTATGTAGGTAAAACTACCTATTACCCCTAGTAAATATAAGCATAAACACTACTTGTTTGGATCTGTGTATGCATCTTACTTGCATGACTATCCTTATACTCATGTACATAGCTCTAACTACCGTTTCTAAAGGATCATGCTTCATTCATTATTGTCACATAATGTTTAAATTATTTTCTAATTTCCCTCCGTCCATTATACTATTCTCATTGGATTAAAACTTGAAATTGTAAACACTGCTTAGTTCAAAGATTCAAATAGATATTTTTTTGTAATATAATCTTGAATCCATGGCATGAGAAGAGCTATTTTCTATAAGAATTATGTGATAGCTATGAGAGGGCAGTCTTTGGTCATCATGTGACTATTCCTTTGAAGATCTGATTGTTACTTAATCAGAATTCTAGCATAATGAAGATAATGTGCTCACTCTTTTACTGCTCCTTTGGTATAATGAAGATAAGGTTCTGATATCCTTAAGTGGCTACACTGTTCCTCAAACAGAATATGTTTGCTTCCCCTCTAGTGTTATGTGTTGGGCTCAACCCTCCTAGGAGCCATATTTTCCTCCACACACAATAACTTTGAACAGCTTCAATTAGTTGAAAAGACCTATGATGGTGTAATTGTACCTATACCTACACACTCAATCAAACAATATAGATAAACTAGTGAAGCTAAAGCTCTTTTAATGCTTACTTTTCAATCTATCTTGCATAATCTTGACATTTTTTGAAGCTAACTCAATGTGACATAAGAAATGTATTCTATTTATGTTGATAGAGCATGTAGGGAGAGTCATACCTGAAGCTCTAACAAACCCTTTCTCAATCATCTACAGGTTCACTTGGAGGCCAAGAGAAAGGAAAAGAAAACAACGATGAAGACCAACTTGAAGAAATTTTAGGAAATGATGGCTTTATTTCTTTTTATATTCGTATCTACTTTTTATATCTTCATTTGTATGATACATTCCTTGTGTCACGTTGATGCATTGGTTCAGTTACTCCCACGACTTGTGTGGAACTTTGGATTATCCTTTTCTATTCAATGAATATGAATACAGTATTTGCATCACTATGTGTATACTTCATTTGAAAAATGAATGAAACATTATAAAGTGAATGAAATTCTACAAACTGGATGGAAGCAATACTTTAATTTTATCTCGTGTACTCTTTCATAATGTTGTAATGCATTGAATGAATGTCAACTGGATTTTTCTTTTTGTTGAAGCACACTGCATAAAAACAACTGAACTCTTTCTTTGATAATAATGAATAAGCAACACATATTTTGTTGAAAACTTTCCACCTTAAAATGAACATAGTTGTCTTAGCTCTACCAATTTGAGTTGTAGGTGAAAATTGGTAACAAACACTTCAAGAAAAGGATGTATTGCTATACTCCCACTCCTTTGGCTAAAATATTAGTGGACACAAGATTGGCATAGGAAGCTAGGTTCCCACATTCAATACAGCTTCTTGAGTTGATTATTGAATGTGCAAATAATTATGACTCAAACATAAGGGTAATAGTAGGTTCTCAAGGCAGAGTCGTGGAAAATTTGATAGAAGAATCTATAGTTGAGGCTTTCAACATTGGATCATGTTAGAAATTTGTCAAGATAAACATGCATATAGCAAGGCAGTTCTATGATACTAATCCAGATGAGGTATTGAGTATTATGAATAAATCCTGGATTGACAAGCCTACATCTCACTATTCCAAGTTGCCAAAATAGTTGCATAGGAGTGGTTTTAAGTTGGAATATAGTGATATGAACACTCTCTTATCAGAGTGGTAGGCTTAGAGAAGGCTTCAGTGTTTGAGAAGTGGATGTTCTATGTCATATCATAGATTAAAAATGGAGTTAACTATCATTAGGCGGGAACCATCAATGACAATCTAGATATGCAATTGAGAAAGGTGCAAGGTACAAAAATATTTACTATGACTTCTTATGTTGTATATATGCTTGCAAGGAATTTTAGATATAAAGGTTTGATTTGTAAAGGAATAATAAACAAAGATAGAGTATATGTTGCATACCCACAATAACACTTGAACACTTCGAATTATAGGAGGGTCAATGATGCCTTCACTATGTACATAACAAGAACCTTGCAAGATGCTTTGCATATGAGGATTTCTCTAGAGGCCATGGATTTGATCAAGAAGTATGGCTATTGGTTTATTAGTTTCCCAATTTTTCATATATCAAAGTCCATGGTAGCCCCAAGGTACCTTATAGGATTCCTAGGTATCCAACAGATAAGGTGATCTTGCTTGACAAGACAAGACAACTAGCAACATTTGATGCAATATTGAAAGGAATGCATAAGATAGGAATTGGTGTAAAATTCCCATTGAGAATTGGTAGTTGGGAGGCATGTCCATCCATCTAGAGTGCCCACCATTTAGAGACAAATATGGCTCATCTCCATTTGAATATTCATTCAACTAGGCATAATTTTGATTCATATGGGGTAGCCCAAAGAATGGCCAATAGGGATTACAAGCATAGAGACAACATAGAAGACGATTTGGCCAATTGCAAAGATGAGCATGAAGTAATTAAGAGGAAATATTCTAGGCTTTCATTAAGAATTATCATAATTCATAGAGTGACACAAGTACCTGATTAGATTGAGGATGAAGAGGATCTAGTGCAATATCATGACTATACACAATTTTAAAACAAACCTCTTCCTACTATTGATTGGGCAGAAGATGAAGTTGTGGAATTTGATAAAATTAATGCTCCAGTCATTAGGTATTAAAAAAAATGGCTCAATCAAAAAGATTTAGGATTGGAGGTTGATGGATTCAAGCCTACCTTTGATTTGATGGGAAGCTTGGAGTCTCAATCCTCTGACAATGATTCTGAGAAGACTAAAGAAAGTGCACCTACTACCCAAGAAGAGGAAGATTATGAGGAGCAACCTCTTGTTATCAAAAGAAGAATTAAAGGGAAAACTAAGGCTTTGGCTAAAGAAGAAGTTAAAAGGCAACCAATTCCTAAAAAGAGGAAGTCTAGAAAGGAGATTGTTGAAGGAGCTACTAAGTCTCAGCCTTCTAAGAAAATAAGACTTGTTAAAGAAGGAGACAAGGGTTCACCTTCAAAGAAACCAAGGAAAACTAAGAATAGTGGAGAAGGTGAAACTCAAGCAAAGGCGATTGAGGTAGAAAGCTCTAGAGACTAGAAAAAAGTGTATGTTAGAAATAATTTTCCAAGGCCCAATGTCTCTCTTTCTAATGTAGAGGATATTGAGCAAGCAGTTAAAGAACCAGAAGGAGCTGAAAATGAGCCACCTATTAATGAAAGTGAGATTGTTAAAGAGACTTCTAAAGAAAGCACTCCTCCTCAATCACCTCGCCAACATGTACATTCTGATAAAGAGGAAGGAGAGATAGTAGAGGAAGAATTGAATGTTTCCAAAGAGCAAGGACAACAATAGGAAGAAGATGAGTTAGAAACTCCAAATAGTGGAGATCTTAGTAACCTCAAAATAAAATTTGGAACAAAGAACATTTGAATTATAGATACAAGAAGAGTCGGTAGAGAAAGAACCAAAAATGACAGAGGGGGTACCCTCTAAATCACCTAGGAAAGAGGAAACACAACAATCCAATGAATAAATTAAAGGTGAGAAGTAGAAACATGAAGCGAATATTGAGACAAATCAACCAGGAGACCATGGAGATAAAAATAGTCCCCATGATGATACAAATATAGAAGAATCTACTGCTCCTGACTGGTTGAAGGAGAGTTTGAAGCCCAAAACAATGGTGGATGAGGAGGTAGCACCAGATTGGAGTAGTTTCTTCGCGAATCTAGGAAAGGCTAAAGAGAAGAAAAAGGCCAAGATCCTCTCCAGGATATCCAAAGATGAAACTTATAATAGAATATTGTAGGTTGCTACACCTATTGTTGAGAAAAATAAAGATGAAGCCACTCCCTCTAACTACAAGGTGGAAACTATCAATTTGGGTCCATCCATAAAGAAGAAGGAGAAGGAAATTTTGAAGGATTTTGTGGATGCCATTTTGAAAAGGTTGGATAATGAAACCCAAGCCAAAGAGAAGTTGCAACAATAAGTACAAGAATTGTAGAAGTATATCCAGTACTTGGTGAAACCACTACAAATACAAGATGGTGTAGCTACTTCTACCTCTAGTGACTTGTTGTCTAAAGATGCTATCAATGAAATTGAGAAAATGAAAACTTCTATGCAAGTCACTCAAAAATGGATAAATGATGTCTCTTGGAAGGGAGATGATTTGATTGAGAAGGTTTTGCATATATATGAAAATACATCTTCTTTTCTATATGAGGTACAATAACTAGCATAAGAGTGCAACGGAACAAATGTTGCTTCCATAGAAAAATTAATGAAGATAATTTAAATTCCAGAAGAGGTGTTGGTGAATGAAGATATCCTTGCATATGGAGATGTGAATAAGCCAAGGGAATGGATAGAAGAATTTTAATTGAAGAAGGAACTCATGGATAAAGCATTAGAGAATATTTTAAAATTCCAAAATAAACTAAAAGATATTTTGAATAGTTGCATTTCATTTCTATAAATTGTCACTAGAAGGAAGAAGTTTGGCAACAAGAATTTGAAACTTGATTAGCTGAAGAAATGGTGGCATGAGGTTTATTCACTGACTGAGGATGGGTCTATAACATCAAATCATTTGGAAGATGCAGCAATGTATATCTCAAATCTAGATAAATATCAAGAAATGAAAATGGATTGGAGTAAGGCCTTAGTTAAATATGAATAGGATATAAAATCAATTAAGGTAAGGTTAAAAGTTATTTGATTCCTCATCAGGTCAACCTTGATGGGGTATTTTGAAAAGTTCAATAACTTATTAGAAGGAAAGAGAAGGATAAGAGGGCGACCAAGCATGACCACCTCAAACTTTATGCATACTACATCAAGCTAGCTGGATCCTCAAGTCAGCCATGTATAGAGATTTATGCCAAAAGGCCTTTTATTTAATTTTAATGTATCCTTTAAGTTTGACCTCTTAATATTTTATTGTAAAATTAAATTGGCAAGAAAATTGCCAACGCCGCCCTATTTAGGTTGGCCTAAATTGTGAGCCCTAATTTAATTTTCTCTACCTCGACATGTTTGTTGAAAATCTATATATAGGAGCTTTCTCCTCAATGTAAAGATTGATATTAGAATTGTTGCAAAATTTTGGTGAAGTGAATACAAGAGAAGACATTGATATCGGTACTCTTTCTTGTTTTTTTCATCTATGTGCATTGTTCCTATGTTTCAAAGCTTTCTTAGTTGATTAAAGTTTCAAATTTAGATTTAGATTAGACCTAATTGTAGTTCTTTCATGTTTATGATAAAGTGTTTAAGGTGTTTGAGGAATCTTTGGTCCATACTTTTAGCAATTTTCTGATTGTAAGTTGTGTAAAGTTAGCCCAGGCCTACTCTTTATTGTAATAGTTCAATTGTGGATGTTTATGTATTTCATGCCATTTTAGGTGAATGTTTGAATGTTTCACAGTCTAAAAATATTTTATACTTTTGGAGATTGCATTATTTCTGTTATACTATAGATTTGATCTTGGTAAAGAAGAAATTGGTTTTGAAGATTGGTCCACCTTGAATGCTCTATTATTTTCATGATTGCACTTAGGATTTAGAATAGAAATCTTCCTAAACCATTATCTTTTGATATTTCTTTGAGATCCTTGTTAGATTAGGAATTGAAAGAATCACTGAATTGTTATATTTGATGAAAAGATAATTTCTAGACCACAGATCTAGGAAAATTATAGGGTTATTTTCATTTTCAAATCTTATAAAACCCTTAATATTGACTTAAGAGTTTCAATCTTCCATTTGACCATAAATTCCCTTTGTGTTAACCAACATATCACATTTTCACTGAGTTGTTTGTGCATTGTCAAGATCTGACATTAGAGACCTTGGGGTTGTTTCTTTACGTTTGTTGATAGAAATTTACCTTTCAAGAGAGATATGCTACTTGTATTATGTCTATGTTGTTGTAGTGCTAAAAACACCATCAACATAGCTGATAAAGAGGCTGCATGGGTGGGACTTGAGTTAGGTGAAATTTTATAGGTATAAGCAAGCAGTTAGGGGCAATTTTGAGCCCTAAAAAGAAGGTTTTTTTTACCTTGTATGCCCAGGAAACTAAAATCTCATAAAAAATGATTTGAAGGAAAATATATTAATCAACATTAAGCATACTTTTAAAAACTTGAAAAAGTTTAGATATCATGATCAATTGGACCACTTTTTAAGGTGCATGAAAGATGGATCAAGTCAAGAAGGTAAAGTCAACTCACCTTCACCAAATTTTGCATGTTTTGCAACTAGTTCAATAGGGTTTCCAACATTCAATCACCTAATTCAAACATGTAGAATCAACCTCTTCCTTGAAGACAAGTTTAGTTAAGTTGGAGGGACATTTTCATCAAAACAAGGTGCCCAACTCTTTTTGTAGTTAGGTCTTTATATTCTCCTTTTTTCTTGAAGAAAGAGAAGTCAAATTGTAACTCTTTTTAGAGAGATTATTCAATATAGAGCAGCAATTATATATAATTTCCAAGTATTTCCAGATTTGTAAATGTGAAAACTCCTATTTTTTCAATAAAAGAAGTATGTTTTTCCTTCTCAAATTCATGTGTTGCATGTATTTTTAGATGATTTGATCTAGTTTCTATGATTTTGAAATCTCAAATCCTTGAATTATGTCTCATTTTGAAAACACATTATACTATAATACACAAAACTCATATAGGTAATAGGTTGTATTGATACATTTAGCAGTTATAATTGTGAAAAAATTCAATTTTCGTTCAAACAAATGTGAAATATAATATTCCTATGGAACGCTATTATGTGAGATTGTTAAAAACTAAGTTGTGCATAGAGTAGAGCAGATTTTGAGAAAAATTGTGAGTTCAAACCATAGTACAATCTTGTAAATTTTATGCATCACCCCTAAGATCAATTTTTCTAGTTATAGTTATTTTTTATATCTCTTTTCCTTGTCAAAGAAGTAATATAGGAGTTTCATCAAGGGAACCAACCCTCTTTGGAGGTTCATCTTCACCATAAGCCACCCACAACTTGAAGATGATTCCATGTTTTGCATGATATATAAGTTTCACACTTAGCTAGGGTGCAATCCTTGTGGCAACAAGTAGAATAAATGGAAATGATAAAAAGGATACAATGTAGATAAAAATAGAATTTAGCATAAAGGTGGGTGATATTACAATAATGATTCCCACTTTTTAGCCAAACTAGGACATTGAAATCAACTTTTTTAACTAGATCTTCACTTTTTGACACCTATAGCAATTAAACCATTAAAATTCAAAGATTATACAAACTAGTTATTTGTGAGGATTTGTGTGTAGATTCTAAATATATTTATAAATAAATTGTGAATTTTTTATGTAATGTTTAATAACTTATTTTTATAGTAAATAACATTTTTAAAAGTGATGTTTATGTTGTAACACATAATTTTTTTATAGAAAGGATAAAATTATAAATTTTAAAATATAGATTTGTAACATCGATGTCTAGTGCATGGATATTTTTTCATATTTTTTTTGTGTATTTTTTCATAATTAATTTTTGAAGTCAACGTAATTATAATTTGAACATAGGTGTATGTCATTATACATAACTTATAATTTGAACATAGGTGTATGTCATAATGTGTAACTTGTTTCATATGTATCATTTTTTTTTAAAACAAGGACATCGATACCTAATGTACAAATATTTTTTAGAATTTTTTTCAGTATTTTACTATTTTTCTACGTGTAGAACAAAGAACTTGATGGTTGGTGAAAACTTATGTTCAATAAAACATAGAAAGTAAATATATAGTAAAATTAAAATATATTCAATGTTATACTTGTTGGAAAGCTCATTTTGAGGATTGTGATTTTGCAAATTATCTTGTCAAATTCATTCCATTTGAATGTCCAAGTCGAGGTTAAAAACCTTTTTTTGAGGAAAATTTGAGGAAAAGAGTAAAAGTGGCTATCCAATGACCTTTGTTCAAAGGTCTTTCAAACTAAGGTACCTTCAATCGAAGGTTTTAACTTTTCTCAAAGACACCTTCATTCAAAGGTACCTTTATTTAAAGGTCCCTTTGGTGTACAAAACTAACATTAAAAACTCCTAATTGTCGGCCTTCAAACAAATGTCCCCTAATAATTTTTTTAAAAAATTCATAACTTTTGACCTTTGAACAAAGGTCCTTTGAGCCAATTTTTTCCTAATTTTTTTTTATGAAAATGTCATATATATATATGAGGCCATTTTTGTGTTTTTTTAATAAAAAAATAATAAAATCTTGAGTTTTTGTTTTTTATTTTTTGGAAGTGAAGCATTTGGAAAGGAATTAGAAAATTTGTATTTGCAGTTTTGGGAGACTTTGGACAACAAAATATTTGGTAAAGGAATTTTCGAGCAAAATTTGGAAAATGAATATTTGAGTTATATTTTGCAAAGAAGGATATGGGAAATAAAAGGACAAGGAAAATAAGACTACAAAGTCATATTCAACAGAAAGGAAACAAGTATTATGTAAAGAAAGGATGCGGAGATATTACAGTCAAAGAGAAGGTACACATTTTTAATTAAGGAATATATTTTATAAATCATGTAATATTTCTTCAATTAAATCATCTTCTATAAGATCAGGAACAATACGATCAAATACTTCAATCCATGCAATCATACATAATTTATACAAAAATCCCATATAAAAATGGATGAATACCATATATTAGTTTGAAATCAAGTTAGATAAATCCAATACTAAGGCAAGTAAATTTTTTACTACATCTTCATCATATTTTTCATAGATAAGTACCTAACCCTCTTCCACATTTGTTTTATAACTATAAAATTCAATCATCCATTCCCTTCTTTCTTATTGAATCAATATTGGTTTATTTATATGTACATTTAATTAATTAGCCTAGATTAACATTATGAAATATTATTTTCCTTTACATTTTTTTGAACTCATCCATGGTTATAACTTCATCAATTCTCTTTTTTCTTATTGAATCAATATTGGTTTATTTATATGTACATTCAATTAATTAACCTAGATTAACTTTATCAAATATTATTTTCCTTTACGGTTTTTTGAACTCATCCATGGTTATAACCCCTAGGGTTTGAACTTAGGTCTTATACCTTCATTATTTTTAAAGTATATAATTATAAATTCATCATTCATTTTCAAATCTATCAGGGTTTGTTTACTTAATTTTTTATTATAGGTCTTGAAATTAGGGTTTGATTATGCATAGCACAACATATATCTTTTCTCCCAGCCTCCTACTCTAGTATAATCTAAATTATGGATCCTTTTAGATAGTTATTGTTGGTTAATATTCACACATATATTATATATTTTTATAGACATGCTCTTATACTTCATTTCATATCATCCATGCATCCTTGGTGTTCTCAAGATATTATAATAGAAGAATAGGGATATGTAAATTCTATGGAGGTTTTATTTTGCCATGTCTTATCTTTTCCTTCCTACATGGAATTGATTAGTATATATAGATTGTATGCTATCTAAATAATTTTTGAAAAGATATTCAAGTCACCTCAAACTGTGTTTGTGCGCCTATTTATGCTACCATTATGCAAATATATATCTAGACATGTGAGGAAAATGACACATTAGAAATTTATATACATTTAATTTTATAGTGATTTAAGAGTAAATGGAGAAACAATGTTATACATTTGAGCTTATATTTAAGATTATATATACATATATAAAGCTAAAGAAAATTAAAAGTAAATATTTAAGGATTTTTACGTTAGAAATGAATTCATGGTTCACTTGAGGAAAGAAAGGTTCCCAATCAAAACATATAACAAGTTCAAAATAAAGAAATTTGGACCATGCAATATCTTAAAGAAGCATGATTCAAGAAATCCTTATGCCTTATGAGGTAGAGTTTCCAAGTGGGATAAAAATATCTCCTATATTCAACATTATGATTTGATAAATTATCATAAATTAGATATGAAGGATGGACCAATAAAATAATAGTAGAATATTTAGGCACCTACTTCAAAAAGGAGGAGATAGATGACATTGTTGATTGTCGTGTGGGTAGAAGTACAGGAAACAAACAATATGAAGAATATCTAGTTAAATGGGAAGGAAGGCTTATTGAAGATCCATCATGGTTGTCTATGGTAGAGGTTGACCATCTTGGTTTTCCTACAATACTAGAGATGTGACAAGGTCACTTCTCAAATTACCTTGAGTGTTTGATGCAAGAGCATCTAGTGGTGTTAGGACAATCTTAAATCACCTAAAATAAAATTCCTTTTTTTGTAGGTTTATTTAGTCGGTTTGGATCCCATGATGCCAATTAAGGGGTGTAGAAAAATAAAAAATCCTAAAAATACAAAAAGTGGTCACCTACTATTTTTAGTAAGTTAGCCTATATGGGCATGTATGGACCTAAAATATTTACCCAAGGAAAGAAATTGAAAAATGAACTGAATGGTGAAAGAATCACCTCAATATATTGTATAGTTTGGGAAATATTAAAGTATTTGTCTTGGGAAATTTCTCCTATAAAGTTTTTGACTCAAATTTTAAGCCCTTAGAATCCTCATAAAATCTCAAAAGGTGGATGAAATTATCTTCAGATCATTTTGACATTGTAGATCTCTTCATGACCTTTCCAATGATATATTATAGAAGTAAATCAAATTCTTGAATCAAAATTCATGGCTTTGAGAAGTTGTGCTACCAAAATTTAAATTTCAAATGAAATATCTTCCTAGGTGGGAAAAGGAATCACTAGACCTATTGATGCAGGAGCATCCTAGGTGAAACTGTGATCAACATCAACCAAAAAAAGGAGTGATTTAAATTTTTTATTTTTATTTTATTTTAATAATTTTGTGTGAGAAATAAATGTGACATTAAGGCCAAAATATGGAATTAAAAATAATTGGCCTTATTTTATTGTTGCAAAAATTGTTGTGTTGGAGATAGTTTAGGAGGAAAATTTTGAGTTTTTTAAGTTTAAAAAGGAAAAAATATTCATATATGCCTTCTTGGGCATGGGATTTTGGGATCTACAAATTATAACACCTGATTTATTATTCCTAAACTTTTGCATGAAGAATTGGAAGGCCCAAGAGAAAGTGGTTTGGATTTTTCTATCCCGGGGCTCCTATTTGTGAGGAAGTGGCTGCTTTTCTTGGCCAATCATGGATGAAGGTTACAAAAAGATGTTTTTTCAATATTTAATGATTTTTAATTCATTTTTGAAAGCATATTGTCCATTTCTAGGCATAGAAAATTAGGAGTTACAGGAAATTTGTGAAGGAGTTAATTTATATGTTTTATTTTTGTCATTTTCAGGGGTTGTTGCTGCTAGATTTGAAGTTCATCATTCTAAAGAATATCTTCTTGTTGGGAGAGGAAAAATTATATTTTTTTGCAGGTTTGAAGAGTTATTTACAGCAGCTAATGGATTGGAGAATCCATGGTTTATTGTAGCAGAGGTTTCCATTGAGGGTTGTAGATTGTAGAAGCAAAATATTATAAAAGAAGATTGATTGAAGGAGTTATTGTGTATTGTGTATAAGTTTTATATCAGATTTGTAGTGGAATTAATCGGCCCATATGGCTGAAAATGAATGTGTTTTCAATTGTGCTTAATTGTTGCTTTATTATTGTAACAATTCAAGAGATGTTGAATGAAGAGTATGCGAAATTTCCAACAGATTTGATTTAATTTCTAGCATTTTTTTTGTTGCATGTATGTGTTTTAAGATTTGTGTTTCAAGGTGGGTTTTCTCCTTTCATCGGTGGTATCAGAGTGGGAATTCCAAAGTGTGCACACAAAAGAACCTATTGGAGGTAGTTTGCAGTAGGACCTGAGGGTGGAGAGTGTGTGGAGTTTTTTTTGTAGATGGATGTGCAACTTGCAAGAAGACATTTTCAGATGGTTTGAGGAACTGAGGTTCCCATGATTGTAAACAAATCACCAAAGGAGATAGTTTACAATAATATTGGTAAATATTGGAAGATATTTTTTGTCAACAGATCGTCAAAGGAGGTAGTTTAGAAGAGACTATAGATATTACGAGACATTGAGGATGAGACTACATATATTGCAATGATAGAAGAGAGTTCTTTGGAGAACACCTATGAAGTTGAGAAGGATGATTTACTCATTCAAATTGAAAGAGAATGGGATCAAATTATTGCAGGGGAAGAAAAGTTGCAGTAGTGGAGGATACTGAGGTAGAATTTATTTTTGATAAAAAAATTTATGAAGATGAGTGTGATTATAATGAAGTCACAGCAGAAGAGTGTCCTCTGAAGGACACAAAAGAAAGTTAAGGGGATGATTTATTGATGTGAATGGAAGAAATTGAAAGAGAGTGGGATGAGCTAATATCAAGTCAGACAAAGGTGTTGGAAAAACAAGGATAGACAACTGAGAGGGGGGTGAATTAGTTGTTACAAAATTTACACATTCAACTTTAATCATAGATCTGATAATTAACAATGAAAGCATAAAACAACAGCACATCAGAGACACATGAACACCAAGATTTTATATGTGGAAACCCTATTAGGGGAAAAACCACGGTGGATGTTAGTCCACAAGATTATACCCTGTTAGAAGTATAATGAAATAAATGAATAGGGAACGCACATGCATTCAGGCACACTGCCTAGAGCTCACTGCTCAAAGGGAAGGCTCACTACCTTACATAAAATAATTGAATTAAATCCATTTGATGAGTTTGAACTAATAAATTAGCTTCTATAAAATCTTGATGATAGTTTCGGTTACGCATAGAAACACTTCTTCACACTTTTCTCAATCTTCTTCACACTCTGCTTTGAAATCAAATGATCTGATATTTATTTGCACATTTTTCATACACACCACACACTTGCTCATACACACTCTAAAATGAGGAAATAATCACTCTTATGTATCTTCTACATGAATTTACATCAACATCTCTATCGTCCATAAATAAAGAATAAATTACAATTGTCGGCCTCAATTCATGGACAAATCTCAATGCACACCAACCTAAGTCAATCACAACATAGTGAGGACCTAAATCAACATCCTCAAACATGCCAAGCAATAAAATATTAATCCATAAGGATCCACAACATGCTACCATCAACATGTCAGCCAAGAACATGAAAACTCGAATACACAAAGAAAAATCTCCAATCACAAACACACCAATCAACATGTACGTATCACACTAATAGAGAATAATATAGAAACATCACCGAACATCTCAAGAACATACACAAAAACTCAATTCATCAGAATTGCAATTACATCTTCCAGAAACACCTGCTACAATAACTGAATAATTGTAGGAACATAGAACTTTATAACTTTCTCAATTCTTGATGCGCACCTCTGAAACTTTCAAACAACATACTAGATAGGCTCAGAAAAAAACCCTTTAACATGCATCTTCTAATCATCAACTTACAAAACTTTCCATCACTCTGACCTTCTCAGCTTCGTAAACTACCTACAATATATTTATTACAATTTTATCAATATTCTTCACATATACAGCCTTCAATTCATTTATGCTAATAGTGTTGACATCAATGACAACCACATATCAACAACACAACCATAATATCCAAAAATCTCCCCCTTTGGCATTTATGGCAACACATGATGTGAAAAAATACCATCAACACAACTAACTCTTCATACAGTACTTTTCTCCCCCTTTGTTCTACACTTCTCCTCCTTACACTTCGCTCCCTTATAGTACAAGATTTTTCACATTACACTTCTCCCCCTTTGACATCAATGGAAAAGGTACACAAGCTCTGAACCACATATCATCTGAATCATCTAACTACTCCCCCTAAGTACTAGCCACCATAACATCAATCTGAATCAAGATTTTACTATAGGTACACGGATTGATGCAAAGACTTGCATCTTAGTTCAGATTAGGAGGGAAATTTACCCCTAACTTGCCTCTGAGATACTCAAAATCATCCTTAGGCAACAATTTAGTAAAGATATTTGCAATTTGTTCCTTTGTAGGCACATATTCCAATCTGACTTCTTTATCACTCACTTTATCTCTCGAAAAGTGATACTTGATAGATATATGTTTTGTCTTTGAATGTAGCACCGGATTCTTAGATATGTTTATGGCACTTGAATTGTCACAAAATATAGCAATAGGCTCATTATACTCAACTTTGATATCTCTCAGCATTTTCTTCATCCACAATACTTGAGTACAGTTGTTTGCAACAACAATGTACTCTGCCTCAGCAGTAGATAAGGAAATGGAGTTTTGTTTTTTACTTAGCCAACACACCAACTTTTTCCCTAGGAAGAATGAACCACCACTTGTACTTTTCCTTTCATCCACATCTCCTACCCAATCCACATCTATAAAATCATTCAAAGTAAGATCATCATCCTTAGGATACCAAAGACCAAAATCAATTGTTCCTTTTAAGTATTTGAAAATTCTCTTTATTGCAGTCACATGTGATTCCTTTGGATCATCTTGATATCTAGAAACCATGAACACAACATTCATAATGTTTGGTCTAGTCTGAGTCAAATATAACAATCCACCAATCATTGACCTATATCTTGTTTTATTAGCCTTAGGAGAATCATCATTCTATGTTAGCTTAGATCTAGTTACCATGGGTGTACTAATTGGCTTTGAATCTTCCATGCCAATTTTTTTTATAAATTCTCTTACATATTTGGATTGAGAAATAAAGATTCCATCATATAACTGAGTAATTTGCAATCCCAAAAATAATTTCAATTCTCCTATCATTGACATTTCAAATTTACTTTTCATTTCATCAACAAACTTCATGCATAAGTCATCATCACCTTCAAAGATAATGTCATCAACAAAGACTTCAATAATCAACTGTTTATCCTAATCCAGCTTGAAATATAGATTGTTGTCAGCAGTACCTTTATTGAATCCAAGTTTCAACAAGTATTTATCCAATCTAGCATACCATGCTCTAGGGGATTGTTTGAGTCCATATAGTGATTTCTTGAATTAGAAAACTATGTATTTTTCATCAGTCAGTTGAAATCCATCTAGTTCTTCAACACAAACTTCTTCTTCTAATGCACCATTCAGGAATGTTGACTTTACATCCATTTGATAGAATTTGTAATTATTGAGAGTAGCATAAGCAATAAATAACCTTACAGCTTCAATTCTAGCAATAGGGGCAAAGGTTTCTTCAAAATCAATACCTTCCATTTGTGAGTATCCTTTACATACCAGTCTTGCTTTGTTTCTAACAACTTCACCTTTCTCATTTAGCTTATTCTGAAAGACCCACTTGGTTCCAATCACATTTTTGTCTTGAGGTCTAGGAACAAGAATCCAAGTATCATTTTTCTCTATCTGCATCAGTTCTTCCTTCATTGCTTCCACAAAATATTCATCTTTACATGCTTCATTTATTTTTCTAGGCTCAGTCTTGGATATCAGATAATATTCTTCTGCAATTCTCCTTCTAGTTTGCACACCTTTGTTCTTGTCTCCTATGATCTAACTTTCAGAATGACTTCGTTTTACATACCTTTGAATTTTGGGTTCTTTTGTTATTTCTTCTGCATTTCCACTGTCTTATTCTTCATGATTTTATTGATTAACTAGAACACTTTGATTTTGATTTTATGTCTGTGCATTCTTTCCATCATCAGTACTATCTTTTTGGTCATCTGAATCATATCCACAATACCTGGATGATCTGACAATGTCTTCATCAACTTTGACATTTGCACTTTCAACCATTTTCTTCAATCTTTTATTATAACACTGGTATGCTTTGCTCTTAGTAGAGTAACCTAGAAAGATTCCTTCATCACTTCTAGCATCAAACTTTCCAATATCTTCATCTCTCTTGATATAACATCTACTTCCAAAGATTTTGAAATACTTAACAGTAGGATTATAACCAAACCATAGCTCAAAAGGAGTCTTACCAAAATTACCATTGACATTTACCTAGTTGATAGTATACACAATAGTTCTTATAGATTCTCTCCATTAGAAATGAGGAACATTACCTTCCAACATCATAGTTATGGCAGCATCTAAGATTGTTATGTTCTTTCTCTCAACAAATTTGTTCTATTATGGGGTCTGGGGAGCAAATAACTGTCTTTTTATTCCATTCTCTTCACAAAATGAATTGAACTCCTGGGAAGTGAATTCACCACCTCTATCTGATCTCAAACATTTTATCTTCAAACCTGTCTCATTCTCTGCAAAGATTTGAAGCTTTTGAATTTATCTAATGCCTCATGTTTTTTTCTTAAGAAAGCAACCCATACCATTCTAGAATAATCATCAATAAGCAATATAAAGTACCTTTCTCCTTGTAGACTTTTAATTATGGATGGACCACATAGATCAATATGTACCAAATTCAAATTCAGTACTCCATTGGAATGATGTTTTATCTTAAAATAAATTCTTGTCTGCTTTCCCATCTGATATTCCTTGCATATAGTGTTAGTAGGATTCACTAACTTAGGTAGATCTCTGACCGCTTGTGTGGAGCTTATTTTGACAATGTTATCAAAATTTACATGACAATGCCTTCTATGCCATAACCAACTTACATCAACTTGAGCAATAAAAAAACTTTCACTAGCAACATTTAATTGAAAAATATTACCTCTTGTCTTTGTACCTAAAGCAATCACATTTCCTGAGCTTCCCAATATCCTGCACTTACCATCTTTGAACTGAATATTGTAACCTTTGTCAACCATCTGTCCAACACTCCAAAAATTGTGCTTCAAACCTTCAACATATAGGACATCATCAGTATTACATTTACCACCAAGAGAAATAGTCCCTCTGCCACAAATCACACTGGAATTTTTATCTCCAAATCTTACAACACCACCATCATATTTTTCCAAGCTTAGAAATTTTCTTTTGTCACCATTAATATGATGTGAGCATCCGTTGTCAATCACCCACTCATCCTTCTCATCAATCCTAACTGCAAGAGCTTTCTCAATATTCTAATTACTAGTTGATTCAGTGGACACCGGACCATTTTCCTCGATAGCAATGAATACCCATTCATCTTCATTTCTAGTTTATTTATCAGATTCATCATCAGTAACACCTTCTTCAACATAATAACATTTCTTTTGAAATCTAGTCTTACCAGGTTTATACTTAGAAACTCTTTCAGGACACCTTGATGTAAAATGACATATCTTACTACAAGAGAAACAATTAATAGGCAAGTTTCCCTTGTACTTACCTTGTCCTCTAGCTTCGCTTTTCATAATCAATGCTTCTAATTCTTCTAGCTCTCTTTCTTCATCTTCAATTAGTTTCATTTCATCTTCATACTCAAATGTCTTCCTGGAGCTCTCTCCTGGATCATATCTTTGTTGGCTTTTTCTAGATACAGTAGCTTTGAATGTAGACTCTGTCTTAGGAGAAGATTCACCAAATTTTGTTAACTCAAAGGTAACAAGTTTTCCAATCAGCATGTCTCTAGTTACATTTGTTACTATCCCGAGCTCTTCAATAGCATGATATTTTGTTTTGTAAGAAGTAGGAACAGATCTAAGTATTTTAGCCACAATCTCATCTTCTTCCAAGATTCCATCGACACATCTAATGACCATCACTAGTTCATTTACATTTTGCATGAAAGAAAATATGTTTTCATCTTCACTCATCTTCATGTTCTCCCACTTTCCTTTCAGACTTTGCAGCTTAGCAACTTTCACTAGTGCATCTCCTTCATACAATGTTTCCAACTTTTTCTAGATCTCATGTGCAGTCTTCAGACCTATTACATTTGCCATCTTTGAATCTGTCAAAGCACTTAGCAATGTTTCTATAGCCCTGGTATTAGTTTCTGCTTCTTTGATCTCATCAACAGTAGAGGGACCATTCTGAGGAATATTATATGAATTCTTTGTAATCTTCCAGAAAGGCTCACCAATGCACTTCAAATGACACTCCATTTTGACTTTCCACAAAGAGTAGTTTGTACCATCAAATCTAGGACTATCCTTCTTGTATGATTCCATCTTGGATCACCTCAAGCTATTAAACTTCTTTAGAGGAGCTAGCCTTGATACCAATTGTTGGCAAAACAAGGATAGACAACTGAGAGGGGGGGGTGAATCAATTGCTACAGAATTTACACTTATTCAACTTTAATCAACCTTTAATCACAGATCTGATAATTAATAGTGAAAGCATAAATCAACAACACATCAGAGACACATGAACACCAAGATTTTATACGTGGAAACCCTATTAAGGAAAAAACCATGGTGGATGTTAGTCCACAAGATTATACCCTGTTAGAAGTATAATGAAAGAAATGAATAGGGAATGCACATGTATTTAGGCACACTGCTCAAAGGGAAGGCTCACTTCCTTACATAAAACAATCATATTAAATCCATCTGATGAGGTTGAACTGAGAAATTAGCTTCTACAAAAGCTTGATGACAATTCCGATTAGGCACAGAAATACTTCTTCACACTTCCCTCAATCTTCTTCACACTCTACTTTGAAATCAAATGATTTGATCTTTATTTTCACATTTCGCATACACACCACAGACTCGCTCATACACTCTTTAAAATGAGGAAACAATCGCTCTTATGTATCCGCTACATGAATTTAAATCAACAACTCTGTCTGCCACAAATAAAGAATAAATTACAATTGTCAGCCTCAATTCATGAGAAAATATCAATGTGCACCAACCTAAGTTGGTCACAACATAGTGAGGACCTAAATCAACATCCTTGAACATGCCAACCAGTAAAATATTAATCCATAAGGATCCACAACACACTACCATCAACATGTCGGCCAAGAACTTGAAAACTCGAATACACAAAGAAAAATCTTTGATTACGAACACACCAATCAACGCGGACATACCACACTAATAGAGAATGATCTAGAAACATCATCGAACATCTCAGGAATATACACAACAACTCAATTCATCAAAATTGCAATTACATCTTCCAGAAACACCTGCTACAGTAACTAAATAACTATAGGAACATAGAACTTCATAACTTTCTCAATTCTTGATACGCACCTCTGAAACTTTCAGACAACATACTAGATAGGCTCAGCAACAAGCCCTTTAATGTGTGCCTTCTGATCATCAACTTACAAAAAATTCCATCGCTCTAACCTTCTCAGCTTCACAAACTACCTGCAATATATTTATTACAATTTTCTCAATATCCTCGACATATACAACCTTCAATTCATTTATGCTAACAGTGTTGACATCAATGATAACTGTATATCAGCAACACAACCACAATATCCAACAAAAGGTTGCAGCAGAAGGTGAGGTAAAATCAGATTTTGATATTTTCTTTGATAAAGGATTTATTGCAGTAGTAGATCAATTTGACAAAGTTGAGTTTGAAGAGAGTAAAGTGAAGGTAAATGAAGAGTTTTATGATAAATATTTGTTAGAGAAAAGTGGAGATGATTTTTTTTTGATTTGTGACTATGATTCCTTGTTAGGGAAAGTAGAAAATGAGTCTCTTGATAATGGTACTAATACTATTTTGAGTGAAAGAAATCAGATTTCAGTGATCTTATGTCTTACAGAAGATGTTGAAACAATGAAATTTCATGGAGGATACATGGTGGAAGGAGAGAAGAAAGGTAAAACATCAATAGAGGTAATTAAATACATTTGTTTTGTTGAAGGTGGAGGTATATGTTTGATTGTTAATTTTATCATAATATATTGGTGGGAGGTCAAATTAAAAGTCATGAAATACATGAAGGGTAGAAGAGTAAAGATGAAAAAATATAATGTTATAATCTTGAAAATTTTGATGAATACAAAGATTTCAATGAACAAGGAAATGAGGTGGATCCAAGATAGACACCGAGTCTACAAATGTTTCGAGTGTAACTCATGAAACATTTCCTTCTACCTGGGGTGTCTGATGCATATATTTTGATTTTGATTTTATTTTAATAATTTTGTGTGAGAAATAAATTTGGCATTAAGGCCAAAATATGGAATTAAAAATAATTGGCCTTATTATATTGTTGTAAAAATTGTTGTGTTGGAGATAGTTTAGGAGGCAAAATTTGAGTTTTTGAAGTTTAAAAAGGAAAAAATATTCTTATACGCCTTCTTGGGTGTGGGATTTGGGGAGTTACAAGTTATAACAGCTGATTTATTGTTCCTAAACTTTCGCATGAAGAATTTGGACACCCAAGAGCAAGTGGTTTGGCTTTTTCTATCCCGAGGCTCCTCTTTGTGAGGAAGTGGTTGCTTTTCTTGGCCAATCATGGATGAAAGTTACAAAAAGACACCTTTTCAGTATTTAATGATTTTTAATTTATTTTTGAAAGCATATTTTCTATTTCCAAGATTAGAAAATTGGGAGTTACAGGAAAGTTGTGAAGGAGTTAATTTATATGCTTTATTTTTGTCATTTTCGAGGGTTGTTGCTGCTAGATTTGAAGCTCATCATTCTAAAGCATATCTTCTTGTTGGGAGAGGAAAAATAATATTTTTTTGTAGGTTTGAAGAGGTATTTTCAGTAGCAAATGGATTGGAGAATCCATGGTTTATTTCAGCAAAGGTTTCCATTGAGGGTTGCAAATTGTAGAAGCAAAATCTTGTAAAACGAGATTGATTGAAGGATTTTTTGTGTATTTGTTATTTTCTGCCTCTTATCAGTTTTATATCAGATTTTTAGTGGCATTAATCAACTGATATGGCTGAAAATGAATGTGTTTTCAATTGTGCTTAATTGTTGCTTTGTTATTGTAACAATTCAAGAGATGTTGAATGAGGAGTATGAGACATTTTCAGCAGATTTTATTTAATTTCTAGCATTTATTTTGTTGCATGTACATGAGTTTTAAGAGTTGTGTTTCAAGGTGGTTTTTCTCCTTTCATCACCTATGGGTGCCAAAATAAAAATGGGAGTTACACTTTCCTAAAAATTCTAAGAAAGTTATTGGTTCCAAATAAAGGGGTGAATGAAGGTTATGAAAGATGACTACATTAGTGCAAATTGTGGCTCCAAATTGTAGAGTTTTCTTAGAGTTTGATTTTATTTGTAGTGAGTCAAGCTCATGTGGTTGTAGCATTCTAATTTTTGAGTTTGTAATTTTATTTTCTGAAAGAAATTGAAAGTGGGTTGTTTTCCTTTCTACATTTTTTTTGTTAATATCCATTGTTGGGTTATGTGTGGGTGCTAGGTGGAGTGTCCCTTCACCAAGATTTTCTTAAATATATAAACTACTTCATCATATGTGATTTCCATTTACTATATGGCTCATAGAATGAATTTAGCATTTAAAATTGTAAGCAAGTTTTCTATAACTTGTCAAAAGTTGAAGATCTAGTTTGTGAGCTCTATTTGTACTTCTTTTGAAGTCCCAAATAATTTATGAAATTTCAACAATTTGGTAAGGGAATAACTGCAAGAAACAAGCTTCTTAAGGATGTTAATACTAGATGGATCTTCATGCATGGACCGATGCAACAAGTTTATTTAGAATATCAATCCTTGATTTTAGTAATATATGAAGATCACCACATAGTAGAAAGGTCTCATGACCTCTTATATAAGATAAGTGACATATAGACACTCTCGACTTTATCTGGTATTCAACCATGTTGGAGGAAATGAGAATTCTTGTGAAAAAATCCCAAGAAAGAACAATATATATTTTATAATATTGAAAACTACATTAAATTATATGCATCTCCCTTAATATTTTACATCTATTGGATCATTCATTTATAATCCAAAATTTAATAGCTAGCACTTGATGACAAATATAAGTGGGGAGTTATGTGTTTTTATATAGGGATATGAGACAACAATGCACTATTATACCACAATTAGGCACACTATTAGAAAATTAATTATTACAAGGGAATTTTTTGACAATATTGTTAATTATATAAGTATTAATTTAAATACTATTGTGATATCTCTTTCCTCAAAGATTAGAGATTGATTCCATCACAATCAATTTCTTGAAGCCATGTTTGTTATTTATCCTCAATATTGGGTCTATTATCAACTAACTAATTTTCACAACAAGATCAAGACCTTGGTCAATCATTTTTTCCAAAAGTTCAAAATTCAATGTACATCAAATAAAATAAATTATAAATAATTCTAAGCTTATAGAGTAATCAACCATTTTTCAATAATAATGGGATAGTTTAAACTCATGGAGAGTCCCTTACAATATGGATCAATAACAAAGCTTTAGGAAACCTTGATTCAAAGTGAAATATTGTATGATTCAATATCTGAATATTTCAAGCTTGATATATATCAAACCATAATACTGGGGTTGGTGGAGGATGAGAGAGTTTTGAGTACATTATGGTTCTTAAAATAAAATATCATAAATCAATTAGAAATTAATTTAGAAAATTTCTATAGGATGTATACAATTAGAGCTATAATATTTGAACTTTTCTTTTCGAAAGGGCACTTGTAATCTAAAGACCTCCATATGTGAAAGAAGAGGGTTCTACAACACTTCAAGCCATAGTGACACAAATAATAGTGGCTCAATGAATATAATATGTAATTGTAGTGATACGATACAGTTAAGTGGACATATGCAGACTCACAACAAAGAAAACAAAGACCACAATCATGCCAACTCTCAATCTAAAGGTCAGAGTGAGGAGGTGATTTTAAAAATTGAAGAAATTTAGTAGTTACTAGGTGTTTATATTGTATTTCATGAATTATATTCCAAACTATCATTGGCAATATTTTATATTTATATTCATTGAATCATGATATACATTTTTTAATTTTCATTTAAAAATTAATAAATTAATGTACTTTCTTTTCCAATGCTCTATTTTAGAATATAAAATTTAAACTATTGGTTAATAGATTTGTCACAGTGAAATTTTTTTTAACCTAACTCTATAATTTCATATCAAGTAAAAAATATATTGTGGGAGTTAATGGTGACTCCCCAACACCCTTAGGAATAGTTGTTAAACCAAAATATCTTCCACAAGAGAGAGAATGGCAAGAAAGCTTGCTTCAACAATGCAATATTGAATATTGGTTGAATATGCTTGAATGAAAATGTACATGAGATACCTTTCTTATAAAGGAAAGGTAGAGAGATAGGATTAGACAATATTATGAAAAGTTTCTTAATCCTATTACATAAGATAACTAACAAAATAACTACCTAGGAATCAAGCAATACTAGCTAGATAAGATAAGTTCTAGCAAAGCCAACTAAGACTTCTAGAAATAATCTTATATCCTAAGTAAACTTAACATGTGAATATGTCCCCTAATTCCCTAGTGAGTGAATTAACTAGGTACAAGAAATTTATTCACACCAACACCCCCCTTAAGTGCAACTTAGGGAGAAGATTATTTTCCAAACTATACAAAGATGAACATAAAGATGGGTCCTGACTACTAGGCCATGTTAGGTACCCATTTACAATGCAAATGAAATGAAATCAATCTCTCACAAATGGAGAAAATGAGAAAACCCAATGGGACAAAACTCCTCTCCAAAAGAGAGAAAAAAAAACAAAAAACAAAACAAACATGATGTATGGAGGACTCAATGATACCCCCAAGGAATACATCCATCATGTATATACAATCAATGAACCTCCCATAAGAGGGAAATAGAGAAACAATATATCTCCCCATAATGAAGAAGCTCCAATGCTAATGAATAATGCCTAAAAACAAAAGATGATCCAATGTTTGCAAGTAACACATCTTCCCTTAGGAAGAAACAAATCCATAGGCTAATTAAGAAGCCACTTCATATCCAACTGAAGGGAGGAAGAATAATGTATCAACTAAGTGGGATTCTCCAAGCCTGAATAAGCCACAACATAGTCATGGTCAAAAGCAACCAAGAAATATGATAAATAAAGTGAATGAGGAGACTCGACAAATCTCTAAAGATAAATTAGATGGTATAATAGTTGTGCTAAAACTATCATCAAATAAGAGAGAAACCCCCTCAAGTGTGTCCTCCAAATTTGTAGTATAAGACTCCACAAACAAGCTAGAACTATCGATGGTGTTTTTATGCCTTCTCAACACAGGCAACGTGCAAATGTGTTACCTCTCTTGAAAGACAATCTTCCACAATCAAATTGCAGAACACTATCCCAAGGTCTCTCAGATGCCAGGTCATGACGGTGCTTGGAATATATCAGTTGATTTGTGATGTGATTTTCTGGAATCACAAGGTGGTCTTACGTGAATCAAAGTTGTAGGAGAATCGGATCTGTGAATAGAGTTCTTTGGATAGGAAATTACTACACTTTTGCTGCAAGTTCAAACAGGTGTCTTGAACTCCATCTTATCATTGAATTTGGCTTTACAATGTGCAATGAACCTTAACATAGGTTATTTCTTTAAAAAAAAGGAAAAGGGCAAGGAAGAGAGAAGGTTCCTAGACCTGCAACTACCAATGAATAGTGATCATGGAGGCTCCTGCTGTGGACAGTTTCCTTAAAATAGAATTTCACTTAATCAAAAATTTCACAATGCCATGAAATCTATGCTATCTTCTAAGGACTGTAGATGTTTCATCATTCATTCACCATATATATGTGAATAAAGATAAAGTTTAAAGAGAAGCTATAAAATCAGAGTCCAGACTAACTTTGCACAGTCACCTACCAACAACAAATGACTAAAAGTATGGACAAAAAAAGCATACACACAGCAGGAATCTTCACAACCAAAGATAACATTACTAAATCTACCAAGGACAGCTAAAAAGGAAATTAGAACAACAAAGTAACTCAAACTAGAATCTTAACTTTTGGGAGAAGAATCATTGAAACATGGGAAGAAATCCAAATTACACCAAAATCATTGTATTTCTATTGCAATTTCTATAGCATGTGTTTACAACAACTCAACTCTCTCAAAATGAGAAGAGGAGACCCCTATTTATAGTTTCCAAAAAATGAAATGAGTGGCCAAGATTCACTTTACAACAGGGTTTCACCTACCCCCAAATATATTACATTTTAAAATACATCTTTTGTCTTTTCCCTATTTTGTCTTCTAGTGGCAGCACTGTAGCATTTTCATCTTTTTGTTGATTGCTCTTTGCTGCAGTTATTCTTTTAGAAATTCTTCATCAATGATAGGGTTGCCTTCCCATTTCTTCAAAGCCGCATACTCCATGAATCTCAATATTACCGGTCGAAGCTTGTCGACCTCAATGATGTCAGACCTTAGCACTTGGTAACTCCACTCCTTGGAATTGTTAACGAGATTTTCCCAGTCTACATCATACTTGGCAGCGTGGTCCTTGAAAAGCTCAAACTGAGCGAAAGCTCGAGTAGCAAAGCTCATAAAGTTTGTTGTAACCTCGGTTGTCATTCCCTTCTCCATCCTCCTTCTAAAGTGAGGATTTATGCTTTTCGAATTGACCTTAACAGTAGGCATCTCATACCCTATCATCAACTTGAGGTATCTAGCACAATCTCCTCTGGCCTCTTTGGCCCATTCAATATCCAAAATTGCTCATTCTAGGATTGGTTCCAGTCTCCCCTTTCGGTGCTTGAAGTCCCGCTTCCACACATCCATTAACCAATGGTCATCATCCTTGAAGGCAAGGTCCTTTTCCCACACCTCACTTGGCAATGCGAGGATAGCCTCAATTTTCGGGTAGGCAACCTTATACTTCTTTGGGAACTCTTCGTAGATTCACCTCGTGCCTTCAAGAGACGTTTTCACTTCTAGGAACTTGTTTGTTGTTCAGACAACAAAATTGATGCCCGTATTCCCAATGTCCAAGACCTTCCAGAACCAATTTTCCATGGTCTTATCCAAGTTCCTCCTTCTTTCTAGCTTGTTCATATGTTCCTAGGATAGCAACTGCGGCGGGGCTGATGATGTGGTAGGATGTTCATCCGGAGATGACCATTGTTGAATGTAGGTCGTCAGATCAGCCACCTGTGCCTTGAACTCTTCCTTTGAAACCTTATCTTGCTGAATAAGGTGAAGCACTATGGCGATTGATTCCTAGAGGTGGTCAACCTTTTGTTCCCTAGTGGCCACTCCTAAGTCAATGGTGGAGATGTTATAGCTTATTCCTTGTTCTCCAACCAATGGCATAGCTATTTGTACTACCTTGGATTCGAAGGCATCCATTGTTACCTTTGGTCTAATTCTTGGCTTCTTCTCCTTCTTGGTACTAATATGAGCTCTAGCTAGTATTGCCTCCAGTCTTGCCTTCAAATCCTTTAAGGTGAGAGTTATCTTTTCAAGCTGCCTTTCTAGCCATACGGGCATCGGGGGTCCTTCCTTGGGCAATTCATGTCGATCTTTGTTGTCCTCCACCCTAAGTTCAATGGCTTTGTCATTAAGGGCCTCTTGCTCAATTATTGCATCTTCCTTCTCCTCGTCAAAATCTTGCAGGAGCATTATACGTTTGGTAGGAGATTTGGTGAGCAGTTGCTTGTCGAGGTGGTCTTCCCTTTCAGCACCCTTTTCTTCTTCATCTTGGTCATGCCCACCTTCCTTAGGCCTATCCTCTTGTTCATCTTCATGGAAGGATGTTTCTTCATCATGCTCTAGGGTTTGACCATGTCCTTCCGTAGGAGACCTACTACCCTCACTCTCTAGAACATCAATTCTTTCAATTGTAGGCTATCCTTTAGCCTCTTTGTCCTTAATCTCCTTGAGTTGCTTGTTCCACTCCGCGTCAAGCTCTGGATCAGTTGTTTCTTGGATTATGTTCATCCCTTGATCCTCACTGTCTTCACTGGAAGAATCATAGGCCACCTCATCAATCACCCGATGTTCGTATATTGGATGCTCATGATACTCAAATTCCTCATCTTCTAACCTCTTAGCTGCCTCCAATTGCCTTCGTTCGAGCTCATTCGAGATTTTAATTGTAGCCTCCATTCTAGGTGGTTCCATAGGAGGAGGGAGAACTGGGGCGTTAACCATTTCCTGGGTGATTGTAGCTTGCACCATTGGATTTGCAAGCATTCCTGAAAGTTCAAATGGCACATTTTGCATATACTTGACAAATGACTCTAGGAGAGTGAGGATGAGCATTGCAACAATAGATGAAGCAAGTGGAAGGGAAGGAGACATGGAGGATGACAATATTGGTGAGGTTGTGGTGGAGGATGAATCCACCGATATGACCTGCACAATTGGAGAGGTGGAGGCAAGGTGGACAACAATGTCCACCGCAGGCGGAGAGGAAGCAGCTATTAAAAGTGAAGTGGGTGGGATGGTGGCAATAGCAGCAACAATTATAGCAACAGATGAAGTGGGTGAATACCTTGGTGGGTCAGCCTCCATCTCCTTGCCCTTGTGGAGTGTATCTTGAGGTATTACAGGCATCTCTATGATGTTGCTCGTTCTTCTATGCTTCTTAGGAGGCTCGCCCTTCGAGGCCTTTCTCGCGTACAATTTTGGTTTAGTTAGCTGCTCATCAACCTCCTTTCTCTTTCTCGACTTGATAGATGGCGGGGATTTGGATGTTTCTCTAGTTGTAGTGGTAGTCATCCCACCATCATAACCACTTGGCTCATTTTTGAGCCCCTTGAATGTCAAGGTGACTCCTTGTTGCTTTAGTCGAGCAACCTACCCATTGATCCATGCCTTTTTTCAAGCCTCAACGGGCTTGGTAAGAATGTCGAGGTCATCAACCTCTAGCTCATCCCAATCAATTAAATCCAACGACAGATTTGCAATGGCACTATACCTTGGGTAGATCATTGTGCCCTCCTCCTCCTCAAGCTGATCTAAAACTGGACACAGGTTCACCCATTTTACGAAGTATGCCGTCATATGCATATAATGATGTATTCGCACTTCAAAGTCATCCTTGCAATTAGCCCAAAAATCCTCAACGTGGTGGAGGTGGGCATACTCTAGTCCAAGTTCCTTTCTGATATGACTATATGGTTCCATCCGTGGCTGAGCTATATGTTGTCTAAAGTGGTATTCAGCCAAATCCTTCTCTGAATTGCCTCAGCATTCAGAAGTATGAATTTCATACACTCCTCGGCCAAGTGCGAGGGGATAAGGTGTTCCCACCAAATGCTTACTGCTTAAAATGTTATGTATCTGTTGTAGTTGTCGAGTTAGTTCCAACAGTATAATCCGGTCATTAGGATACCAGAGCAGCTTGTTCGGTCTTTCAGAGAATCCTTGGGTGCGAATGTAGGTGAACTTGGGTAATTGTATGAATAGGAAGGCGTAGTGCTTGAGCAGGGCCCTAACACTGTGAGAGACTCTTCTCTCAAAATCACCTCCAAGCAACTGAATGATGTAGGCAGTAAAAGCATCATTTACCCTACAATAGTCCCTCTTGAAATTCTTGTATTCCAAGTGAGGGTATTTGTCATAGGGTTTGAGCGCTCTTTTCGGTGCCTCATTGGGAATCACAGACAATCCATTGTAATTTCATTGATTAGCAATCGAATAGACCAGGTAGGACGTCATGTAGAATTTGGAGGTCTTCTTCACATTAACAAATTACTCATGAAAGCAATTGCTGATTATCTCCCCCCAATAGAATGTAACGTCATCCCCATGGAGAATTTGTTCAACAAAATATAGCATTCATTCCTGGAAGAAGGCCACAGTAGGAAGGCCCATTACTCTGCTTAGTAGGGTGACCAGGTCATGATAGTCCTCGAAGAAATCATTGTGGTAGAGCTCTTGAGGGACTTTGGCAGCACTGCCCCGCCTGTCTTTCAACCAAAATTGGTTGATCAATTTCTTGCATTTTAAAGGCTCCTTATCCCATAATGCTTTGCACTCCTGAATGGTTGGGGTCTCCATGCTTTCAAAGGCAGGGATGTGGAAGGTTTTAGTTATCCTGAGAGGGGACATATTAGCTAGGACATTTCCATCTTTGTCCACGATGATCCTTGTTTCAAGTTGGTATGCCTCCCTGAATGCCATTACCAGCTCGGGGGCTACCAAAGTGGGCGGGAAACCTGTAGCCTTAGCAAGTTCGCTGCTTCTGATAAATTTTGCATTATCCATCTTTGGGTTTATTCTGACTCTTCATGTAAACTCATCAATATCAAAATGTCCAATATTGGTGTCTGTAATATTCTTCCAACTAGTTGTGACCTTGGAATGCAAGGGTGCCCCATAGAATTGATATTTCATTTGATCTTTATCTTCTTTGCCTCGAGGGGCTTTAGCAGTTCTTTTCCCTTTGTCCTTGGCCATCCCAGAGGCCTCTGCACCAGATTCCATAAATCTTGCACAGAGAGAAGGGAGTCAGCAACATTAACATGAGAACGTGGCCTCGAACAAATCACTACAAATCAAGGTTAGATCCACAACATTCATTTCAGAAAAGTCTGACACTTGATAATAATAACATTGGAAGGAAAATAGTTGACCCGGGCCCCAAGGGCTAGACTTCCTCTGGCCGAATGTTGTTTGGAAGGGAAAACAAGGTAAGGTGCTCCCAATGACTTTTCCCGATCCTGGATTTGTTCAATAAAGGGTTGGTGTGGAAGAAGGTCCATTTTTAGCACGTGGGTCGAAGTCCATTTTCAATTTGGAGGTCGTTTGAGCCATCATTCTGGCATTCAAACCTTAGCTACAGGAAAGACATCCAGGGTTGGTTGTTTGAAACAGTGTAGGGCAAACGACATCTCAGGAGTCGGGCTTCAGAGTTCAGGTCACAAGGGTCGGGAAGCTGCCTGGGGATAGCCGTGCGAAATAGTGAAATGCGGATGGAATTTTGGAGATGAAAGTCTTGAAGATCAGACCTGGGCAGGCTTGTCAGTTGGTAAAACTTCCAGAGGCAGACTACGATTCGGGGCCCGGTGTCTGAAAAGGTGAACAGGTTCGGCCATTTGGGACGGCGAAATAGACATGGAATTCCAACAATGAAATTTTGGAGATGGGGTCCGAGCGCAGTTTGGACGTTTCAATTTCCCCTGTTCAAATTATGCAGAGCGGAAGGGCGACTAGAGCCTGGGAACCAGAAAGACATCGAGTGGCAGCCATTTGAAACAATGAAGCAAGGACAACAGCGCGGGGATGCAAGTCTGGGGGCCAGGGTCTGAGGACAACTTTGAAGTTTTATTTTGGTTGCAAGTTTGCGACGGACTTCATGTTACCAGAGTCCGGGGGTTAGGACGACAGAGCGAAGTCGTCGTTCGGAATGACAAAACGATTAGGGAATTCTGAGGGTCGGAACCCGGGAGGAATTTCGCTGTCAGAGAAAAATATTCTAAGTTAAAGCCACGGTCGAGGCAAGGCTCAAGCCTAGACGATGCAGTTGCCCTTCTGGAGAACAACGACGGAGCATGGATGTTTCGGTTTTTTGTTTTTACCCTCAAATGATTGTTTTTCACTTTTTTAACTTTGTGGGTTTTCTTGTTAAGGCACCATCCTACCAGACTTTAAGGTTCATTTTACTTTTCCCTTAGTTTGACCCATAATTTTGAGGAAGAAGCGGAAAGGCAAGCGGACGATGATCCCACCTCGAGGGCCCGAAGCAGCAAAAGACCGAATCCTGGAAGAACGGCGAAGCTAGAGTTCAGGCGCGGGGGAGGAAATTGTTGAGGTGGCACTAGGCTCTTTGATTACTCCTGAAATGTGAAAATGACAGGCCCAAACTTGTTTAAATAGCGCCCAGTGCAATTAATGCCTTAGTATACGATGGAAAATTAGGTAGGTGATTTCAAATCTCAGGACGGTGGCCGGAAAACCGGGGCCTGAGGTCCAAAAAGATGTTGGGGCACAACTACTGGGAAATCTACCAAGGCAATCCAAATGGCGAAGAGGACTCTGGGGGCAGGAAAGACGTGGGTGCAGCTACCAAGTTTAACAAATGATCTTGACAGCCATCGGACCACCGAGGTCCGAAGGTCGAGCAGACGCCAGCCACTAGCCGTATGGAACGATGGAGCCAAAAGAGAAACCCACAAAGGGAAACTCGAGAGAGGAAACCCTAGGGTCTGGGCTCGGAGGGTCCCACGAACGTCAAGAAGTCCAACTGACAGAGAACACCCAAAAGGGTTTAAGACTTAGCAATTTTTAAAGAGGAAAAATTAGGTCAACCCTAAAATGAGACTTTTGAGAACGTGATGACCATCAAAGAAATCAAAATGGGGCACACAAAATGAGGCAAAGCAAAAAGGACCCAGCAAGCCAAAAGAAAAGAGAGTGTCCTTGTTTTGAATGGGGTGTGTGTGCAAGAGGCACAGAAAATGGTGACTCTACTGAGAGAACGCTCTCGGCATTCTAAAGATAAATATTTATTTTGAACCCATGATCTCTGGTTTCACACACCAAAGCTGATTTTCAAAGTTGAACTAAGAGAAAGTTAAGGAAGACAAAATTGAATCACGCCGCGACATCATCATGGAGGTGTGTGCTTGGTGAGTTCATTTCCTTTCCTCAGAGATAGCATGGGAAACCACTGATTGGGAAGGACAAGCTACGTAGTTCACCTAGCCCCAAAAATAACTTGGACATTGCTTTGTTGCCAATCAGGCGTCCATAGCCCCAATGGAGTTGTCACTGTGACCCCACAAACATAGCTCTACTATAAGCTAGGTGTCCATAGCCTCGGTAGAGATATTCGCACACCCATACGATTGTTATCTTTATATTGTCTATTCTTTTCATTTAATATTTTCTTTGCAACACTTTTCTTTTTCTTTTTTCTCAACCGTGTAAGCAACGAAGCTCACTATGGGCTTGGGAACCACAGTGGTCACTGGAGAAAACTTTAGATTTTTCACTTATACAACCTTCTCAATAATCACCATACCATTCTTAGGAAATTTTAAAATGTGTTTCTGTGTGTTCCATGATAGACGCAGGAAATTCAAGTAGGACACCATCCCAGGTTAGTTCAGAGTTCAAAAGGGGAAAACCAATGTTTAGGGGCTCTCAAAGGTTAGTAATAGGGAATGAAGGCTTATCTAGAGAACAACGCAAGAGTGGGTAGCAGGGAAAACCATTTATCGAGCCAAGCATGGCCACCATAGCAGAACACGGAGACTTCCAAGGTCAAAACAAAAATAGTCAGGAAATGAGCAAAATAAAATAAAACAAAAGGACAAAGCAAGGAAACCTATCCTAACCTATGTATAGGTATTTACACAAAAACCTCTAAAAGAGCTCATGCCTGGAAGTAATGCTTAAGGTGTTGCCCATTGACAGGAAACAAGACATTTTCACCAATCAAAGTCTTTAAATGAAAAGAATTATCTCCAAGGATTTCAGCAATCTGAAAGGGGCCAAGCCAAAGCTTGTCAAATTTATTATGTCCCCCTTTCTTTTCGTGGGCCTTGTCCCAATAAAGGACCAAATCGAAAATGCAAAAGGCCTTAATTTTGGCTCAACGATCGAACCATCTTTTGAATACGCCCTAATTTTTGGCAAAATTTTCTATTGCACGGTCTCATACTTCTTCTAGGTGTAGCAGCTCGGTGAGGCAAGCTTCTTTGCGATCTCCCCATTCATAAAAATTGTTGATGAACTGGAGGGTAGGGATTTTCAAATGTATGGAGAAAATGGTCTCCAAGCCATAAATGAGATGGTAAGGGGAATCTCCAAGGGCAGCCTTGTGATGGGTATAATTTTCCCAAAGGGCGAAACGAAGTTGGGTATGCCAGTCTTTGGGATTCCTATTTAGTAACTTCTTGATCACAGTGATCAAGTTATTGTTGGTTGACTCAGCAAGACCATTGCCTTGAGGATAATAATTGGAGGAAAACTTAAGGGCGATACCATAATCAAAGGCCCAACCCGTGAATTTTAACGAAGCAAATGCAGGACTATTATCACATACCAGCGCATAAGGACAACCAAAGCGATTTAAAATAAAACTTTCCAAAAAAATAGTTACTACTTCAGTTGTGCATTACCCACAAGCGATTGCTTTTATTCACCTAGTACAGTAATTGGAAGCGATCAGAATGTACCTATGTCTAGCAAATGATGGAGGGCTTACCGGACCAATGAAGTTTAGACCCCACTACGTGAATGGCCTTACCTCCAAAATAGGTTGCAACGAAACATCAACATTAATTTCTCAGGTGGCAGTGGTCTAGCATATGTGGTAGGTACAGATATGACTGTGAGCATCCTTGAAAACTATGGGCCAATAGTACCTAACTCTCAATATTTGATGCGTAGTTGATAAACCCAAACTATGACGAGTCCCAAACTTATCATGGAACTCCCTGAGAACATGATCAACTTCCTCTTTAAAAAGGCATCTCAAGTAGATACCTTTATAGTTTCTTTTGTACAATATGGTGCCCTGCAATATGTAACTATTTATTTTCAATCTAAGGGTTCACCTTTGGACTCCTTGCAGATGAGGTAGATATTTATGATTCAACAGATAATACACTATGTCATCATACCATTCCCTTGGAGAGACATCTTCCAGCTGGTATTGCTGCATTGTGAGTTCGGGCCCAACCTCAATAACCACTTCTTCCATCGTTTTGGCAAGTTCCTGCCCTCTCACCAGCCTCATTGGCTGGATTTCCATATCTTACTCCTGCAGCACTGCGATCCATTTTTCCCTTCGCTCTCCTAGCTCATTCTGCATGAGCAATGTATTCACCGCGGGGTCAGGAACTATAGCAAACACTTTGTTGTGCAAGATATAATTCCTGAACTTCTTGACCATCTTAACAAGGGCATAGGATTGTTTTTCGATGTTGTGATACCATAGCTCGATATCTTTCAAAGGGGTACTCATGAAGGTGATCAGATTTCACTCCCCTCATCATCCTTCTGTGTCAAGATACTGACACACAAATGATCTGAAGCAAATGAGTAGATGTAGAAGGGCTTCAGGTAGTTGGGGTTGACCAACACAGGGGCATCAGCAATTTCCTTCTTAATTTCTCCAAAATCCTGCTTTGCTTCTGGGTCCACTCTACCTTGGCATCCTGTTTTAGCATAGAATTGAGTGGTTTGACGATTTCCGCAAAGCCTGTGATAAACTTGCGGACAAAGTTGATCTTTCTAAAAAAATATTTTAATTCCTTTTTGCTTCTTGACAGCTGAATCTTCATGATTGATTGGATATGCTCGAGGTTGATAGAAAATCCCCTCTCTGAGAGGACATATCCAAGGAGCTTCCCTTCAGTGACACCGAAGATACACTTCTTCGGATTAAGGGAAACCCCGAATTCACGGCACCTCTGAAAGACTTTGCATAAGTCAGTGACATGATTACCCTGTTGCTTTGAGAACACTGTCAAATCATCCATGTAGATGATTATGCACTTGTCAATCAGGTCCTTGAAAGCAATATCCATGGCTCACTGGAAGGTAGCACCAGCATTGATTAGTTCGAACGAAATTCGTCTATAAGCGAAGGTTCCCCATTTGGTGGTGAATTTCATTTTGTGTCGATCTTCGTACTGTACCATGACCTGATTGTACCCCGAATATCCATCCAAGAAGGACATCATCTAAGAGTCATTTACTATCTGCAACACTTCATCTAATGAAGGTATAGGATAATTATCCTTTTCTGAGGCTTGGTTCAGGTTGCGGAAGTCGATGCACAATTTGATTTCCCCATTTTTCTTTCTAACAAAAACCAAATTCGCCACCCATGTGGAATGTCTAACCAAAAAAATGATCTTGGCCGACATCAACTTTTGTACTTCTTTGTATATTATTGGTTCCAACAAAGCATTGACAAGGCATTGTCGTTGTCGAAATGGCTTCACATCTGGTCTAAGAGGGATGGTGTGGGTGATAATTGATGTATCATACATTTTGAGATCCTCATAGATCCATACAATGATGTCATGGTACTTCTGTAGAGCCTCAATTATACCCTTTCTTTCCTCAGGAGCGTACACCTTACCGATAAACATGTTCTTAGCCTTCCTAGTCATTGTGAGGTTGTAGGTGTCACACTGGCCACTGATGGTATCTTTCTTAGCTTGCTATTGTTGATCTCTGATCTGATCCAAGTCAAAGATTCGCTCTAATTGGACCATCCCCCTAGGGATGGTATTGGTCTTCGGGTTGATGATCCCCTCTATATCTAGGTGAGCCTCTTGAGGTTCAACCTCATTGATTGTCTAGGTAGCAAACACATCTGAACTGGTGATAAAATTTGGAATGTGTTTGTCATCATTTAATACTTGGAAGTTGGCTATGCTGTCTGGCACTGATGGGACAGAGGTGAGTTCCACTGTGAATCTTTTGAGGCCAGATAGGGACAATGGCTGTAGTGTGCTTGTTTCATGTGCTAAGGCATTGGCAGTATGATTCTGAGAACGCAGGATCAATTGGATATTGAATGTATCCAGTCCTTCTAGTAGATCCCATACCCAGTGCCTGTAGTTGGTGAGTCTTCGATCATAATAGGAATAGATCTTCCTAACTTGCTTTATGACCAACTCCGGATCCTCGAACACTTGGAGCATTTTGACAACTTTTCTTAATGCCATTAGGAGGCCTAGGACTAAGGCCTCATATTTTGCTACATTATTGGTGCAATAAAACTGAAGTCTATGTGTAGCAAAGTATGACTTACCTTTGGGACTGATTAATTCGAAACCTGCTCCAGCCCCATGCTTGGATTTGGACCCGTCAAAGCACAACGTCCAGAATCTAGGAGAATCCTTGAATGTACAACCAAAAGATCTGACCTTCACCTTCAATGGGGCCCTCATTTCAGTAACCATTTGGGGAGGTGAATGGGTGGAACATGTTTTTTTGGGCGGTGCTGACCCAGATTTCTCCTTCATAGTAGTTTGTCTTGTAACGTGTTCAATTGTTGTTTGACACAAATAACAGTCAAACTTTGAATGGGCAACATTATGTACCCTACACCAATTAGGTAGCAAGAGTTCCTAAAATTTCATTCGAGCTCCCAAACTAAGCTGGTCTTGTACGCACTTTTCCATGAAATTTTGGAAACCATCCAACAATCCAAAATTATCATCCTCTCCTGACTCTTCATCATCGGATTCTATCAACACTTAAGTACTTTGAGAGGTATTGGCTAGATTGGTAGGTGGGTTTCATAATAGGAGGAAAACCTCACTTGTTCCCTCTTCTTCAAGGCATTCTTGCTCATTCAGATACAATATTGGGGAATAATTCCCCAATACTGTTTCAGAAAATAACACCTCGTTTGTGTTGTTGTATTTGGTGATCATGAATCTCATATGTGGCTCCCGATCAATCCGAATCTGATTCGGTATTCCTTTTTATGGAAACCACATGTACAAGTAGTCAGTCGCAACATATCCATTCAATGCCCTTGTGAAATTGCTTCCCAGGATTATACCATACGTATTCGGGATATCAGCTACCTGAATATCTATGGTCTGTTGGATCCGAGGATCAACAACAATTTGCATAGGTATTCTATTAATTTGCCCCACTATGTTGATCTCAATTTTTTCAAGCTATGTTACCTTACGCTAGGAGGGAGTTGGTGTTATTCTAAGTGCCTTGCACATGCTCAGAGGCATGACATTGGCAGAAGCTCTTGAATCTAGTAGGCAGTTATGGAAGTTCTTCCCAAACACATGGATGGTGGTCAGAAAGGGAGGAGATTTGAATTTCCCCTAAAATAATCTTCCAAAAATATCCACTTGGGTGACTTGGCCTTTTTCCTTCTCATTTCCCCTGCTTTGGGTTAGTGTCTAACTAGTTACTTTGTTGTACTACTTGTTTGCTTGCTGACTTGCAGGTGGGTCAACCTTATTGTTGAAGACCTGTCTAACAACCAGCTCATTTTTTTGATCATCAAAGGAAACCCTCCTAGCTAGAATTTCTTGAGTTGACCCGACTAGTGGAGTCCCATTTATCATTCTAAAAAGGAATTCCTAATGGTAGGCACCTTTAGTAGCTCAAAGGCAGACACACTTAGCTTCACCTTTTTAAATTCTTTAGCAATATACTCCCCCATCTGCTCAACTTCTTGATCATAGGAAACATTTTGGGAGGAGCTAGTGGGTTGGCTTTGGCTATGGCTCTGTTGTTTGTTCTTGTTGAGGTACCGTGTACATGTATGGAGAAACCCAAGGTTATTGCTCGCATTTGGATTAGGAGGGGTGCTGAAATTATTAGGTGGAGTGGAAGTTGTAAAAGGACCTCCAACATGACCGTTGGCCTATTTATTCCTGAGGTTGTAAGGGGTAATCCGTTGGTGAAACATTTGGACTTCATCTTCAATAGGCTCTTCTTCATCCTCTTTAGGACCATTATCTATTGAATCGAAAAGCTGAGCCAAAGGAATTTTGGAACTTACCTCTTCCGCTTTACCATTGTTGTTCGAGTTGGAACCCTCCTGCTCTGGTGTATTGCACTCAACTTTTGGGAAAGGAGTCTGATTCACCACCAGCACCGAAGAGTCATAGGGGTTGGATGGGAGGATTTCTTTGTGCTATGAATTGTCCACAGCATTCTAGACCTCAACTTGGAAGACGTCGATAGCAGTTTGGAACTCCGGACAATCCAGCTCAGAGTGCCGACTTGTTTTGTGTATGTGATACCAACCCGATAAAGTGGCCTCAGCCAAGTAAACTCTACTTGTAGTGTTTTCATTGTTGTTAGGCTGATAAAGGGGTGTGGGAATGCCACCATTGTTGGGTCTTGTGTTCCATGTCCATTTTTGCCTTTGGAAAGATCTTCTATCAAGGTTCTAACCCTAATTCTGACTTATGTCATAATTCTGCCTAGATGATGTGCTGACATCCCGACTATCCCGACTTTCATGATGATCTCGGTTATCATGATTAAGGTTAGCCTAGATGCTCTTTTGTGACGCTTGCAACTGGTTATTCTGATTCCTCAAGTACGTCATTTCCATGGACATCTTATTGATCATCTCTATGAGCTCATCCATCCTGTCCTTTTTGGCATTATTTGGTTGCAACATTGAATTCTGGAGGAACACAGGTTGTGCTATCGGCTGATTTTGATGAGCGGGTGAGAATTTGGATGCTTGGAGATACGTCGACACCTAGGGTGGCTAAGGATGGGGATGTTGGTGTTGGGGTAGCAAGTAGTGAGGGACCAGAGGTGCCTGATTCATTGGTTGCCCAGGGTGTGAAACCATAGGTAGTTGTGGTACTGCATTCAGTAGGGGCGTCTGATGCTACAAGGCTTGAGTAAGCCCTTGAATCTGTGTTGGATGTGTCATTTTCCCGAGAGAAGGAAGCGGACCAGAAATGTTCTACCTCAAATCTATGCTAGCAATAATGGCCTCAACATATGCATTGACCAACTTGGTGGGTGGTGGTCACATCCTTTTTACCAGAGCTAAAGTAAGGTTATCCAATACTGCACAATAAATAGGAAAAACAACAACATCATTGAAAATGTACGAGGCTTGCAGCCGAGTGTATGCTCTATGGAAGTGATCATTAAATGAGTTGATCAGTTCATTGATCTCCCTTTGAACCGACATGAAGTGTCGGTATGAGTCTGCAGGGCTAACCGAGGTCTTGAACTTCTGCAGGAAAGCCTCCTTCAGAAGAGTCCAAGTATTGATCATTCCGATGGGAAAGTTCACATACTAGTAAAATGCCTCCTCTTCAAGAGAGTAGTGAAAGAGCCTACAGGCCACATCCTTATATATAATCTGCATGGTCTTCAAGGTGATTTCAAAAATCCTTATATGTTCCTTTGCAGTCCTCTATGGGTCTTGGGCATTGAATTTTGTGCAGAAGCTTTCAGGATTCTTTGGCATATCATGGTAGAAATTGAAGGCCAAAGGGGACAGTTTATTTCCCAACCATGCCATGGGAAGAGGTGGTGGAGGCGACTGTGCCATATAGACTGGCAGTTGTAAAGGGACAACAACGGTTAACGGGACAACAATAGGGTTTGAGACTGTGTTCAGTTGAAAGGTAGAGTTCAGCCCAAACAGAGTGGCAGCCTAGAAGGCTGTTTGGAGCAGATGAGTGGAAGATGGTACTGCCAATGATAATGGAGAAGATAGAGGTGAAAGAGAAATGAGCTGTTCTAGTGAATTGGAGATGGATGGGTCCCTTCGTTTAGCTCTTTTAGCTCGGACAAGGGGCTGTAATTCCTGAAATTCCCCTTTATTCGGTGTAGACCTCAAGACTCAATAAAATCTCTCAAGGGAGAAAGAACCAATTTGATCAAGCTTTGTCTCCAAAATTCCCTCCTTCTAGCGCCAGTTTTGTTGATGATGTTTTTATGCACTTCTCAACACAGGCAACATGCAAGTGTGTTACCTCTCTTGAAAGAAAATCTTCCACAACCAAATTGCATAACACTATCCTAAGGTCTCTCAGATGTCAGGTCATTATGCTGCTTGGAATATATCAATTGATTTTTGATGTGATTCTATGGAATCACAAGGCAATCTTACGTGAATCAAAACTATAGGAGAATCGAATCTATGAATAGAGTTCTTTGGATAGGAAATTACTGCACTTTTGTTGCAGGTTCAAACAACAGTCTTGAACTCCATCTTATCATTGAATTTGGCTTTACAATGTGCAATGAACCTTAACATAGGTTATTTCTTAAAAAAAAAAGGAAAAGGGTAGGGAAGAGAGAAGGTTCCTGGACCTACAACTACCGATGAGCAGTGATCATGGAGGTTCTTGCTATGGATAGTTTCCTTAAAATAGAATTTCACTTAATCAAAAATTTCATAATGCCATGAAATCTATGCTATCTTCTAAGGATTGTAGATGTTTCATCATTCATACACCATATAGATGTGAATAAAGGTAAATTTTAAAGAGTAGCTATAAAATCAGAATCTAGACTAACTTTGCACAGTCACTTATCAACATCAAATGACTAAAAGTATGGACAAGAAAAGCATACACACGATAGGAATCTTCACAACCAAAGACAACATTACTAAGTCTACCAAGGACAACTAAAAAGGAAATTAGAATAGAAAAGTAACTCAAACTATAATCTTAACTTATGGGAGAAGAATCATGAAACATGGGAAGAAATCCAAATTACACCAAAATCATTGTATTTCTATTGCAATTTCTACAGCATGTCTTTACAACAACTCAACTCTCTCAAAATGAGAAGAGGAGACCCCTATTTATAGTTTCCAAAAAATGAAATGAGTGGCCAAGATTCACTTTACAACAAGGTTTCACCTATCCCCAAATATATTACATTTTAAAATACATCTTTTGTCTTTTCCTTGTTTTGTCTTCTACTGGCAGCACTATAGCATTTTCATCTTTTTGTTGATTGCTCTTTGTTGGAGCTATTCTTTTAGAAATTCTTTATCAATGACAAGGTTTCCTTCCTGTTTCTTCAAAGCCGCATACTCCATGAATCTCAAGATTACCGGTCAAAAGTTGTCATCCTCAATGATGTCAAACCTTAGCACTTGGTAACTCCATTCCTTGGAATTGTTAATGAGCTTTTCCTAGTCTACATCATACTTGGTAGCGTGGTCCTTGAAAATCTCAGACTGGGCGAAAGCTCGATCTGAAAAGCTCATAAATTTTGTGGTAACCTCAGCTATCATTCCCTTCTCCATCCTCCTTCTGAAGTGAGGCTTTATGCTTTCCGGATTGATCTTAACAGCAGGCATATCGTACCCTGTCATCAACTTGAGGTATCTAGCACAATCTCCTCTGGCCTCTTTGGCCCATTCAATATCCAAAATTACTCATTCTAGGTTCTGTTCTAACCTCCCCTTTCGGTGATCGAAGTCTCGCTTCCACACATCCATTAACCAATGTTCATCGTCCTTGAAGGCAAGGTCCTTTTCCCACACCTCACTTGGTAGTGCAAGGATAGCCTTGATTTTTGGGTAGGCAACCTTATACTTCTTTGGGAACTCTTCGCAAATTTGCCTCATTCCTTCAAGAGACGTTTGCACTTCTAGGAACTTGTTTTCTGTTCGGACAACCAAATTGATGCCCATATTCCCAATGTCCAAGAACTATTAGAACCAATTTTTCATGGTCTTATCCAAGTTCCTCGTTCTTTCCAGCTTGTTGATTTATTCCTAGGACAGCAACTGCGGAGGGGCCGATGATGTGGTAGGCTATTCATTCAGAGATGACCATTGTTGAATGTAGGCCCTCAGATTAGCCACCTGTTCCTTGAGCTCTTCCTTTGAAACCTTATCTTGCTAGATAAGGTGCACCACTGTGGTGACTGATTCCCAAAGGTGGTCAACCTTTTGTTTCCAAGTGGCCACTCCCAAGTCAATGGTGGATACGTTATAGCTTATTCCTTGTTCTCGAACCACCGACATAGCTATTTGCACTGCCCTAGATCCGAAGGCATCCATTTTTATCTTTGATCTAATTTTTGGCTTCTTCTCCTCCTTGGTACTAATCTCAGCTCTAGCCAGTATTGCCTTCGAATCCTTTAAGGTGAGAGTTCTCTTTTCAAGCTGCCTTTCTAGCCAGTCGGGCATCGGGGGTCCTTCCTTGGGCGATTCATGTTGATCTTTGTTGTCCTCCACCTTAAGTTCAATGGCTTTGTCATTAAGGGCCTCCTGCTCAATTCTTGCATCTTCCTTCTCCTTGTCGAAATCTTGCATGAGCATTATACATTTGGTAGGAGATTTGGTGATCAGTTGCTTGTCGGTGTGGTCTTCCCTTTCAGCACCCTTTTCTTCTTCATCTTGGTCATGCCTGCCTTCCATGAGCCTATCCTCTTGTTCATCTTCGTGGAAGGATGTTTCTTCATCATGCTTTGGGGTTTGACCATGTCCTTCCATAGGAGACCTACTACCCTTAGTCTCTAGAGCAGCAATTCCTTTAATCGTAGGCTGTCCTTTAGCCTCTTTTTCCTCAATCTCCTTGAGTTTCTTGTTCCACTCCACGTCGAGCTCTGGATTAGCTATTTCTTGGATTACTCCCATCCCTTGATCCTTGCTGTCCTCACTGGAAGACTCATAGGCCACCTCATCGATCACCCGATGTTTGTATATTGGATGCTCATGATACTCAAATTCGTCATCTTCCAACCTCTCGGCTGCCTCCAGTTGTTGTCATTTAAGCTCATCCGAGATTTGCATTGTAGCCTCCATTCTAGGTGGTTCTGTAGGTGGAGGGAGAGCTGGGGCATTAAAAATTTCCTGTGCGATTGCAGCTTGCACCATTGGATTTGCAAGCATTCCTGAAAGTTCAGATGGCACATTTTGCATATACTTGACAAAGGACTCTGGGAGAGTGAGGGCAGGCATTGCAATAGCATATGAAGCAAGTGGAAGGGAAGGAGATATGGAGGATGACGAGATTGGTGAGGTTGTGGTGGAGGATGAATCCACCTATATGACCTGCACAATTGGAGAGATGGAGGCGAGGTGGACAACAATGTCCACCGCAAGCGGAGAGGAAGCAACTATTGCAAGTGAATTGGGTGGGATGGTGGCAATAGCAGTATTAGTTACAGTAGCAGATGAAGCAAGTGGAGACCTTGGTGATTCAGCCTCCATCTCCTCGCCCTCGCAGAGTGGATCTTCAGGTATTACAGGCATCTCCATGACGTTGCTCATTCTTCTATGCTTCTTAGGAGGCTCACCCTCCGAGGCCTTTCTCGCGTACACTTTTGGGTTAGGTAGCTACTCATCAACCTCCTTTCTCTTTCTTTAATTGATAGATGGTGGGGATTTGGATGTTTCTCTAGTTGTAGTGGTAGTCATCCCACCATTAGAACCACTTGTCTCACTTTCAAGCCCCTTGAATGTCAAGGCAACTCCTTGTTGCTTTAGTCAAGTGACCTACCCATCGATCCATGCCTTTGTTCGAGCCACAACGGGCTTGGTAAGAATGTTGATGTCATCAACCTCTAGCTCATCCCAATCAATTAAAGGCAATGACATATTTGCAATGGCACTATACCTCAGGTCGATCACTGTGCTCTCCTCATCCTCAAGCTGATATAGAACCAGACACAGGTTCACCCTTTTGACAAAGTATGTCGTCATACGCATATAATGTCGTATCCGCACTTCAAATTCGTCCTTGCAATTAGCCCAAAAATCCTCAACGTGGTGGAGGTGGGCATATTCTAGTCCAAGTGCCTTTCTAATATGACAGTATGGGTCCATCCGCGGCCGAGCTGTATGCTATCTGAAGTGGTATTCGACCAGCTCCTTCTCCAAATTTCCTAAGCATTGGGAAGTATGAATTTCATACACTCCTTGGCCAAGTGCGAGGGGATATGGGTTTCCCGCCAAATGCTTACTGCTTAAATTTTTTTGTATGTGTTGCAGCTGTTGAGTTAGTTCCAATAGTATAATCTAGTCATTAGGATACCAGGGCAGTTTTTTCAACCTTTCGGAGAATCCTTGGTCACGAATGTAGGTGAACTTGGGGAATTTTATGAATAGGAAGGCATAGTGCTTGAACAAGGCCCTAGCACTGTGAGAGACTCCTCTCTCAAAATCACCTCCAAGCAACCGAATGATGTAGGCAGTAAAAGCATCGTTTACCCTACAATAGTCCCTCTTGAAATTCTTGTACTACAGCTGAGGGTATTTGTCATAGGGTTTGAGTGCTCTTCCCGGTGCCTCATTGGGCATCACAGACAATCCATCGTAATGTTGCTAATTGAGAAGTGAATAGACCAGGTAGGATGTCATGTAGAATTTGGAGGTCTTCTTCACATTAATGAATTGCTCATGAAAGCAATTGTTGATTATCTCCTCCCAATAGAATGCAACGTCATCCCCACGGAGAATTTGTTCAACAAAATATATTATCCATTCCTGGAAGAAGGTCGCAGCAGGAAGGCCCATTACTCTGCTTAGTAGGGTGACCAGGTCATGATAGTCCTCGAAGAAATTGTTGCAGTAGAGCTCTTAAGGGACTTTAGTAGCACTGCCTCGCCTGTCTTTCAACTAATATTGGTTGATCAGTTTCTTGTATTTTCAAGGATCTTGATCCCATAATGCTTTGCACTCCTAAATGGTTGGGGTCTCCATGCTTTCAAAGGCGGGGACTTGGAAGGTTTTAGTTATCCTGAGAGGGGACATATCAGCCAGGACATTGCCATCTCTATCCATGATGATCCTTGTTTCAAGTTGGTATGCCTCTCGACATGCCATTACCAAATTGGGGGCCACCAAAGCGGGCGGGAGACCTGCAGCCTTGGCAAGTCCACTACTTTTGATCAATTTTGCATTATCTGTCTTTGGGTCTATTCTGACTCTTCATGTAAACTCATCAATATCGACATGTCTAATATTGGTGTCTTTGATATTCTTCCAACTAGTTGTGACCATGTAATGCAAGGGTGCCCCCTAGAATTGATATTTCATTTTATCTTTATCTTCTTTGCCTTGAGGGGCTTTGGTGGTTCTTTTCCCTTTGTCCTTGGACGTCCCAGAGACCTCTGCACCAGATTCCATAAATCCTGCATAGAGAGACGGGAGTCAGCAACATTAACATGAGAATGTGGCCTCGAACAAATCCCTAAAAATCAAGGTTAGATCCACAACATTCATTTAAGAAAAGTCTAACACTTGATAATAATAAAATTGGAAGGAAAATAGGTGACCCGAGCCCCAAGGGTTGGACTTCCTCTCGCAGAATGTTGTTTGTAAGGGCAAACAAGGTTAGGTGCTCCCAATGACTTTTCCCTATCCTGGATTTATTCAATAAAGGGTTGGTGTGAAAGAAGGTCCATTTTTAGCACATGGGTCGAAGTCCATTTTCGATTTGGAGGCCGTTTGAGCCATCATTCTGGCATTCAAACCTTAGCTGCAGGAAAGCCATCCAGGGTTGGTTGTTTCAAATAGAGTAGGGAAAGTAGCATCCCGAGAGGTGGGCTTCGGAGTTCGGGTCACAGGGGTCGGGAAGCTGCCTGGGGATAGTCATGCGAAACAACGAAACTCAAACGGAATTCTGGAGATGGAAGTCCAGAAGATCAAACCCAGGCAGGCTTGTCAGTTGGTAAGACTTCTAGAGGCAGACTGCGGTTCGGGGCCCGATGTTCGGAAAGGCGGATAGGTTCATTCATTCGGGATTACGAAAGCGACATGGAATTCTAGCGACAGAATTCTGAAGACTAGGTTTGAGCGGAGTTTGGACGTTTCAATTTCTCCTATTCAAATTATGCAGAGTGGAAGGGCGACTGGAGCCTGGGAACCAGAAAGACGTTCAGTAGCAACCGTTTAAAATGGTGAAGTAGGGACAATGGCGTGGGGATGGAAGTCCAGGGGCCAAGGTTCGAGGACAACTTTGAAGTTTGATTTTGGTTGAAGTCTGCGACGGACTTTGCATTATCGGAGTCCAGGGGTCGGGAAGACGAAGCGAAGCCGCCATTCGAAACAACGAAACAGTTAGGGAATTTTGGGGGTTGGAACTCGGGAGGAACTTCGCTGTCAGAGCAAAATATTCTAAGTTAAATCCATAGCTAGGGCAAGGCTCAGGCCCAAACGATGCAGTTGCCCTTCCAAAGAACAACGATGGGGTGGGGATGTTTCGATTTTCAATTTTTACCCTCAAATGATTGTTTTTCAAATTTTTAACTTGTGGGTTTTCATGTTAAGGAACCATCCTACCAGAATTTAAGGTTCATTTTACTTTTCCCTTAGTTTGACCCATAATTTTGAGGAAGAATCGGAAAGGAAAGCAAACGGTGATCCTACCTCGAGGGCTCAAAGTAGCAGAAGACCGAATCCTAGAAGAACGATGAAGCTAGAGTCCTGGGGTGGGGGAGGAGATTGTTGAGGTAGTGCTAGGCTCTTCGATTACTCTTGACATGTGAAAATGACAGGCCAAAACTTGTTTAAATAGCCCCTAGTGCAATTAATACCTTAGTAAATGCTTGGTACAGCGGCAGATTAGGTAGGTGAATTCAAATCTCAAGATGGCGATGGGAGAACCGGGGCCCAAGGTCCAGAAAGACGTCAGGGCACAATCATTGGGAAATCTACCAAGGCAATCCAAATGGTGAAGAGGACTTCGAGGGTTGTAAAGACGCGGGTGTAGCTGCCAAGTTTAACAAGTGATTCTGACAACCATCAAAGCACCGGGGTCCAAAGACCGGGGAGACGCCAACCATTGGCTGTATGGAACGGTAGAGCCGAAAGAGAAACCCGCAAAGGGAAACCCGAGGGTCTAGAACTGGAGGGTCCCACAGATGTTAGGAAAGCCAACTAATAGAGAAAACCCAAAAGGGCTTAAGACTTAGCAATTTTCAAAGGGGAAAAATTAGGTCAACCCTAAAATGAGACTTTTGAGAACGTGTTGACCATCAAGGTTGTCAAAATGGGGCATCCAAAATGAGGCAAAGCAAAAAGGACCCGGCAAGCCAAAAGGAAAGAGAGGGTCCCCATTCTGAAAGGGGCATGTGTGCAAGAGGCACAACAAGAACTATCTATCAAATACTCATCCCACAAAGCAATATTTGAGAAAATATTATCATCCTATTGAATAGAAGCACTGATTACTAAAGAAGTAGGAGGAGTAGGAAGCTCAACATTGGCTCTAGAATACCAAGGTATAGATGACCAAACTTCTCACAAACATGGTTCACACTCAATGGAGTGTGTAATGCAGTCAAATGAACATTATCACCTTCTGAAGAAAAATTTGAAAAGGAATACAAATGAGATGAATGATCAACCATCTCGATAGCAACAATGTACCTAGTCTCCAAGTCCCTTATGTACAATCTATCAGGAGTGAACTCAATTGTTTTACCTTGACCCCCATGATTAATTTGATAAATAGAAAGGAGACTTGATGTCAAGGAAGGAACATAAAGTACATCATTGAAAGTCCCTTCCCCCATGTCAATAGAACCCTTCCCACTTACCTTCATATGTGTATTATTGCCCATCAAAATATGAGGTGAATTAAAAGGATCAAAAGAAGAGAATATATCCATAGAAGATGTCATATGGTGAGATTCCCCTTAATCAAGAAGCCATCTATTACATTCAAGACTTGCAGAGGCCAAGAGTGCTTGTCCTTTTATTTTGTGTATCCCAGATGTACATCATGTATTATATGACTAGGATGAGGATGGTGCTACTAATTGAGATGTTGAAGAAGAAGGAGATGTTGATTAGGGTAGTTGAATGTTATTCTTTTGAAGGTGTGTGAATTCATCAATCTTCTTATTATAACATTTATTCTTATCATGTACTAGCCTTTTACAATATGCACATTTGAACTTCTTCTTTTTAGATGATTTCTCTTTTGAAGAGGGTGTAGGCTCAGGATTTCTTTGTGAAGGAGAATATTTACATTGCTTATTAGACTTGAGTTCCTTTTTTTGCTTCTTACCTTTGCCACTTGAATCCTTTGTATCCTTTGCAAGAAGAGCATGAGATTTAGAAGACCTCAATGTGCCCATGTGTACCAACTTTGCTTGTTCCCTTGTGAGTTGAGCTACAAATTCATCAAGAGAAGGCATTTTGTGTGCATTTCGAAGGGCATTCATTGTAGCATATAATATAGAAACAAAAATTGAATAATCAGTACCAAGGTTAGCAAGAATGGAAAGAATCAACTGTTCATCCTCTTTAGTGACCCCACAATTAGATAACTAAAACTTTAGAGAATTGAGCTTAGAGAAGAAGTCTTGGATATTGTCAAAATATGATGGATTAAGACTCATTAGTTCATTCTCCAACTTAAATTTCCTCATTTTATTTGGCTTACCAAAGAGACTCTCTAAATTCGTCCAAACTTGATTAGGATGTGTGCAATATACAACATGATATCTAAGATCTGGAGAAATGGACAAAAGAAGATTACCCAGAGCTTCATCCCTTCTATCAAGCCATTTCCTTCTTTCCTTAGCTTCTACGGGTTCTAGATCTTGACCAAAAGTGATCCTTTGCATTGTTAATTTGAACAATAATAACTCCATTTGTGATCTCCACTCATGATAGTTATATGGGGTTAGGAGTACAAATTTTGGAAAATCCATGATACAATCAGATATTACAAGAGATGAACAACAATTAACCCTCACAATACAAGAAATTAACCCCTTTTTCCCAAACAAATTTACACTATTTTTGCAAATTTACAACAATGTATCCAAAAGTACCAAATCAGCTTCAAACTAAAATTATAAAATTATGGAAACAAATCTACAAAAAGTGCGTGAATAGAATTGAAATGCTCCTGAATACCTTTATGATGCTACAAATTTTGAGAAAAATGAAGTCTAGAGTAGAAATTTATGAGCTCAAAGGCAAAAGATGAAGATCTGGCTTCAACCTAGAAAAAATGGCTCAAAAAAACACATGTACCACTGAAAAATTGAGCTCTCCAACTTTTCGAAAATATTTCATTTCAAAAATTTCACCTTTGTATGCCAAAGTTATGAAAAATGAAAAAAGGCTTGTTTTAGGGCCTATGGGGGCAAAAACACAACTTGTGAAGGCTAAATAGGATCAATTTTCGAGCTTGTGGGGGCTGAGATCAGGTCACTCATGTGACCATGGGAAAAAAGGTACAAACATAAAAATGTTATACAAATAGGTGGCCAACCTTAATAAACCCATTGGCAAAAAATAAAAGATTTAATACAAAGTAAAAACCCTGTCGACTATATAACAAAACCCATCAGCTTTAAAAAATTTAGTTTTTGTTGTTTTAAAAAATAAATATTAATATAAACAAAACTTTATGCTAAAAACATAAACCCTACGAATACATTGAATCGTACCAACACTGACCAATGATGTAGATAGAATATAGGGCGACGAAGTTTGAAAGAAACTAACAGAAGTAGTAAAGTCTATGAAATAACCTTTGTAACCACCACGTACCAGGATAACTGACTAATGTGATTGGTATGACGTCAGCAAGTGAAAATCGTTGACTTGTGATTTGATAGCGCTGACATGATTGGACCATGCAAGCAAGATTTGACAGCAAGACGATGGAGGAATGACACAGAATGTGGATCCATGCACCGAATATGTCGATTCTTCAGGAATATTTTGTCATACTTTTAGAAAGCCTTTAGAAATTTAATAATTGCCTAAAATATTAAAAAATCCCCAACAAATTTTTTCATAATATTTTCCCAAAAAATAAAATGCAGAAAATTATTTTTTGAAATATTTTTTTTTGCAAATTAATAATGATGACTTGGGAGGCCGTACAACCTACCTAGGCAAAAAAAAATTGCCTCAAAAACAAAATTTACCAAAAATGGTCTAATTTTATATCAAAATTCATCTCTCGAACCACCTGATCTCAATCGTGAGGTCCCTGAAACCCCAAAATGCACCCAACAAAATCTTCAAGCCAACATGGAACCCTTGGATTTGGGAAGAAATCTACAACAATGGAGCTCTGATACCATGTGGTAATTAATGGTGACTCCCCAACACCCCCAAGAACAGTTGCTAAACCAAAATATCTTCCACAAGAGAGAGAATTGCAAGAAAGATTGCTTCAACAATGCAATATTAAATATTGGTTAAATATGCTTGAATGCAAATGTACATGAGATGCCTTTCTTATAAATGCAAGGTAGAGATATAGTATTAGACAAGATTATGACAAGTGTCTTCATCATATTACATGAGACAACTAACAAACTAACTACTTAGGAATCAAGCAATACTAGCTAGATAAGATAAGTTCTAGAAAAGCCAACTAAGATTTCTAGAAAGAATCTTATATCCTATGTAAACTTAACATGTGAATATGTCTCCTAATTCCCTAGTGAGTGAATTAAATAGGTACAAGACATTTATTCACACCAACATGTACCAATAATTGGACAAGTTATATCTCCTTTTGGATAGATGTCGTTTGAATTTTAGAGGTACAACTCCCTGCTATAATGAAATTTATTTTTTATGGATATGTTTTTAACCATAAATTAGGAAAGGTAGATTTATAATGAAGAATAAATATTCAATTCAAAGTAATCATTAGAGTACAAACCAATTTACTAATTTACATGAATCTCACAATTTAGAACATGAATGATAATAACCAACACAAGAATATCAAACACCCAAAATAGCTATCATTCACATAGGAAATGACAACACAAAACCATAGTAGTGCACAAACTTCCAAATTTCTATATTCTAGACATTAAAAAATTGTAGATTTCATAGACTTACTATTATCCCCTATTAGAAATAATATCACATATACAAAATTTCACTTTTACAATTTCTATTCTCTAAAAAAACCCTTCTCTACCTTAATTACATATATAAATTATAGAGACCTAAAAAGATCTAACACATCACACATTCTTCTAATTCATCATTTTTATCATTATCACTCATCATCCCTTTTACCACCTTTTAATTAAATAATTTAAAAATATTTGATTAAATTGACCTTTTTCCTCTATTAATTAAAAAATTTAATTATTTGATTAATTCATCATTTTTCCTCTATCCACCTATAATTAAATAATTTTTAATTATTTAATTAATTAAATCAATTTCCTCCACTTTAATTAAATAATCTTTATTATTTAGTTAATTTCAAATTTTTCTCTCATGCACATAATTAAATAATTTCTTAATTATTTAATTAGCTAATTTTCTTCCACAATTAAATGAATTATTTAATTCATTTAGTTGCACATTCCCTCTCAAAATAAAATATTCCAAATTCAAATTCAATTTTGAAAATATCTTCCCTCCAAAAATATCTCAAAATATCTTCCAAGAATTTAGGGAAGAGCTTCAATTAACCAAACTCTTCCTCAACATGCATGGCCTCTCCATACTTCATTCACTCTCAAAAATTGATTTGAACTTTCAATCTCAACCGTTGATCAAATATCTTGAGATCTATAAAACAATCATTCATCTCTCATTCAAAGGACCTCTCTCTCTTTCTAATTTGTAATTGACCTCTCTCTTTCTAATTTGAGCTCTATAGGAATATGTCCTCCATAGCCATCAAAATGGAAATTTAAACAACAATGAAGTAAGGGTTAGCATTCTTTGGGTGAGGTGAAAGTAGGTTTAAATTTCATTTATGCTTTCATTTCTTATTTACTTTCATTTTATTATAGCTGATGACTTCATTGGTAATGAGCTTAATTTGATCAATTATGTCTTGGTTTATGATTTGATCTAACATTATTGTTGTTCCTTCCCTTTTGGTTGATCTTTCCATTATCCTTGTTCACATAAATATCATTTAAAGTAACTAAAAGTTTAACTATCCAACACAATATAAAGAGACCTCATAAAATTTAGGGGTCTTCTAAAACATAACAAAGCCTTTGAATTAATAGAATATTCTATTGAGGTGGTACATCATCAACATTGGTTCCATCTATATCCTTCAGCAGAGAATGATACATCTAAGTAATGCTCTTTACTTTATATGATTGAAAGGGTTTAATAATAGTTCCCAACCCATTATAGTTTGGGATGATGAAACTATTAGTTTATAATATCCACAATGTGTTGTTGCCACCAATATGTTCCATATTACTTTGAATATCGAAAAATTGACTTAATCCTTGAGCAAGTGACATGTTGATGGTTCTTAGCTTTTCCATATTATCCATACAAAACGATTTCTCAATAAACAAATCTTTGGCCTTTGATTTAAATTTTTGTAAGGACAATAAAATCTACAACTTGAGATTTGGTTGGTCACCCAAAGAAAAAAATCAAAAATTATCTTGAACATCAACTTAAATTTTATTACAATCCTTTAGAAACTTTGTTTTTTCTTGAATATTTTTCTTAAGAGCTATTACTTTCTATTCTATGGTCTTCTTCTATACAATACATATTTTTTCATTAACATGGATTGTGATTTTCTCGACCACTAGCTTATACATTCCCATGTCTATCATTTCTATCAAATTTTTATTTATATTCAACCAATTGGTTTCTTCTTGCTTGCAATTTGTGATGTCATCGTCAATTTATTTCTTCATAGAATCTATTCCATCATATATTTTCTTTATTTCATCTATGTATTTAGATACTTTAGTCATGATCACATTGACCCAATCTTTAGATTTTTTACCATAATTATTTTTTTAGCTTTTCAATAACCTTTGTCCCTCCAATTGAGCTAGGACCGAAAGTGGAACCGATTTGAATGATCAACTTGATTGAAGTATCTATAATAGTTTTAAAAAAAGTGGTCAAGCTTGTACCTATTTCTTGAGCTCATCCTTAGATCATTTATCTTTTGCAATCCTCTCTACTAGCCTTGCAACTAACACCTAAAAATTATGAATATCACCATCTTGTGAAGGAGGCCCTAGGATAACTCTAGTGATATTGAAGTCAATTTTGGTGGCTTCATTGGCATCCTTTTCAGAAAAGGGGTGAGATATTTCGACATAAATTTTACCATAAATAGTATTTAACAACCTAGAAGTAGTCTTTAGTTTTTGGGCTAAGGAGTTTTTTACAAGTCAATTACATATTTTTCTAGAATTCTCAACTCTTCAACCTTCCTCTTATTTCTTAATGGTTATTGTAGCCATGTAGTAGGAGTAGAAGAAGAAGTTTTAAGAGGAGTTTCCACTATAATAGGGAGGAATTGAATCAATATATTGAGTGGAGGTGAGGAAACATAAGACAAGAGGGTGTTGGGAAGTTGAGTCCACTTTTTGGCCAAAAAGTGGAAGTGTTTTCCCTGATTTTCAGAATTTGACACATTGACCTTAAAATTTGAAGCACTTAGAGATGGAAAATTAAAAAAATTCACTTATCATAAAATGTAGTACTCGGAGTCTAGTTTCCAAATATGTAATTTATTTCAATACCCAGATTGTAAAAATTGAGTTTCAATAGGCGTTTCTAAAAACCACTGTTTAAAAGTCAATTTTTTTTACCATACCATGCACGTGTACGACATCCATATTTTGACCTAAATTATCTTATTTTTCTAAATCCTTTTGGGAAAGAAATTGTGACTCACTGAAGCTTGCTTTCGATATTTTTTTGTAATTTTTTATTGAATTTTTTTTTTTGTTAATTTTTTATTAGGCATATTTGCCATTTTGAAAAATCGTCATGTATGACACGCATAAGATGACCTAAACTTAACATTTTTTTAAAAAAAAAAATTGAAAAGGATTGTCTAAAGTTTTCTCTCGTGCAATCCGTTCATCAACAATGGTATGTTGATTAAAAGTTATTAAAATAGTTAAAAACCCTAATATTTAAAGTTTATGGACCAGTTTCATCAAAAAATAATTGAAAAATAGAAAAAATAATCCAATTTTTTTTTAAAATACATATTTGGAATCTATATTGTCTCATCTAAAATGAGTTTTAATTTCGTCAAAAAATTTGGCAAAAAAAGTCGTTAGCCATATGTCCAAACTCGGTATTTTTCTCTGACATTGTTAGAACCTTCAACTTGCAGGTCAAACCAGGTTGAAGGCCTAGGTTTGGACTCCCAATGCTTTTCCCGAACCAAAATCCGAGGCAAAAACCCAACCACAAAGCAAAACCAATTTCAAATTTTAAATTTTAAAAAACGAGATGGGATCCCGTTTTGTAAAGCGGGATCCTATTTTATTAAAAAATCATTTTTTATGCTTGTACAAAATGGGATCCCATTTTGAAAATTGCCAAAAACGAAAAAATTTAAAATACGGGATCCCGTTTTTTTTATTTTAGGCTCGGGAACCCGAACCTAAATGAGATCCCGTTTTTGCAATGCCAATTTTGTTTTTTTGGCCAAGGCAAAAACTTCCACATTTCGTGGACTCAACTTCTTGCACTTACCCAAGAAGTGGAGAGGAAGATGGATTTAAAGATATAGGAGGTACTTGGGGAGAATTCTAAGAAGAATCACTATCATCAAAGGATGAAGAAGATACTTGGGCTATTTCTTCCTCTTTGATGTTTTCTTGAATAGTTTCAAACTCCTCTTTCTCTTTATCTTTTCTTACTTTCCTTTTAATCGAGTCCCCACAAGTCTTCTCATCCTTTTTAGGTAACTCCTCATCATCATACAAGGAGAACTTTATAGTTGTTTGAACATAGATTTGATGATTCATCGCAAATATGATCTTGACTAATAAAGTGTTGTAAAAGTATTATTTATTCTACTCTTGAATTTCCTTCATTAATTTTTAGAGTTCACAAAAGATATTCAAATTTCTTAGATCTTCAAATGGAGGAAAATACTTATATTTATATGAGTTTCAAAATTTTCCATATTAAGATTCTCGATTTTTTAAAATAGAAGAGATCTATGATGGATGGAATGTGGGGGTGATGGATGGGTGCAAGCCTACGATTGCTAATGTCGTGGCCTACATGCTCACTACTTCTTGTGCATGTGCATGTGGAGGTTTGGATCAGGGTGTAGGGAGATTTTTTCTACTGGGTGGGGTTTCTCATTGCATCCAAGGGAGAGATCTTATTCAAGGATTTTTATTTTTCTCTTTTTATAGTCTTCTTCAAGGTAATTATGCTTGATCTATGATAAGGTGGTTTTATTCCTATGATTTTTTGGATGGCTTTGAGTGAAGCGAATAGATCCAAGCATATCATGGTTTTTCGTGCTTCTCTTGGTGCAAAGTCATTGCCTCCGTCAAAGTGGGTTGTTGTGAATAATCATTTGTTTGAAGATTTGGGGGTGGGAGGGAAGGCTCCGTATGGAGGCCCTCGCATCCCAAAAATTAATGGATTCCTAGAGAGAAGTAAAGATAGGCCTATTCTGGTGATTCAACCAGAATCAATCACTAAGGATGTTGAGTATTTTTTAAATCATGCATTGATTTGCAAATTTATGGGAATGCATGTCTCACTCTCATTCTTGGAGTCATGGACTCAGTGGACTTGGAGTCATGGACTCAGTGGACTTGGAGTCTAAAAGGTGAAATGGAGGTGATTCTACTGTTTAATAGCTATTTTATGGTTTTTTTCAACTACATGGCTAACCGTAATAGGGTTTTTGAAGGATGGCCTTATTTTCACAACCAGATTGGTTTACTCATCAAGCCCTCACACATAGGTTTTAACCCGTCATAGGAGCTCTCAAACCGTGTTCCTGTGTGGGTGTGTCTTCCTTGGTTCTCAGTTGAGTATTGGAGAAATGACATCCTACAAATGGTTTCTTTGCTTCTAGGGAAGCCATTGGATCTCTCTCAACAAACACAAGATAGAAAGGTAATGACTTTTTCTTGATTTTTTTTTTTGAGATTGATTTGAGTAACCCTCTTCTAGATTCTTTGAAAATTTGTGCGGGGTATGCCTTATTGGATGCAATAGCTAGATTATGAGACTCTTCCTTTTCGATTTCAGTTGTGCCATGAATATGGCTATTTGCAGCAAAGATTCCCCAGGACCAGGTCTGAAAAATATTAGCCTACTCAGCCTCCTCCCAACCCTCCTGAGATTGAAAAAGGCAAGGCTCCTATTCCTAATGAAGTTGCAAATAATGAGAGTTTCACTTCTGTTAATTCTTGTAGTAGGAATCATGGACAAAAGAGGAATTTTAAGAAGAGGTGGGAAGGGGATACTTTTAATCAATTTGATGTGTTTGATGACCTTAGCCGATAGGAGGTGAATCTAAGTATGATGGCTCTAGATCAAAGGGTTTTGGAGGTGGTTCAGGAGGGAAACATTTTTTACAATCTTTAGAATACCTAGGAAGGTGCTTTATTTCAAATGGATATTGATCTTAGTCTGGTGGGTTTGGCAGTTCTTGAGGCCCTTGTTGCTATGGAAAATATTGAGTTGGAGACCTCTCTTCCTTTGGGGTAGATGGTTTCTAATTCAGAAAAAGGAAAAAATGCTTCTCCTTCCTTGGGGCTTCACTAGAAAAATCCTAAGAAAGGGGCTCTTGAGAAGCCCTCCAAGGCTAGGAGAAAGAAGGATTTGGAAAAAATTAAGTTGATGGAGGAGAAATTGATAGAGTCAAGATCTGTGAAGACTCTTGAATCTCACTTTTCCAACCATCAAAAATGATTATTCTTTCATGGAATGTAAGTGGCTTGAATAGTGGCCCTCGACAAAAATTTATTCGTGATTTAGTGTGAAGTCATTCTCCAGATATGTTATTCATCCAAGAAACTAAACTTTCTATTGAGAGTATGTTTTTTTGATGCATATACTTTGGTAGTGTGGACATTGTCAATGTATTGGTGCTCAAGGTAGTGTTGGGGGTTTTTCATGCTTGTGTAATTCTTTGAAGATTTGTCCTCTTTGTTGGGTGGCCTGTAAGTATTCTATCTTTGTGGTTGCCTCACGTTTAGAGACTAGGGAAATATTTTTCTTTCCAACATCTATGCTCCCACGAATATGTTGGGTAAGATGTTCTTTTGGTCTCATCTTCGGTTTATTCAGATTGTTTCTCCTCTCTATCCTTGGATTATTGTTGGTGATTTTAATGTTATTATTGATTTGCAAGATAAGCGGGGAGGAGTATCGAGGCTAGAGCCTTCTGCTTTTTTTCTCTAGGATAATTTTTTTTTCTTAATCTTGCGGATATCAGACCTTGTAATGGTCAATATACTTGGAATAATAGACGATGTGAGAAGGATGGAATTGTTGAGAGGTTGGGTGGGTTCTTGGTCTCATGTTTCTAGATTGGTGGGTCCTAGTCGACTAGATTTGAGATTCTTGACTGAGGGTTTTTGATCAGTTTCCAATTGAGCTCTCTACTTCTCTTTCCTATGTTGCTCGGTCCCCCTCCTTTAATTTTCAGATTATGTGGCTATGTGATCCCTCTATATAGGAGTATATGGTTGACTAGTGACATTGTGGAAGACCCGTTTATGGCACTATAATGTTTTCTTTTTTCAAGCAACTATACTATGTGAAGTATCAGCTCAAAAGGTGGAATAAGCAATGTTTTGGCAACATCTTCCATGATAAGGCTATTGCGAAGGACAATTTGAATGCTATTAATTGTGAGATTTGGGAATTTGGACTTTCTAAGGAGTACCTGTTGGCAAAGGCTCGGGATTTGAAAAATCTGGAGGAGTGTAAGTTGTAGGAGGAGATTTATAGGAACTAGAATGTGCATGTGGCATGGATTCAGGAAGGCAAAAAAAGAATTTCCTTCTTGAATTTTGTTAAGGCTAGGAGACATGGAAATTTCATCCCTTATCTTGTTAATTCTAAGGGCGATAATTTGTCCCCTCAATGTGATATTTCCAGAGAAGCTTCTTGGTACTTTGCTAATCTTTTAGAGAGGACTCTCCTGAAGGAGAGCCCAAAGAGGATCATGTCTTGTCTTGTATCCCTGCTCTTGTTTCTTTGGAAATGCATGAAGATATGATGTGTGGTATCACCCTAGAATAATTGCAAGCTACTTTTTTTCAAATGAAGAAGGGGAAAGATTTAGTCCTAGATGGATTCCCTGTTGAATTTTTTTAGGAATTTGGCAACATCATAAATTTGGACTTATTGGAGGTGGTGTAGGAATCCCAAAGAAACAAATAGATGCTAAATTTTATGAACTCTACTTTTCTTGCTCTCATTCCCAAAAGTGATGGAGATGATAGTTTGGATGTTAGGATCATTTCCCTTTGTAATGTGATCTACCATATTCTAGCTAAGGTGTTGGTTGAAAGATTGAAGCAATGGATATGTAAGCTAGTTTCTAAGGAATAGGGGGCTTTGTAATGGATAGGAAAATCTTGGATGGCGTGGTTATTGCTGCTGAAACTATCCATTCCATGGCGGTTTCAAAGGAAAAATTTATGTTCATCAAGCTTGACATGGCTAAATCCTATGATTGCGTTAAATGGTCCTTCCTACAAAAAGTGCTTCTTGATTTTGGTTTTGCTAAGGGGTGGGTTTTGTGGGTAATGAGTTGTGCAACTTCCACTTCTTTCTCAATTTTGGTTAATGGGGATTCGCCTTCCTTATTTAAGGCTTCTAATGGCCTTAGGCAAGGTGATCCTCTCTCTCCTTATCTTTTTATTCTTTTGGTTGAAGGCTTGGGGAGAGTGATTAAGAGCCATGTTAACCAAGGTCTTATTCAGGGATGGCAGTGGGGTAATGTTCTTTCACCTCAGTCACACCTAAAATTTGTGGATGATACTACTCTAATGGGTATAGCCAAGGTTAGAGAGGCTAATAACTTGTGTTGGGTTTTGTACATATACCTTACAACATCTGGTCAATAGATCAATGAGGGTAAATCCTCCATTTTCTTCTTTAATACTCCTAAGCTTATCCAACAATGCATTTCTTGTATTCTAAGATTTTGGATTGTCCCATTGCCTCTAACTTATCTTGGCATTCCTATTTCTACTGGTGTCCTTCTTAGGGGCTCCTAGCAAAATATTTTAGACAAGTTTCATGTGAAGGTAAACCATTGGACTCATAGTTGGTTTTTTTGGGCCAAGTGTAGCTTCTTAAGTCGATGGTGCAGGCTCTTCCCAATTATAGGTGCATGCTTCAACTAGCTCCTACTCATTTTATTAAGGATTTGGAATCCCTCGCTAGGAAATTATTATGGGCTGGTATCTTGACATCCTCTAATTAGAGTCCGGTGAAGAGGGAAATTGTTTGTAGACCAAAACAATTTGGTGGCATCAAGTTGCGACAATCCTCTTTGGCTAGTTTATCATTATCTATCAAGCTCTATTGGAGGTGGTCCATTGAACAAGATCATCTTTGGGCCAAAATTATTTCTCACAAATATTTGAGAGGTGTTCCAAAGGAGGAAGTCCCATGATTTTAGCTTATGAGGAGAGGCTCTATAATTTGGGACTTGCTTAAAAAAGGAGCTAAGTTGATTAAGGATGGCTTGATTTGGATTTGTAATAGGGGGTTGAGGCTCTCTTCTAGTTTGAATCTTGGGGTGGGTTTTCTCCTATCATGTGTAGGTATCCTAATCTACACAATCTTTGTCAATGCTTCTTGGAGGCAGGTTGGTCTTGGGTGGTGGATTTCAAAACTTCTTATCTTTGTTCGCATGTGGAAGTTTCTAGATGGAAGGAACCTAGTGAGAGGTTTGCTCAGGGTTTGGAGGAGGATTGTGTTGAGCTCAAGAATATTATTGCGAGCAAATAGTGCAATTCTCTTAGGTAGGGGGCATTTTGTCTTGGAGTCCAGATCCTAAGGGGGTTTTCATGGTGGCTATTGGTTATCATAAGCCAGTTCTCATAAGTATGGGGGGATGGAAGTTCCCTAGTAGAAACATGTCTAAAACAAATTTTCCTAGCCTAAGTACAACTATTTTTTATGGATTTTTAGCTTGGAATATATGTTTAACTTGGGATAATATTTGAAAGTGGGGATTCTAGGACCCTTTTGTTTATGTTATTTGTGGTTGCAATGATGAATCATTTCACTTTTTCTTTCGTTGTCATTTTTCTATGTTTATTTGGCATTTTTGGTGGGGCATCTGGAGACATCCTTGTGTTCATGCTTCATCTTCGGTTGAATTTTGGAGTAGTTTTTGAAGACCCCCAACTTAGGCTTCTTTCCTCTATATTATGTGGTGTATTGGGATTTCTTTCATCCTTTGGAAAATTTGGCTTGAAAGGAACCACAAGATTTTTCGTGTGGGTAAGTTGATGATCGAACAGATTTGGAAAAGATTTGTGTATTATTCAAGAGACTGTGGAATCCAAATGTGAGGTGTCCTTTCCCCTAGAAAGGAGAGATGAGGATATTGTGAATAGTTTTGGCCTTTTTGGTTTGGATTTTGATTCCTTTTATGTGTGAAGAGGTAGGAATAACAAAAATAAGGTTCAGAGAGTCAGGGGTTGGTCTCTTCTAGTGGATATTTTAAAGATTAATATTGATGGCTCTTCTAAGGTAATCCTGGGCCTATTGGGATTGGTTGTGTTAGAAGAGATAGATCTGGTTCGATAATATTCTTATTCTCTTACCATAAGGGGGAGCAAACCAATAACTTTATGGAGGGTCTGGCGATTTTGTGGGCTATGGATCGAGCTTGTGCTCTTGGTTGGCGCAAGATCATCTGTGAATCAAACTCTCAAGTCATTGTTAATTTATTGAATGGGAGGAATTTAGAGGGGGTTAACTGGAAACTAGCTTCAATTATTAGGAATATTCTACAGTTGGGATCCATGCTAGATTTGGTGTATTTTACTCACATCCCTCAGGAGTGGAATAAGGTTGTTGATTGTTTGGCCAAGTGGGCCTCTAAACATGTTGTAGGTTGGCAGATTGATGGTTGGGAGCAGTTACCCATAGATTATTACTATGATTTAGAGATGATTATCTCTAAGGATATGGTGGTATGATGCGGGTTGGTATTTGATCATGTTGTGGGTCTAGGTCTTGGTTGGATGTCTATTGGCTTTGTGTCCCTGTTTCTTCTTGGGTGCCTATCTAGACCCTGATTTTTTGTATTGTTGATCTTCTGATATTAATAAACTTTTACCATCTTTATTTAAAAACAATCAAATTAATTCTTTTGATAAGTCAACAAATTAATTTAAATTTACAAACATATTTAGGCTAACAATAAAATATTGAATTTTTTGGCCAAAATAGGGTAGATAAGGGCGAGAACGCCTTAGTTTGGACCAATTTGGTAGTTTTAACTAGTATTTAATAATAATATTTAATAATTTTATCTACTTATCTTGGAAGTAATGGTTTCCATTTTCCACACCCACCTCAGTAAATTGGTCGCTTAAAGCCAATTTGACTATCTAATTTGGTAATAACTTCATCATTAATGTCCCTCACCTTCTGACTATTTCATTTATAATGTTTAAGGCCACTACCAAATATAAAAACTATGTAGTAGTTGGGAATCCCCAACATGAGCTAACCCACTCACAAAAGTTGCTACAAATATTGGTGTTTTAGGGTTTTCTTTTATTTTGTTCCAAAAAAATTCTAAATTGAAATGCCTAAGTTGACTATCTCCCACTTCAACAAGTGAATTGAATGATAGTGGAGTGCTCAAAACCCTAGTACTTTTACTTTATTTTAGGAGGTTTGGAGATCAACCAAATGTAATGAGCTAGGGTTTAAAAAAAAAATCACTGTACTAAACAAAGGAGAATGTTGTTTAAAGGTGGATAATATTGTTGATACTTGTAGATCATGAATAAGTGGGTAAAATAATTGGTAAATTCACAAAAAAATCTAATAAAGATCTTGAAAATAAAAAATTCAACACTTCCAATGCCTCTATAAGAGAAGAAAATGTAAAATATACTCTACAACACTAATCTAGAATAATTACAATAACAATGTAGTAGAGAATGGTAGCAAGAATTTATGACAACATTTTTTGTATTTTAAAAATGATATAGAAAAAATGAAACTACAAACCCTTATTTATACCAATATTTTAAAGAAAATGCATTTTTCACACTTTATGAAATCTCTAAAACTTTATCAACTTTTTTACAAGTTTCATAAATTCACAAACTTTATGAAAATACAAATTTTATGAAATTTGAAACCTTTTTCGTCTCTTTCTTTATCTTTTTTCACTTTTATAAGTATCACTAATTTTACAACCTTGTACACTTCAACACTTGTAAAAATTATGATCACTTCACAAAATTAGCCATTTCACAATTTATATGACAATAGGGACCTTGAACTTGGAAATTAGTATTTTGTGGTATTTGAAATTTCATGAATTTTGAGACAATAAAGACATTACAAAAAGAAGAGAAACTTCAAGATTCACAATATCACTAACTTGGTGACAAAAATAAATTGACACATTTTAACAAAGTTATATCTTTCTTAAACTTTTCAAGAAAAAGAAGTAGATGCAACTTCATAAAGTTTGTGAGTTAGACAACCATGCCACAAATTTTGGTATACTTTAAAAATATTGTAGAGGAAGGAAAAGACTTTAGGAAATTTGCACTTGTTGGGATTTCCTTTTCCATTGTGACTTCTAACTAATTGTCTTACACAAGAAATTATGGTTAAAAAAATAGAGGATTAAGAAAAAAATTTGGATAATAATATTAAATACACTTTTTGACATAAATAAAATATCTACAAATATAAACCCAACAACCCCTATTAACTTGTTGTCCTCAATTTTTGACATGACTAAAATTGGGGTAACCTACCAAAAAATTTGAAGTTTTTCTCCTTAAAACACGTTTTACGAGGTGTTGAGGTTGTAAAACTTTGGATTTCAATCGATGGTTCCCTTTGACATCCTTTCAATAGCTCTCCTTTCCGTTTTTGTAAATTTCTGAGTCATTTTTCTTGTGTTTTTTGTCAATTTCGGGTTTTTAAGTCAGCATTGCAAATTTAGGAACTTTTAAGTCATAAAGCAAAACTGCTAAAATCCCAAAAAGGTTCGATTCCCTTTGGTAAGTTAAGTGAAATTGCTAAAAGCTCAAAAAGGTCCGATTTTTGGATTTTTGTCAAAAATAAAATTGCTAAATGGCCTCAAAATCCCAATTTCCTTTGAGTGATGAAATAAAAATTGCAATAGACCCTTAAAATCGTGATTTGGCCTTTAAGTCATTGAGTAAAATTGTCAAAAGCCCAAAAAAGTCTGAATTCATGAATAAAATTGCTAAGTAAGTCAAAAAAATTGATTTTGGTCTTTAGTGAAAAAATAAAAGTTGTCGAAGAGCTTGATAAACCTGATTGGAGAAATTCACCCCATTTTGAAGAGAAGTTTGTGTTGGATTTGAATTGTCTACCTTCTTTGGAGGAAATTTCATAAATTCTTCAACTGAAATTGTTGTTTCTCAACTTAAATATAAGTGCCTTCATTTTTTCTTGAGATTTTATAGGGCGTTTAGGGTTTTCTCTCTGTTTTTAAGCTTCTCATTCGCAGGCATGTTGTTTGCTTTCCTTTTGTTTTATTTTCTCATTTTCTTTTGACATTCTCTTTTTATAAAAACATGTTTGGATAAGAAACGTTATTCAGAAAGGAAAAATTGTTTTCTTGTTTAAAGAAATAACATGATTCACTTAAAAACGTGATTGCTTTTGTCAAAACGTGTCTTTACGAAAGTGTATTTTTCTTGAAGAATGTCATTTTCCTTTGTAAATACATCTTCTCTGCTAGGACATTCTTGTCTTGTGATGGGTTGCATTTGCCTTTGGGATTTTCTTTATTTTTCTTTTATGTTTGCTTGACAACGTTATTCAAAAGGTGGCTAAACAAATATGTTTTTTGTGAAATGTCTTTCTAAAGCATTAAGTAGCGTCTTTTTGCTGCTGAGAAATAAGTCATTCATGAGAAAATGTCATGTTCTCATGCCATTATAAGAGAGTCATTTCTGAAAATGTATTTTCTCATGGTGAAATCATATTTCTTTGCAAACGTCTTCTATTGAGTGAAAAATTCATTTTGTTAAACTTTTTCAACTAAGAAACGTCATTTTCATTAGCTCCTATTCAATACGTCATTTTGAAAGGTGTTATCTTGTTCATGCTAAATTGCATTTTCATTAAGCATCTTTTCCATTTTCATTTCATCTTTCCCTTTCGTCCTCATTTTCCACTCTCATTTTCCTTCATCGAATCCATCACACTCATTCACACTCATCTTCGTTTTCATCCTCACTTCCATTTTTGCAAAATAAGACTTTGGCCTAATTTCGGGTTTTCATCACCAAATAGCAAGTCAGGATTTTTCACTAAAATTGCAAGTTTAAAGTTGCGAATTGAAATTTGCAAAGACTCCTTGTTTTTTCAACCATTAACTTGAAATTTGCAAAATACTCAAAAAAATTTGACTGCACCTTATAAAAGTTGTTGAATGCTCTCAAAAACCTGTAATGCTTCTAAATGCCATAAAATCAAGCTTCCAACACTTGACTGCAAATTCAAGTTAGAATATTTTTGACTTGCCCAAAAAAGACAAAATGTTGCTTTCATTCGCAATCAGCCCACCGAAATCTGAATTGGTTTTTAGCCTTCATTCTCCACCATCATTCAAAAAGCAATTTCACTGACCTAGAGTTTGAGTCTTGTTGTTAATGGATACCATGTCTTCACATGTTGATGCCAATAATGTTTTGACCTTATGGGGTTTGCATCGCAGCCTTGCATATTCCTACTCGATGACAAACAAACTAGCCTCTCCAACAAATTAGAAGATGAAGTACAAATATGATAAATATCATAATGAAATTACTCCATCTCATGTGGTCTCAAATATTGATGAGAATCAGAGATACAAAGATTGGGCATGTTGATATGTCTGAATTTCTTAAAGGGCTGAAAATTAACTTCTCGTGATATGCAGTTGTTGTTGAGAAGTCATATTCACCTGGTGTCTACTTTTCTTGTTGCTACCCTAGAGCCAAAATTTGTTCTTGTGTGTGCTTCGCACTTTGACAAAGAAACAAGAACTATCAAAGATGATGATGGTAACGTGGTTAATAGGCTTGATTCTGAAACCATTAACAAAATCTTCAGAGTTCTTGATGCTCCTATGTATGAAGATATTTCCATGAAGAGAGCTCATGATCATTATGAACAGAGGAAGAATGATTGTATTAAGCATATCAATAACACATGGATTCTTAAATCACAACCTTGTGTGACCCGGATACCCAAGCTTTATCGGTCTAATTTTAAAGAAGAGATTAATGATATGATCACCCTTCTGAGCAGAATAGTGGGATTGAAAGTTTCCAACATGTTCAAAAATTGGATGTACAAGTTCATAGTGGTTATCAGAAAAGCACAATATCCAATTTTCTGGGGTGAAGTAATGAGTGATAGTTTGTGTGAACAACTCGCACAGGTTCCCACCACACTCACCTTCTATATGAATTCATATCTAGTTTACATAGCAACTTCATTGAGGCACTTTCCAGGCCTTTCTACCAAAGGTGATAGATCATTGGTGTCTGTATGGGATTATTATGATCAGCTGACTTTGAGGCAAAGCCATGTGCATTATAGAAGGGTCCAAGATGCTTTCTTTGGTCATTTCATGTGTTTATTTGACAAAGCATTGGAAAACAACAGGGTATCTGAGGCTGCTTGGAGGGAAGTAAATGAATATGGTTATCTTTTCCTTCAATTCCCTACTTTCACTTACATGAGAGTTGGTTGTTTTGAAGATCAACGTTATATGGCTTCCAGGTACCCAACAGACAAAATCATTTTGATGGAGTTAGCAAGGCAACTGATGACAGTGCATGCACAACAAGCTACACAACATAAGACTGGAGTTAGCATTTAATCACATAATCCAATGCTGGTTGGGAGGTACTCCTTGACAACTACCGCAAGAGCGAAGGAAATGGAGGTTGAACTTCAAGAAATAAAATTGAAGAAATTCCAGGCCATAATGGAATTTGATTACAGAAGGGTGAAAGACAAAATAAAAAGAGCTTTCATGCATGTGCATCACATAGAATACATTTGGGTAGATCTCCTAACAGAGAAGGACATCTATAAAATGGATTACTGCAGGCTTACGGTAGAGCAGATTGTTGATCTCAATTTGACCTTAGTTCCAGAAGGAGTAATTGATGATGGGCAGATTTTAGATCCAGAATATGAAGAACAAGAGGTTGCTAATGCACCTATTCCTGCAATACACTTGTCTCAAAAAGAATCCATTTCTATTTTTGATAGGTTTTAGTCATTCTTGGAAAATACTAACACTTGGCTCCAGAGCATAGGTGTTAAAACTATTAAAATCAGAGTTGGAACTAAAAATGATTCAGCTGGGCCTAAAGGATTCAAATCAGAAATTAGAGATAAATCTAAAGAAGGAGCCTCTTCTTCAGGAAACAAAATCAAATTAAGACTTAGTTGGGTTGTTGAAAAACCATTGGAGAAAGTAACACTAAAAGGAAAAGAGGATAAGGAAACACAGATTCAAGTTTCAGATCAGCAAGAAGAAGATGTTCTTGAAACTTCTACTATTCTAAGTGAAAGGTCTCCTCACATTGAAGCTCCAATACTTGTTTATGTGATATCTCCTATGTCTCCCATTGACAGTGATGTTGATTCTTTCTCTACAGTGTTTGTTTCTTCAATCACACCTGCAAAAGATATTCATCATACCTCAGCTACATCAGTAATGAATACGCCTGTGGGAAGCTTGCATGACAATTTGGAGAGTGTATTTGACACAAATCCAATCTTTCCTGTGATATCATAAATAACACTCCCAGAGATAGATACATCAGCATCAAGTTTTGATTTCTTTATGGTTCGTAATTTGTCATCTGAGCAGACTCTTGTTGCTATCCAAACTGAGGCACCTCCTAGAATTATAGTTGTGTCATAGAATGAATCCATTTCTACACAAACTATAGTTGATGTTTCAAATATGAGAACCTTGGATCTTCCTTTGTGGTTGAACTCAATTTCTCCAAAGAGGAAGAAACAAGCAATTTCTCCTGATGTATTCAATTTATAGAAATTGAATAAATATAAGCCAAGGGTTGCAAAGAAAGCTAAAATAGTCTCATAGGTGTTTTTTGACAGCAACAAGATGAAATATGTTGAAATAGCAGAACCTCTCATAGATAAACCACATGAAGAGATGCAGGTATCTGATTGAAAAATTACTAGAGTGGAGTTGGGCAAGGAGATGCATACCAATATGATGCAAGATGCTCAAAGTTCAGTGACAATGTTGGCACAGAGCTACAATAAACTTTTGGCCAAAAAAGAAAAAATGAAAGAGGAAAATGCACAGTTGGTTTCAATTATTCAAAGGATTACTAAATCATCAGAAATAGTTGATTCACTATCTTCATCTACCCCTAAAGAATCAGTCAGATAATTAGAAATAATTGCACAAAAGGCTAAAGCGGTTGATTCTTGGACAGCTCAACTAATTGACCAAGGCATACCAGTGATCGAAAAGACATTGCAGATTTTGAGTACTGTCAAGGTAGCAAGATTTAAGATGAATCAAACTTTGGAAGCCTTTAAGAAAATAATGGATTCTCTTGAGAAAGATTTAAAAATCTGGTATGAGATGGAACAAGTTAAGCTGGAAATTTTGTGCAGCAATTCAGTGATTTCAAAAGGGGAAAAATATATAGAGTTTGAGGAACTTATGACAAATAAGTCATTAGTTGTTCAAGATATCATCAAAGATGTTTAGGCTATGCTTGAGATGAGTGTTGAAGTTGAGCAGGACATACTTTCTGACTTTGAGAAAATACCTTGCAAAGTTCTAAGTCATGAAGGAGAATTGCTTGTAGCTAGTGATGTGGTTTCTCAAATAACCACAGATCTTCACCAGGAGCTAAATTCAGATCAGTTCACTATGGATACAATCCATAAATTTTTTAATCACCGAACGATCTTTGATAAGATGCAAGATTCTTTTGAAGAACATAGAGAGGCAAAAGTAAGATACTATGATGTAATCCTAAAGACTATTGTTGTTGCCAGGAACATGCTTGGCCGTGATCCTAATGAGTTGCAGGGAATTATCAGCAAGTTTCAATCTTTCAAAGCTAGGAATGTGATGGAGTAAAAATGTTTATGTTATTTTACATTTGAAAAATTATGTGGAAAAACAAGTTTTGCAATTGCAAGATTTCATTTCTCTTGTGTTTTTGAAAAATGTAATTACATGTAAAACCTTACAAGACAAATCACAATTTAAATTGTGATTTTGAATAAGTCAATTGTAGTTAGTTAGTGGTTGAGAGAATTTCTCAAGTTTGTTGAGATCCTCCCACCTTTTTCTTAAGGCCTCTCTCCTATAAATACTTGAGGGGGTCTATTGTAATATATATATTTTTGGCAATAGAGAAAACTCTAAAAAAATTTACAGCAAAGAGACTTTGTGCTTTGTGTGTGTAAACTTGATTTCCAAGTGATATAAGGAAGGCATAAAAGATTTCGGACTTTTTGTTGAGTCTTGTTGCATGTTATTACTGTGTTCTTATGTCATAGTAGTGCATTTTTCTGAGATCTTGTGAAGTTGTGGAGCTATTGTGAAAAGACTTTGGTCTAATTTCTTGCAGTCTTTGTGCTTCAAGTTTGAAAGATTAAACTAAATTGATTTACAGTTAGGAATTGTGACTTGCAGGTGCATTATATTTATAGACTTTGTGTTGTTGTATGTTGCATCATAATATCATTTTAGAAAGGTAGATAGGATTTCTAATTCTCAAGACTTTGTGCTTGGAGATTGCTTTCCCGTCACAGAGGAGCAATGGAGGACTTTGTGCCTTCATGGAAACTTTGCTTCTTTATTCACTTCACCAATCATATATGCTTTCAGTTGTGATTCTTTTCTAAAATAAGAGAAAAGAATAAGTGTCTTTTCTGAAAAGAGAGAACAAGATAGAGTTTCACCCAGATTTAGAGTAGATTTATAGTTAGATTTTATTTCTAAATTGTTAAAATCGAAAGGAAAGGGGGAGCCTTCACTTTGAAAATAGGATAGTTTATCTCACATACTATGGCTGAAACCACAATTTTGTACGCTTTCCCAAGTATACAAAATTTTCAACCAACAGTTTTTGGCGACTCCGCTGGGGATTACGAACACATTTGAAAGCCTCTCGCTTTCTTTTGAAGTCTAGCATCCTTTTATCCTATATTGATTTATTTGGTTTTGTTGTTAAGTTTCTATGCTACAAGACATTTGTTACTATGTTCGATGCAAGAAGGTTCAAAACTCTCAAGCAGTTGGATTAAGTTGGGATGAACAAGCTAGATTTGATCTCCTTACTACCATATCCCCTCTTTCACGAACTACAAGTTTTCCTCCATCCAAATAAGAAAAATCCCATCCCAAGTGAACTTTCAGCCTTCTTCCTCAAGCCATTAATTTCAGTTGTTTCTACTATTCAAACAATGGCTCAAGGTCCATGGGGAGTAGCTTTTGGTCCTCTAAATCTTACTCCACCTCTCCATGCTCTTCCACAAGGCTCACGTAAAAATCTACCCAAGTTTTATGGAGATGGTAAACAACACCTTGATGAACATATCAAAGCTTTCTCTATGGCATGTTGTGTTCTAGGCGTAGAACATCAAGATGTTGTATGATTCTTTGTGGAAACACTACAAGGAATTGTAGCTGACTAGTTTTACAATCTAAGAGCTGGTGATATCACTAGTTGGGACACACTCAAGAATAATTTTGAAGAGCGTTTCAAGCCCGTCGAGGATGAATACGCATTGTAGGAACAACTGATTCAAATGAAGAAAGACACACATGAAAGCATGCGTGAATTTATTGCTAAGTTCAATAAATTAGCAAATAGAATTCCCACTGCTTCTCAGCCTACTCCTACAAATCTCAAGTGTTTCTTCATAAATACTCAGCTACCTGAAGTTAGTTTTCTGCTGAGAAGAGTTGCTCCAACAACTTTGACACATATTAAAGCTCTTGCTACGGAGATTGAAGATGATTTAATCTTGGCTGGGAAAATTCAGAAGGATCCTAATCGATTCAAAGGAAATTCCTTTTCTGAGTCCTCTACTTCAAACTCTACTGATCCTATGGTGAAAAAGTTGGCTAATGAACTTATTGCCTTGAAAAAGTAGGTTTCTCAAGCTTCTTATGCTACTCCATACAAGGATATTCCTAGAAAAGCATATCCAAATTCTGCTTCCAATTATGCTGCTAAGAATCAGGCCAAATTGCCTCCTCCCCTCGAGAGGCTTGCACTTGAATCTCCCCTGAAGAATACAGTTAGTGGATACTATGAAATAGATCGAGAATAACTTTCTTCTAATGATTTTCAAGCAGATGATGAAGTTATCTTTAACCAAGATGAAGGAGAGGCAGTTGGCGACTCCTTTATATGGTACATGCACTATGACAATTCAACAGAAACTGAAAACATTGAAGGTCAAGCATATGTTGTAATGACACATTCCCAAACTCGGTTGGCTCGGAAAGATGAAGAAGAAAAAGTGAAGAACAATGTTCAGTTTCCGGTTACCATTGCTAAAAGGGGGACACCGCTGCCCACTTTAACCAAGTAAGCAGCTCTCTCACTGTTCCTTCTAGTGAGCCTAAGACCAATATATCAAATCCTAAAGAACAGGCTGAAAATACACCATCTATGTCTCTAGAAATTTCTTTTCAAGCTTTCGATATCATTGACCATGCTCGAAAGACTAAGATCCAAATGTTTGAAGTTGAGTATCTTCAAGCCAACCCTGACCAATTTGAGAGATTGGTTAAATTTGTGAAAAGCAAGGATACTCGTCCTATTTCAAATATCCCTATTGTTCAAGAGGCCAAGAATCTTCCCAATAATCTGGTTATCATCTCGTCTTCAGTTCCAGGAAAGATAGATCCTTTCTATATTTCCTTGCTTATTGATGGTTTCAAGTTGAGTAACTCAATTATAGATTCTGGTGCTTCAGACAATGTTATGCCGACTAAGGTGGCTAATTGTCTTGGGTTAACTCTTACCAAGACTTTTGGTAATTTTTACTCTATGGATAATAAGAAAGCGCCCCTTGTTGGGCAGATCAAAGATGCGCAATTTTCTTTTGCAGCTTTTCCTGACAAAAAGATAAAGATGATTGTCCTAGTTGCAGATGTTCCAGCTTCTTATGGTATGCTGCTTGGACGTAATTTATGTAAAGATGTAGGAGGGGAACTCAACATGGACATGACAGAAGCCAGAATCCCTATCAAGGGTATTGTGAAAAAATTAGTTCCTGAAAGAGAAACTAAGTATACAGTGGTGAAATCTGATGATCCTCGTGCTCAGATTCTTTTTGAATCTGCTGGTTTTGGGAACTACTATCTCCATATTGATGAAATTTCTGAATTTGTTGAAGACTGGTCTTCCAATTATTCAAATTCTTCGATTCTCTCAGAAAATGAAGGATCTTCTAGTGATGGTGACAACCTAATACCAACTATAAACTCCCTTGATAATATGGTGGAGGATGTTGCATCTTCTACTATAGAAAAAGATATTCAAATTCTTCCTCAAGTTGAAGAAAGTATGTCTTCTCCTATGGAAGTAGAGAGCGCTCTTTCTTTTGAAAGTTCATATGTTCCAGAAGAAGGAGGTTCCAGTAGTCTTTATGTTGATGATAGCTCTAACGACGTTTGGACTCTAGAGTTTGATAGTAGTTGCACTACTAACAGATCTAGAGCTGGTGTGGTTCTCATTTCTCCCAACGGCGAGATTTTTCCATATTCTTTCAAGCTGCAGTTCACTAATACTAAGAACACGGCTAAATATGAATCACTCTTGTTAGGTATGAGCGTTGCACTAAAAAGAGGAATTAAAACTCTTCATGCTCAAGGAGATGCAGAGTTAGTGGTGTGTCAAATAAGGAATATATATCAGACAAGGAATGACAGACTTCGACACTACCACAACCTCGTATGGGAGAATATCCAAGATTTTGATGCTTTCAGCATTCAGTTATCCCTCGAGAATTCAATGACAGAGCTGATTCTCTTGTAGTTTTAGCTACTCTTTTAATTCCTCATCTTGATTTCAATCAAGATAAATATGTTATTGAACTGATCTGCAGACCCAGTGTGCCTGATAGTTAGGACCATTGGCAAATTTTCAATGATGACAAGTAGATTATCAATTTTTTACAAGCTGATGATGGTTTCAATAATCTGTATTTTGAAGGAAGCAGTTCCTCTCCTTCTTCTAATTCTATGTCAGATACTTTGGCTGAACTAGATGAATAAATCTTGCAATTGAAGGGAAAAAAAATACCTAAAGGGCTGGTCTCGCTGGAAAAACTCTTTGATAAGCATGAACGTTACATCAAAAAGCAGTAGCAGGTGAATTTTGATTCTCATACAGGTTATGAGAAGTGTAATATTGGGTCTAAAGATGATCCCAAATTGATTAATATTGGTAACAGTTGCACTCTTGAAGGGAGAAATCAAATTATTCAATTGTTACGCCAATATAATGATGTGATGGCTTATTCTTACGATGATCTAAAGTCTTTCCAATCAGGAGAAGTTCAACATGAAATTCCTTTGAAGAGTGATGCAGCTCCTTTTAAGAAAAAGAAGCGCCAGTACAATCCTAAAATCTCTGGTACTATCCGTTCAGAAATTTAGAAAATGTTAGATGCCCAAATTATTTTTCCTATCCATCATTCAACATGGATAGCTAATATAGTTCTGGTGCGTAAGAAGAATGGATAAATTCGCATTTGCGTAGATTTTCGAAATCTTAATCAGCAGTCACTAAAGGATAATTATCCTTTGCCTATTATGGATCAAGTACTACAGATAGTGACAGGCGCTCAGATGATGTCCATGATGGACGGATTTTTAGGCTACAACTAGATTGAAGTAAGTGAAACAGACAGACACAAGACTGCTTTTACCACTCCTTGGGGTACTTTTGCCTATCGCAGAATGCCTTTCAGATTAATTAATGTAGTGGCAACTTTTCAAAGAGCAATGGATTTAGCTTTCTGTGGTATCTTGGGAAGGTATATTGTAGTGTATTTTGATGACCTCACTATCTTTTCAAAAGATTGTGAAAATCATCTTTTTCATTTACAAGATGTGCTGGAAAGATGTCAAAAGCACGGTGTCTCTCTTAACCCCAAGAAGTCGGTTTTTTGGGTAACTGAGGGAAAACTTCTGGGACATGTTGTGTCAGAAGAGGGAATCAAAATTGATTTGGAAAGGGTAAAGTCTATCTAGAATCTTCCTTTCCCAACCAGTAAGACAGTTTTTCATTCTTTCTTTGGGAAAGTCAATTTCTTAAGAAGATTCGTTTTGAACTTTGCTGAGAAGACTTGTCATATCGTTGATATGATGAAAGGGAAATATATTTTTTGTTGGAATGCCGAAGGTAAATCTTCTTTTTCTAGGATCAAGGATGTGATTTATCATGCCCCACTGCTGGTTTGTCTAGATTATACCAAGGATTTTATAATGTATAGTTATGCTTTCAAGCATACTATGTCTGCTATTCTGATGCAGCAAAATCTAGAAGGAATTGAATCCCCTATTGCCTTCATGAGTTGTTTGTTGAAACTTCACAAACTCAAATATTCCACAATTGAGAAGAATGATTTTTCTATAGTAAAAGAATTCAAGTATTTCAGGTTCTATATTCTCAACTCTCATACCGTTGTTCTAGTTCCAAATACAACGATCAAATCTGTTTTGACACAACAAGATTTTGGTACAAAAAGAGGCAATTGGGTGGCAAAAATCCAAGAATATGATTTATAAATAAAGCCTACCAAGCTTGTTTGTGGAAGGGTTTTATGTCAGCTTATGGCTGAAAGAGTTTCAGAATAAGGTGAACAAGATGTTTATGAAGACCTTCCCAAGGTATTGTTTGTCAGCACTACCGATGAATGGTATTCAAACATTGCCTATTTTATGACTTATGGTGAGTGTCCAACTTATTTGTCTTTTAAGGAAAAGAGGAATTTGAAACTTAAGGCTGCAAACTACGTTCTTTGGGATAGTGGTTTATATAAAAGAACTCTTGATGGTAACTTTCAACGCTGTGTTGATAAAGCACAACAAGACAGGTTACTAGAATATTTTCATAACTTAGCATGTGGCAGACACTTTTCTCCAACAGTTACTGCTCACAAGATCTTAAGGGCTAGGTATTACTGTCCAATGCTTTTTCAAGATACATATAAATGGGTGCGCAAGTGTGTACAATTTCAGCAGTTTGTTGGCAAGAAAATAATGATGGCGTTGCCATTGAAACTAGTCGTGGTGGAAGAACCTTTCAAAAAATGGGGAATTGACTTCATTGGCATTATTAATCCTCATTCAAGTGTTGGACATACTTATGTTCTTGTTGCGATAGATTATTTCACCAGGTGGGTAGAGGTCGTTCCTGTCAAACATGCTACATTTGAAGTAGTGTGTAGGTTTCTGAAAGAGAATATCATATCAAGATTTCGAGTTCCATATAAGGTGGTGACGGATAATGCAGCCACATTCTCCTCTTATGAGGTAGATCAGTTGTGTTTTGACTATAGAATTATTTTGGCTCACTCTTCATATTATTACCCTCAAGGTAATGGTCAAGCAGAATCCAGTAATAAAAATCTGATCACTATTATCCGAAAGCTTGTGGATGAGAATCAAAGATCATGGCATAAAGCGTTGTATAATTCTTTATGGGCTAATCGAATTACACCTAAACGAGCCATTGGCATGTCTCCATTTCAGCTACTCTATGGTGTGAATGTAGAAATCCCTATTACTTTGGAACTCCCAGCTCTCAAGTTGGCTAAGGTTGTTGAAGATGATACATTTGAAAGTTCCTTGGATAAACGGATAAGGTTTCTTTCACAATTGGAGGAACAAAGGTCACAAGTAGTGGATCACATCAACAATCATCAAAAGCAATTTAAAGTACTCTTTGACAAGAAAGAAAAGCAGAGAGTATTTCAAGTTGGAGATCGCGTCTTGCTTTGGGATAAAAGGAGAGAGCCCAAAGGCATGCATGGGAAATTTTACTCCCTATGGCGTGGGCCTTTTATAATTCATCAAGTGGTTGGTGAAAACAGTTTTCTACTGGCATATCAAGATGGCACTCTGTTTGCACTTCCTTACAGTGGGCAACATATGAAGCACTACTTTGAGTAGAGTTTTAGAACGATTTTTGTACATAAAGTCCAAGTCTTTTTATTCTTTTGGGATCTTTTAGTCTTTTTAGTCTTTTTGGTTTTCTTTATTGTTCTTTTTGAGTTTTTGTTTATTGACTTCATTACCCAATGGAAGGAACACTTAAGCATTATGAGATTCTGGATTCTACAACCTTTTTTTACAAAGGTCGTTTCCCAGTCGGAGCCAGTTGTTGTCCTCAATTTTTGACATGACTAAAATTGGGGTAACCTACCAAAAAAATTGAAGTTTTCTCCTTAAAACACATTTTACGAGGTGTTGAGGTTGTAAAAATTTTGATTTCAATCGATGGTTCCCTTGGACATCCTTTCAACAACTCTCCTTTCCATTTTTGTAAATTTCTGAGACATTTTTCTTGTGTTTTTTGTCAATTTCGGGTTTTTAAGTCAGCACTGCAAATGTAGGAACTTGTAAGTCATAAAGCAAAATTACTAAAATCCCAAAAAGGTTTGATTGCCTTTCGTAAGTTAAGTGAAATTGCTAGAAGCTCAAAAAGGTCCGATTTTTGGATTTTTGTCAAAAATAAAATTGCTAAATGGCCTCAAAATCCCGATTTCCTTTGAGTGATGATATAAAAATTGAAATAGAACCTCAAAATTGCGATTTGGCCTTTAATTCATTGAGTAAAATTGTCAAAAGCCCAAAAAAGTCTGAATTCATGAATAAAATTGCTAAGTAAAACAAAAATTCCGATTTTGGTCTTTAGTGAAAAAATAAAAGTTGTGGAAGAGCTTGATAAACCTAATTGGAGAAATTCACCCCATTTTGAAGAGAAGTTTGTGTTGGATTTGAATTTTCTACCTTCTTTGGAGGAAATTTCATAAATTCTTCAACTGAAATTGTTGTTTCTCAACTTAAATATAAGTGCCTTCATCTTTTCTTGAGATTTTACAAGGCGTTTAGGGTTTTCTCTTTGTTTTTAAGCTTCTCATTCGCAAGCATGTTGTTTGCTTTCCTTTTGTTTTATTTTCTCATTCTCTTTTGACATTCTCTTTTTATAAAAATGTGTTTGGATAAGAAACGTTATTCAGAAAGGAAAAATCATTTTCTTGTTTAAAGAAATAACATGATTTCACTTAAAAACGTGATTGCTTTTGTCAAAACGTGTCTTTACGAAAGTGTATTTTTGTTGAAGAATGTCATTTTCCTTTGTAAATACATCTTCTCTACTAGGACATTCTTGTCTTGTGATGGGTCGCATTTGCCTTTGGCATTTTCTTTATTTTTCTTTTATGTTTGCTTGACAACATTATTCAAATGGTGGCTAAACAAATATATTTTTTGTGAAATGTCTTTCTAAAGCGTTGAGTAGCATCTTTTTGCTGCTGATAAAATAAGTCATTCATGAGAAAACGTCATGTTCTCATGCCATTATAAGAGATTCATTTTTGAAAACGTATTTTATCATGGTGAAATCATATTTCTTTGCAAACGTCTTCTATTGAGTGAAAAATGCATTTTGTTAAACTTTTTCAACTGAGAAACATCATTTTCATTGGCTCTTTGTCAATACGTCATTTTAAAAAGTGTTATCTTGTTCATGATAAATTGCATTTTCATTAAGCGTATTTTCCATTTCCATTTCATCTTTCCCTTTCATCCTCATTTTCCCCTCTCATTTTCCTTCATCGAATCCATCACACTCATTCACACTCATCTCCGTTTTCATCCTCACTTCCATTTTTGCAAAATAAGACTTTGGCCTAATTTCGGGTTTTCATCACCAAATAGCAAGTTGGGATTTTTCACTAAAATTGCAAGTTTAAAGTTGCAAATTGAAATTTGCAAAGACTCCTTGTTTTTTTGACCATTAACTTGAAAATTGCAAAATGCTCAAAAATTCCTGACTGCGCCTTATAAAAGTTGTTGAATGCTCTCAAAAACCCAAAATGCTTCTAAATGCCTTAAAATCGGGCTTCCAACACTTGACTACAAATTCAAGTTAGAATATTTTTGACTTGCTGCTCGCAAAAGACAAAAAAAATCTTTCATTCACAATCAGCCCACCGAAATCCGAATTTGTTTTTAGCCTTCATTCTCCACCATCATTCAGAAAGCAGTTTCACTAACCTAGGGTTTGAGTCTTGTTGTTAATGGATACCATGTCTTCACATGTTGATGCTGATGATGTTTTGACCTTATGGGGTTTTCATCCCAGCCTTGCAGATTCTTGCTCGATGACAGACGAACCAGCCTCTCCGATAAACAAGAAGATGAAGTACAAATATGATAAATATCATAATGAAATTTCTCCATCTCATGTGGTCTCAACTATTGATGAAATCAAAGATGCAGAGATTGGGCATGTTGATATGTCTGAATTTCTTAAAAGGGTTGAGAAATCAACTTCTCATGATATGCAGTTGTTGCTGAGAATTCATATTCACCTGGTGTCTACTTTTCCTGTTGTTGCCCTAGAGCCAGAATTTTTTCTTGCGTGTGCTTCCCACTTTGACAAAGAAACAAGAACTATCAGAGATGATGATGGTAACATGGTTATCAGGCTTGATTCTAAAACCATTAACAAAATCTTCAGAGTTCCTGATGCTCCTATGTATTCAGATATTTCCATGAAGAGTGCTCATGATCATTATGAACAGAGGAAGAATGATTGTATTAAGCATATCAATAACAAATGGCTTCTTAAATCATGACCTTGTGTGACCTGGATACCCAAGCTTTATTGGTCTAATTTTAAAGAAGAGATTAATGATATGATCACCCTTCTGAGCAGAATAGTGGGATTGAAAGTTTCCAACATGTTCGAAAACTGGATGTACAAGTTCATAGTGGTTATCAAAAAGGCACAATATCCAATTTTTTGGGGTGACATAATCAGTGATAGTTTGTGTGAATAGCTCACACAGGTTCCCACCACACTCACCTTCTATATGAATTCATATCTGGTTTACATAGCAACTTCATTGAGGCAGTTCAAGGCCTTTCTACCAAAGGTGATAGATCATTGGTTCCTGTATGGGAGTATTATGATTAGCTGACTTTGAGGCAAAGCCATGTGCATTATAGAAGGGTCCAAGATGCTTTCTTTGGTCATTTCATGTGTTTATTTGATAAAGCATTGGAAAACAATAGGGTATCTGAGGCCGCTTGGAGGAAATTAAATGAATATGGTTTTATTTTCCTTCAATTCCCTACTTTCACTTACATGAGAGTTGGCTATTTTGAAGATCAACCTTATATGCTTCTGAGGTACCCAATAGACAAAATTATTTTGATGGAGTTATCAAGGCAATTGATGACAGTGCATGCACGACAAGCTACACAACATAAGACTGCAGTTAGCATTTCATCACATAATCCACTGCTAGTTTGGAGGTACTCCTTGACAACTACCTCAAGAGTGAAGGCAATGGAGGCTGAACTTCAGGAGATAAAATTGAAGAAATTCCAGGCCAAAATGGAATTTGATTACAAAAGGGTGAAAGACAAAATAAAAAGAGCTTTCATGCATGTGCATCGCATAGAAGACATTTGGGTAGATCTCTGGACAAAGAAGGACATTTATAAAATGGATTACTGTAGGCTTATAGTAGAGCAGATTGTTGATCTCAATCTGACCTTAGTTCCAGAAGGAGTAATTGATGATGGGCAGATTTTAGATCCAGAATATGAAGAACAAGAGGTTGCTAATGCACCTATTCTTGCAATACACTGGTCTTAGAAAGAATCCATTTCTATTTTTGATAGGTTTCAATCAATTTTGGAAAATACTAACACTTGGCTCAAGAGCATAGGTGTTAAAACTATTAAAATCAGAGTTGGAACTAAAAATGATTCAGCTGGGCCTAAAGGATTGAAATCAGAAATTAGAGATAAATCTAAAGAAGGAGCCTCTTCTTCATGAACCAAAATCAAATTAAGAGCTAGTTGAGCTATTGAAAAACCATTGGAGAAAGTAACACTAAAAGGAAAAGAGGTTAAGGAAACACAGATTCAAGTTTCAGATTAGCAAGAAGAAGATGTTCTTGAAACTTCTACTATTCTAAGTGAAAGGTCTCCTCACATTGAAGCTCCAATACCTGTTTATGTGATATCTCCTATGTCTCCCATTGACAGTGATGTTGATTCTTTCTCTACAGTGTTTGTTTCTTCAATCGCACCTGCAGAAGGTATCCATCATACCTCAGCTACATCAATAATGAATACGCTTGTGGGAAGCTTGCATGACAATTTGGAGAGTGTATTTAACACAAATCCAATCTTTCTTGTGATATCAAAAATAACACTCCTAGAGATAGATACATCAGCAGCGAGTTTTGATTGCTTTATGGCTGATCCTGGTTGTAATTTGTCATTGAATGAATCCATTTCTACACAAACTACAGTTGATGTTTTAGATATGAGAACCTTGGATATTCCTTCATGGTTGAACTCAGTTGCTCCAAAGAGGAAGAAACAAGCAATTTCTCTTGATGTATTCGATTTCCATAAATTGAAGAAATATAAGCCAAGGGTTGCAAAGAAAGCTAAAATAGTCTCACAAGTGTTTGTTGATAGCAACAAGATGAAATATGCTGAAATAGCAGAACCTCTCATAGATAAACCACATGAAGAGATGCAGGTATCTAATTACAAATTTACTAGAGTGGATTTGGGCAAGTAGACGCATACCAATATGATGCAAGATGCTCAATGTTCAGTGGCAGTGTTGGCACAAAGCTACAATGAACTTTTGGCCAAAAAAGAAAAGTTGAAAGAGAAAAATGCACAACTGGTTTTAGTTATTCAAAGGATTACTAAATCATCAGAAATAGTTGATTCACTATCTTCATCTACCCCTAAAGAATCAGTTAGAAAATTAGAAATAATTGCACAAAAGGCTGAAGCGGTTGATTCCTGGACAGCTCAACTAATTGACCAAGGCATACCAGTGATCGAAAAAACATTGCAGATTTTGAGTACTGTCAAGGCAACAAGATTTAAGATGAATCAAAATTTGGAAGCCTTTAAGAAAAGTCTGGATTCTGTTGAGAAAGATTTAAAAATCTGGCATGAGATGGATCAAGTTAAGCTAGAAATTTTGTGCAGCAATTCAGTGATTTCAAAAAGGGAAAAATATATAGTGTTTGAAGAACTTATGACAAACAAGTCATTAGTTGTTCAAGATCTCATCAAAGATGTTCAGGCTACGATTGAGATGAGTGTTGAAGCTGAGTAGGATATACTTTCTGACTTTGAGAAAATACCTTGCAAAGTTCTAAGTCATGAAAGAGAATTGCTTGCAGCTAGTGATGCGGTTTCTCAGATAACCACAAATCTTCACTAGGAGCTAAATTCAGATTAGTTCACTATGGATACAATCCATAAATTTTTTAATCACTAGATGATCTTTGATAAGATGCAAGTTGATTTTGAATAACATAGAGAGGCAACAGTAAGATACTATGATGTAATCCTAAAGACTGTTGCCATTGCCAGGAACAAGCTTGGCCCTGATCCTGATGAGTTGCAGGGAATTATCAGCAAGTTTCAATCTTTCAAATCTAGGAATGTGATGGAGTAAAAATGTTTATGTTATTTTACTTTCAAAAAATTATGTTTAAAAACAAGGTTTACAATTGCAAGATTTCATTTCTCTTGCATTTTTGAAAAAATGTAATTACATGTAAAACCTTACAAGACAAATCACAATTTGGATTGTAATTTTGAATAAGTCAATTGTAGTTAGTTAGTGATTGAGAGAATTTCTCAAGTTTTTTGAGATCCTCCCACATTTTTCTTAAGGCCTCTCTCCTATAAAAACTTGAGGGGATCTATTTTAATATATATCTTTTTGGCAATAGAGAAAACTCTATAGAAATTTACAGTAAAGAGACTTTGTGCTTTGTGTGTGTAAATTTGGTTTCCAAGTGATATAAGGAAGGCATAAAATATTTTAGACTTTGTGTTGAGTCTAGTTTCATGTTATTATTATGTTCTTATGTCATAGTAGTGCATTTTTCTGAGTTCTTGTGAAGTTGTGGAGCTATGGTGAAAAGACTTTGGTCTAATTTCTTGCAGTCTTTGTGCTTCAAGTTTGAAAGATTAAACTAAATTGATTTACAGTTAGGAATTGTGACTTGTAGGTGCATTATGTCTACATGCTTTGTGCTATTGTATGTTGCATCATAATATCATTTTAGAAAGGTAGATAGGATTTCTAATTTTCAAGACTTTGTGCTTGCAGATTGCTTTTCCGTCCCGGAGGAGCAACAGAGGAATTTTTGTCTTCATGGAAACTTTGCTTCTTTATTCACTTCACCAATCATATATGCTTTCAGTTGTGATTCTTTTCTAAAATAAGAGAAAAGAATAATTGTCTTTTCTGAAAAGAGAGAACAAGACAGAGTTTCACCTAGATTTAGAGTAGATTTATAGTTAGATTTTATTTCTAAATTGTTAAAATAGAAAGCAAAGGGGGAACCTTCCCTTTGAAAATAGGAGAGTTTATCTCACGTACTGTGGCTGAAACCATAATTTTGTATGCTTTCCCAAGTATACAAAATTTTCAACCAACATAACCAACTTATATTTTCAACATTCTCATTAAAATGTTAAATCATTCTTGGCACTCAAGAAACAAATATAATTAGGAATTATTAAATATACAAGAAAACACACATGTTAATGATTTAACACATAGGGATTCAAAATAACATCAATTTAGATTAGGACTAATGCCCCTAATATTCATTTTCTAATTCAAACATTATCAATATATTTTGACCTTTATACTCAATACAATGTCAAGTACATTTGCATAATACATAGTTGAATCTTACAAATAATTGCATATGAGAAACATGCAATTCAAACAAGTTATATATCCATCATATGGTTGCATCTTATTACATTATTTAAATATCAATATTGATATACCCCTTTTGTAACAATAGTTCTACTCATCTTGTTGAACCATTAAAAATCATTTCACTATCAAGGTATTCTACTAAAAATAGTGAAGTATAATATTTCACATAGGTCTAATCTAGAAATACAATATGTGCTCCAATACAAGCTCAATTCACAATCATGATAGTATTCACACACCCAATCAACCAAATCATAAGAATGTTTTATATTAAGTATCGTTACAAACTAGGAAAAGACAAGGGTTAGCATAGGTGGCCCTTACAATATCTAGTTTATCCATAATAACTAATTAATATATTTTATAGACATAAAATCACCACTTAAAAGACTTATTTTATCCTCTCTAAATTTAATAAGATAAATAGAATGGAACATGTCTTCTAGTAATTTACTTATAATCTTCTCACTAAATTGATATTATATGAGAGATCATTGTCAGTTGACCTTACATCACATGATTTAGTTTTGGATTCCTCATTACACTTCAAGTACTAAACTTCATTAAATATTGTCATCTCAACCAAAATCCTTTTTTATAATTTTTTCTATGTATTTATATCTATAACCAAAATAATCAAGTAATAATTTATTACCCATATCTCCAATATTTCCTTACTATTATAGGGTATTCTTCATGCTTTTCATGGGCACTGTCAAGGGGAAGCCCTCACAAATATTCTACTAGATGCTAATGGTTTTTCAGAAAGAGTGTTGATCAACCTTATTATTTTTTATAGATCAACTAGCTTATGTTATTTAAAGTAGTATTAAAAATTTGACTCTTCAAGATTGGTCACTAAATTTTAAGTTGTGTTAATAAGGCTATCAATTTTCCAACTTTGGGTGCCTCCCTTGATTATTATTTTGATTATCGACATATATTCACCTTTCATTATATTTTTAGTTTAACTTTCAAATAATTTAACCTTACTACCAAAGCCATCACTTTGGCTTCATTATTTATTGATTTTTCTATAAAATAGGACCACTTCTTATGAAATCTCTATTCAAATCTCTTACTATGGAAATAATCTTTCCAACCCTAGATTGTGCTCTTCCACTATTTAAAATGTATATAATTTAAACCCTATTTATGGGGAGTCACATTTTTCTAATAACTTTCCCTTTTATTCTCAATGAACACATTAATGTAGAAATTTTTATTTTTTTTATAATATCAACAACATTAGTACAGCTCTGCAACTTTTGTTCTCTTTGGTTTTTTTGAATTTTTGTTGGTTTTTTAGGTCAGATTGATTGATTGATGGTTCATTCAAGAGGGGGGCCAACAAGGTTCCCCTATCCAGGAAATTTGTTCCCAACCCTAGTACAATGTCCAGGTTTGTTGCTTCCAAAAAAATTGTTCCCAAACGTGGTACTCTTGGAATTGCTACACCTTCTTCTATGGAACTAGCAACTTGTACATCTAGAAAGTCACCTCTGTCACCCCCTTTTGGTTTGGAGTCCTTTTTCTCTAAAGAACATTCAGTTTCATTTATGGACAAACTAGTTGGCAGAGGTTCACCAACTATGGATAAGATGAATACAATATCTATATCATGTTCATTAGATAGCTGAGAAATTGATGTTCTTTAAGTGCTTATGATTAAATAAATGGATGGCCTTAAGCTATCACTAGTGGGAAAATTCTTGGTGTACTGCCTAAATATTGACTAAGTAAGGCAATGGGCTACCTCTATCTAAAATTTAAAAGTGTTTCTATAAGTGTTATGTCCAAATGTATTTTCCTTTTTACCTTTTTTGTGTATGAAGATATGATAAAGGTTCTCATGAGAGGTCCTTGGGCTTTTTATGTTGAGTTTAAGAACTTTCTTTTGTAGTGCAAATGGAAACCAGGTTTTGACTCATTTGCTAATTTGGGTGTTGTCGCCCCTACATGGGTACACCTACCTGGGCTACCCTTAGAATTCTAGGATTTTCATCTTCAAGGGGATTGCCAACTCTTTTGGTATCCTTATAAATTTTTATAATAACACTCAAGATAATTCTTGATTGGTATTTGCTCGAATCTATGTTAAATTGGTTGTTAATACCATTTTGCCTACTTCAATGGTCCTAAACTCGAAGTTTGGTAACTGGTCTCAAACTCTAGAATATGAAAATGCTAGAGTGTTTTGTCAATCATGCAAGAAATTTGGTCATCTCCTTGATACTTACAACAGGAGGGCTCGAAGTTTGGAAATCAAGGAACCCAGCTCCTTGAAAAATTTATGCTCAATCTAATGCCACTATCAAGCCTTCAATTGTTGTTGTGGCTTCTTCAACTGTCCTTGTGAAGGAGCATAGTGTAGGTACTAAGTTTTCCTTCAAGTTTTCCTCCCTTGTATTAGGTATGAATATGGAGGCACTAGTTGATGCCTTTGAGGGTACTCTACATATACTGGATAACCCTGATGTGTCTCTAGAATTTCCTTGAGAGGTAAGTCTTGCAATGGTTGCTATAAATGGTCATTAAAAAAATATTGTTGAAGAGTCTCAAATTGAGAGGGAAAGGGTTGAAGAGGAAAATCTAGAAGAAATCCTCCTTGTTGGATAAGAAACAAATCAAGATTTGGTGGGAAATCCCACTCACCTCCTTGAAGTTAATAGTGATTTTATTGAATAAGGTGAAATAATCTCTCAAATCATCCTAGACAAAGACTCTTTTTCCCTTTCCTCTTCTCCACAAAAATAATTTGGAGATAGTTTAGCTCTCCCTTGTCATAAAGAAGGAAAGAAATTAAAGGATTCAATGGCATTGTTGGGTTTCCCTTCCTCTCCCTCAGAAGAAGTTGATGATGCGGACTAGGTTCAGGAAAGTTTTAAGTCAAAAAAGAAGAAGACACCAAATGTAGGAGGAAAAAATAAGGTAGGTAGACCTTCTCAGAAGGAAACCAAAAATAAAGACATTGTTTATGATTTGGCTTCGAGAAGAAAAAAAAATTGGACTCAATTGTGGGGCCAAAGTCTAAGGAAGGGATGTTGCTTCCCCTACCCTAATAAAATCAAGGTGATTTTTTTTATATTTTCATTGTTTATGAAGATAATATCAAAATATTAAGGGCCTCAATAATCCCTATAAACAAAAGTTGGTTAGAACTTGCATGATGGATAATAAATTTGTTCTATTGCTTCAAGAAACTAAAATGAACGAAACTTTTGATAAGATTGTTAAGAATATTTGGCCTAGTGCTAACTATGTCTTGAGTGATGTTGAAGGTGCCTTCGGGGGTATTACCACTCTACGGAAGTTAAAGGTACTATGGGATTCTCTAGAAAAAACCATCTTATTGTCTCCTTTGAAGACATTATCACTCTCAAAAAATGGAATTTGATTAATGTTTATGGTCCTAACTCCTATTGGGATAGATTGTTGCTTTGGGATTTCTTGGATGGTAACATAAAGTGCAAATTGGAGGACTTTTGGATTCTTGGAGGAGACTTCAACTCTCCACTTCTTCCCTCACAAAATTTGGTGGGCCTAGATGATTATTCTAATCTAGCATGATGGAATTGTCTGGTTTCATTAATTCTATTGGGATCTTTGATATTCCCTTACTTGACACCCAGTTTACTTGGTCTAATAGGAGATTGGGAAATTAATTGATTCAAGTCAAGATTGGTTGATTCCTGGTCTCTTCTAACTAGAACATTTCTTAGCATCTCAACTCAATTGATTTTCCTAGAACTGGGTTTGATCACAATGCCATTATTCTTAAGAGAAATGTTGATGTTGCTAAAGGCCCTTTTACCTTTAGATTTGAAATTATGTGGACTCTCCACCTATATTTTGGAACCTTAATTGATAAATGGTGGAATGAACCCTTTTCTTTCACCCTTATGCTTTGTCTTGCTAATAAATTGAAAAGGATTAAAGAGAGAGTGAAGGGATGGAATAAGTTCTCCTTTTGGTAATATTTTTGACACTAAAAATTCTATTGGATACAACATTAAGGAGGTGTATAATATGATGGAGTCAAGAGTGGTGGATGAAGCTACTTGCAATTATGAGTGATGCCTAAGGGATCAATGGTTCAAGGTTAACAAACAGGAGGAGATTTTTTGTAAACAAAAATCTCGCATTCAATAACTTTCAGAAGGGGATCGAAATACCAAAATATTCCATCAATCCACTATGAAACATAGAAGTAGAAACAGGATCAGACAGCTTAAGAAATATGATGGTAGTATGGTGAACAATGGAAAATAAATTTTTGATGAAGGTGTGGCTTTCTTTTCTACTTTCCAAAAGGAACCTAATGTTACTCAACAAGAATCAGATGAAATTCTTCAAGTTATTCCTAAGGTGATTAACAATCAAGATCTTCATTAGATGTCTAAAGTTATTTCCCTTTAGGAAGTGAAGTCTATTGTTTTCTCCTTTGGTGCTTACAAGGCTCCTAGGCCTAATGGTTTTCCCTAAGCCTTCTTCTAGTATTTTTGGGATATTGTGAATCAAGACCTCCTAAATGTTGCTAGAGAATTCTTCAAATAAAGTAGGCTTCTTAACCAAATTAATGCTAATTTCATAGCTCTTATTCCTAAAATGGAATATGTTTCCTCCTTGCATGACTTTAGACCTTCAGTCTATGCAATACTATGTATAATTTTTTTTCTAAGATCATTGTGTTTAGACTGAAAAATATTCTAAATAAAATGATAGCCGAAAATCAAAAAGGGCTTGCTCAAGGAAGGCACATTTTGGATACAACTATAACTACTCATGAGATTATCCATTCTATGGACCTTAGTAAAAAATTTGGGATGGATTTGAAACTTGACATCTCTAAAGCCTATGATAGAGTTTCCTGGCAGTTCTTGTTATCCTCAGACAATATGGGTTCAATGGAAATTTCCTTTAACTTATCATTGCTTATGTTACAACTCTAAAGTGTTCAATCTTAGTGAATGGGGTTCCTCAAGGTTTCTTCTCTTATGGATGTGGTCTTAGGAAAGGGTATCCTCTCTCCCCTTATCTTTTCATTATTGTGGTCAAAGTCTTAGGAAGAAACATCCAAAAAATCCTAGATACTAAGGTGTTGAAAGGTTTTAAGGCTACTTCAACCCTCCCTCTTGCCTCCCATCAATAGTTTATTGATGATACTATCCTTTTTGGTGAAGCCACGGTTGGGGAAGTAGGTCACTGGAAATCAATCTTGAATTTCTATGCTCTTTCTTCAGGTTAGCATATCAACTACAATAAAAGTAAGTTATATTTTTTCAACTCCGACCAGGTTGTGAAAGATAGGGTTGTCTACATATTGGGTTTCCAAGAAGTTGATTTTCATGTTGCCTACTTAGGCCTACCCCTTATCTCTAAAAAAACCTGATAGAAATTATTGGAACCATATGTTGAACAAGACAATTGAGAGGGGGTTGAATTAGTTGTAACAATTCTAACCTTTAAAACTTGCACCATAGATTAGATCTATTATTATTCACAAATCCTTTACTCTACTACTATGATTAATCATTAAGTGTAGAAGCAAAAAATGAAAGAAGCAAAACCATACACATAATAACACTAGATCTATGTGGAAAACCCAATGAGGGAAAAACCATGGTGAGGTTTAGCTCACAATATAGAGAATATCAAATTGAATACAAAGGCTCACTTCTAGAAAGGCTCACTACCAAAATAGGACTTACTGTCTGGAACATGACACATTGTCCAACAAGGGTTAACCACCTAGAGGGCTCACTACCACAAAATTATAAAAAAATAGAAGAGATTTGTTATAGAGAAAAATACAATCTCAATGCAATAGAGATTTCCACCACAGTTCGCTCACACACTTGCAAACATGCTTGAATGATAGAGTACACCTTCAACTCACTACCTTCGGAAACTCATCACTCAATTTTGCACTTATTTTCTCAAACTCACATCAGACACACACTATTTCACATCTATCTCACATCTATCTTTATCTTTTTTTTTTATTCACAAAAAACTCAACTTATATTTATACCATCTTCAACTTTAAAACTCATTCAAATTCTACCACACACCATTTGTATTTACAAATTCAAATTAGGTCGGCGCCAAAGAATTCTACGGTGGAATTAGAATGAGGGTGACCAAAACACACACTTAATGAGGAACTAAATAAGTCCCAAAATGCTTCCATAAAATTCTCGAGTAGTGTTTAACACAAGGTTGGCCAGTACCAATGTAAAACACATAAATCAATTCAGCACATGCTACCTTAAGATGATCCAATCTTCTAGATAACAAATTTCACTTGCACACCACCTTATTAACTTATCTTGAGAACCGCAAGTCATAAAACCAAAACAAGAAGAAATTTAGAGCAACTACATTTCTCCTAGACCTCAGTCAGATACATAGAAAAGCACCATTCACAATTGGTGAACATAACTCACATTGTACAACAATATAGAAACCTAAAATCTGGATATAGCAACTTCCAACAACCATGAAAAATACCTCAGATCCTCACTAGCATAGAAGAAAATCCCACAGAAAAACTCAGAGCAAACACTAAATACCTGCAACCTTTCTTTATTTCAATTTTCTCAATATCCTTGGCATATATAGCCAATAACCAACATTGATGAGATCAATGACAATAACAACTAGTTAACCAGTTGACATCAATGAAAACACCTTCATACTTGCAACAATATTTCCCTTTGTCATTGATGGTGACACATGATGTGCAAAAACCATCAAAGACAACACAATAACATTGAACCATCAATCTCCAAAAGTGCTTTCTCCTCCTTACTTTTTCACATGATACTTTCTCCCCATTTCACATCAATGGAAAAGGAAAAATATATTTTACATTGTTTTCCCCTTTGACATTAAGAACATTTACAAGTACCGAATACTCCTCCTTAGGATTACACCCAAAAAATTGCACAATGACAGCACAAGATACTACCTACTCCTCCTAAGAGGTAGCCACCAAGCATCAATCTAGAATAATGATAAATCCATAGATCCACCAAACTAATGCATCTTCATATGCATCTAGTTCAAGAAATGAGGGAGAATAACCCCTAACTTCTCTCGGAGATACTCAAAACTATCTTTAGGAAGAACCTTAGTAAATATGTCAGCAATCTGTTCCTTTGTAAGTACATACTCAAGCTTAACTTCATTCTCCATGACCTTCTTACTCAAAAAGTAATACTTGATAGATATATGCTTTTTCCTTGAGTGCATCACTGGATTCTTTGAAATGTTAATTGCACTTGTATTATCATAGAAGATAGAAATGGGATCATCATACATTACTCTAATATCTTTCAGTTTTTGTCTCATACAAAAAACTTGTGTGCAGCAATATGCTGCAACAACATACTCATCCTTTGCAATGGATAAGGAAACTGAATCTTTCTTTTTACTCAACCAAGACACCAATCTACAACCAAGAAAGAATTCACCACCACTTGTACTTTTTTTGTCATCAACACAACCTGCCCAATCTTCATCTGTATAAGAATTTAGTGTAAAGTCAATATACCTAGGATACCATAAACCATAATCTAAAGGGCCATTCAAATATCTGAATATCCTCTTAAGAGTAGCAACATGTGTTTCTTTATGGTCTTCTTAAAATCTAGCCATAAGAAAAATTCCATGCATGATATCGAGCCTAGTAGTAGTTAAATATAATATTCCTCTGATTATAGACTTGTATTTGCTTTGATCAGCCTTAGGTGAATCATCATCTTTACTCAATTTATAGCCAATCACCATAGGAGATCATACTGGTTTGGAACCATCCATCCTAAACTTCTTCAACATTTCTTTTACATACTTTGCCTATGAAATAACAATCCATTTTTTTGTTTGATTGATTTTAGCCCAAGAAAGAAATTAATCTCACCAAGCATAGACATCTCAAACTCTTTTTGCATCACTTCAACAAACATCTTGTACATTTTTTCATTTCCTTCAAAGATAATATCATCAACATATACAACTACTATCAATATTTTGTCGTTTTCAATTTTGAAATAAAGATTGATATCTATCATACCTTTATTGAAACCTTGTTGAATCAAATATTTGTTTAACCTTGCATACCAAGCTCTAGGCTTGATTTAATCCATATAAAGCTTTCTTTAATATGCAGACCATATCTGGTTGATTTGACAACTGAAATCCTTTTGGTTGTTCCATGTAAACTTCTTCTTCCAACTCACCATTCAAAAATACAGACTTTACATCCATCTGATAAACTTTAAAATATTTATAAGAAAAAAAATATAAAAAACATTTTGATAGCTTCCATTCTTTCCATAGAAGAAAATGTTTCCTAAAATTCTGTACCTTCTACTTGTGAGTAGCCCTTATGTCACACAGCCTTGCTTTATTTCTGACCACTTCTCCATTCTCATTCAACTTGTTTCTGAATACCCATTTTTTATCCAATTATGCTTTTATTTGTCGGTCTAGGAACCAATTCCTAGGTTTGATTCTTCTCAATTTGCATAATTTTCTCTTCCATAGCTTTCATCAAATTCTTATCTTTACATGCTTCACTCATTGTCTCAGGTTCAACTTTAAAAAGTAAACACAAATTTATTTCACCAATAGCAACAACTCTTCTTCTTGTCAATACTCCCTTTCTCTTATCTCCAATTATTTGATCTTTTTAATGATTATTTTTCACATATTTAGGTGTCTTTGGGGACACCACCAGAGCTTCTTCTTCTTCATTTTGCTTTTGTTGTTCTTTAGCAACTTATACAACTTCTATGAAATCAAGTTCATTTGATACATATCCATCAACTTCAATTGAATTCTTTAATGCTTCATCAACATTAAAATTTGTGCTTTATACAATCTTTCTTAGCCTTTTATTGAAACATCTGTAAGATTTTCTTCTTGGAGAGTATCCAAGTAAGATACCCTCATCACATCTAGCATAAAAATTCCCTAAATTTTCTTCATCCTTTCTGATATAACGTTTGCTTCCAAATACCTTGAAATACTTGACAGTAGGAATTCTTCCACACCATCGCTCATAGGGGGTCTTAGAACTATTATCTTTTGCTTGAACTCGATTGAACACATAAACAACAATGTGAATAAATTCTCTCCAATAAATTTCCAATAGACATTTCTTAGTTATCATTGATCTAGCAGCTTCTTGAATTGTTCTATTCTTTCTTTCAACAACTCCATTCTCCTAAGGAGTTCTAGGGGCAGCTAATTATCTTCTTATTCCATGAATTTCACAAAACATGTTAAACTCATTGGATGTGAATTAACCACCTTTTTCAGACCTCAAACATTTTATTCTCAATTTTTCTTCATTCTCAACCATAGCCTTAGATGCCTTGAATTTATCTAATGAATCTAATATCTCTCTAAGAAAAGTAACCCATGTATATCTAAAGTATTCATCAATAAAAAGCATAAAATACCTGTCACCTTGTAGACTTCTCACTCTTGTAGGACCGCAAATATCTATATGAATCAAATCTAGTAGTCCAGTAGTAGATTGTTCTTTTGACGTAAAGTTATTTCTAGCTTGCTTTCCAAACTGACAATCCTTGTAAATAGCATTAATAGGCTCTGTAATCCTCAGTAAATCTCTCACAACTTGTACAACACTGATTCTTATCATATTATCAAAGATCATATGACACATCCTCCAATGCCATAATCAGCTATCATTAATATAAGACATAAAACAATGTCCATAAATATTTCCTTCAGAATTCTTACTAGCAACAATCACTATTCTGGATCCTTTCCTGATTTCACATATCTCATCCTCAAATAAAAGATTATATCCTTTAATACACATCTTTCCAATACTCAAGATATTATGCCTTAAACCCTTAACATAGTAGACATCATTAGTATTATGTTTTCCATCAAAACTGACTAAACCTATTCCACAAATCTTAGCACCAGTATCATCTCCAAAGTTAACTAAGCCACCATCATATTTTTCAAGTTTAACAAACTTACTTTTATCACTAGTCCTGTGATGTGAACAACCACTGTCAACAACCAAGTAGTTCTTTTCTTGTTTAGAATGAAGAGAAAATATTACAAGATCTTCAACTTTCTCTGGACCACTTTCCTTTACCTATCTTTTAGTATTAGTAGGAGTATATCCATCTTTTATAGCCAAGAACAAGCATTCATTATCATCAAAATCTCCATAATCGGACTCTTCATCAGAAATACTAGCATCTTCATTTACATAATATGCTCTCTTAATAATCTTCCCTTTTTTTTCTTTTCCTACTCTATATTTATTCTTCTTATCTCTTTTCAGACATCTCGAAGCATAATGCCCTATTCCTCCACAACTAAAGTATTTAAAGGGTAACTTACCTTCATACTTATCGAAACTCTTTTTCATTCTTCTTACAAAGTTAGCTTCCACTTCATCGAAGTTCTCTTCATCTGAACCTTCAGCTCTTGTAGCCCTGAAAGTAGTTTCTGACTTGGATACATTTCTCAAGATAGGCTTTATCATTTCAAATGATGTTAAAGTACTCAACAACTAATCTTTAGTATAAGTTTTATAATCTATAAATTCTTTAGTAGAAGATACCTTTTCACTATATGCATCAGGGAGAGTTATGAGAATCTTCTTCACAATCCTAGATTATCCATTGGAGCACCAAGTCCTCACATTCCACCTACCAGCTCATACACTCTGTGTACATAGGATTTAATGTTCTCATCTGTAGACATATGCATGATCTCGAATTGTGCCTCCAAGTTCTACAGCTTTACTTCTTTGACCTTTTCATCTTCTTCATGAATCTTTTCCAATGTATCTCGAACCTCTTTAGTTGTCTTCATATTTTGGACTTTAATTAATCTGGAATGTGAAAGAATATTCTTCATAATGAACTTTTCCTTATTGTTCACTTCATGTACCTTGATCTCATTAGCTGTACTCAGACCATTAGCAGGAGAAATGTATGCAGTCTTGTAATCTTTCTCAACATCATATCCATAGTATTCCATATTTGTCTTCTAGAAGGCATAGTCAGTCCCATCAAACTTTGGACACTCAATAGTGATCTTGCTCACCTTCTCATACCTTCCTTAAGTGGTTAAGCTCTTCTCCAAGGAACCAAGATCTAATACCAATTGTTGAACATGACAACTAAGAGGGGGGTGAATCATTTGTAACAATTTCAACCTTTAAAACTTCCACTAGAGATTAGATCTCTTATCATTCATAAATCCTTTACTTTGCTAATATGATTATTCATTAAGTGTAGAAAAATAAACTAAAAGAAGAAAAACCATAAACACAATAACACTATATTTACATTGAAAACCCAATGAGGGTGTAAGAGAGGAGGACCAACCACTGCAAGGCCCCAAGTCATGAAAGTTCGAGAGCAGTATGGCTGCCCTAACTTACCTCAGTTAAAGGGAATGTTAGGATAGGCGGGATGAGAATGATGAGGACTCTGGGGTCCTTCGATCACTCTGCAAACCCAAGAGTTGGAAGGAGACAAGGTGAGTCAATTTTTAGGGTCAACTCTATATCTCAGATAGCTCTCTGTCAAAGGATAGAAGCACAGTTCTGGGACGACAGCGCAGTGCACTGGTATCTCTCAGGTGCGTTGGCATCCATATGACCAGAAAACTAGGGAGACAAGGTCTAACCTCTAAGAAATAGACTAACAGTCTATTTATGAGTTCTTAAAGGTGTAGAATAACACTATGAAATGTGAAACATAAAAATGAATGTGATAAAGGAAGTATATTACCATAAGGGTGACGAAGACGATCTCATGTCAATAACCTTTTCGCTAGCTTGATCCAAGATCTCTCCACCTACACACAGAAAAGAGGGAAAATGTTGGGGGGTTGTTTAGGGATTTGCCTCAGTCAGACCCCTATTTTGGTGTTTCCGCCTCCATGGATAGCCAAGTTTGTAACTATATAGAAATAAAGCGGTAAAGAAGGAAATACAAGCAAAGTACACAAAGACACTACAAAACAGTAATGTGCTAACTCAAACAAGTAATAAAGAAGATGAGTGGGGAGCTTACCACCTCCACCCAAAGTGGTCAAGGCTAGTGGGGGAGAGAAATGAGAGGAACTCAAGCCTCTTCTATAATGGATTCGTCCTACGGTTTCTCTATTGAAGTGATGGAGTGAAAAGATTGCTGCTATGTAGTGCAAAATGTTGTTGTAATGCTTGAAATGAACTCTAGAATGTGTGTGGAGATTGTGTAGAAATCAACTAGCCTTCAAAATGAATGAATGAATGAGAGGTGGATATGAAGAAAAGAGATGAATAAATGGCCATATTCAGGTCGGCCAACCAAAGGGAGGCATTACAATTTGACTTCCAATAGGAAGTGTAACACCTCTGCAGACTCTAGCTACAGGAATCTCCCAAGGACGTAACTGCATTGCGCGGGCATCCCCTAAAGAAATTCCCCCACCGACACTCGAAAAAGGTGCCAAGTGGGTGAAGAGTAGCAGGCTTATATGGAATTAATCCTTCGAGTTTGGTTTTCTAAAGTGGAGATGGTAAAAGGGGAAATTACAGTACGGGTGCAAATTTGCTCCTATACAATTTTCCCCCACTTTAGCAAGCATGAATACTGGTGAGTGCTTTGATAAAGTAGATCGAAGAAGTAGTAAAGTTAGAGACATATACCTGAACCATCGAGGAAGTAGAGCACGATCTGGCGAACCCGAAAGTGCGAGATCAGAAAAGGACTTCATAGCTCCATAGAACCATAAAGTTGAAGAAATAAAGTGACTTACAGGCCTACGGACCTACAAGGGAGGTATTCTCCATGAACTCTCACATGAAGGAAACCCAGGAAAGCACCTTATAGACCTGTAGACCTGCAAGGAAGGTATCCCCCAAAAACTATCACATGAGGGAGACTGAGCAAAGGGGACTTCACATAGTTACAAATGGTGACATGTTTACCCACAGATAGAACATGTTAGGAAGCGGTCGTGTAGGCTAGTGAATGGAAAGTCACACATACCATCACCAAGTTTGAAGACTTTCAAAGGGCTCCCTTGGGAACCCTTCAAAAGGAAGAGGGGTCCACTCAAGGGATGTTCTATTTGAAAGGAAAAGTCTAGTTGGGTTGCCCCTAAGCTAGACGCAAGGATGTGAAGTAGGTCTAGTCAGGCTGCCCTTGGGCTAGATGCAAAGATAAGAAATAGGTCTAGTTGGGCTACCCCTGGGCTAGATGCTTAGATTTGAAACCAATCTATTCAGGCTTTCCCCGAGCTAGATGCCATATAACTCATTAGAGATAGATGCTTTTGAAGGGATCCCTCGGGAACCCGATGTGAAAAGAAAGGGTCCACTCAAGGGATGCACTGTTTGAAAGCTAATGTATTATTTCTCGAATTGATTCGTCATCAAGGAATCCTTTTGAAAGATCTTCACTTCATCAAGGAATTCGAAAGGAAGGATATGCCCCCACACGAGGGGAAGAGAAAAGGTGTTCCCACTTGAGAGGAAGGTTTCCAAGTCCCTTCTTTATGAACCTATGATGAAGGAAACAAGTTTCATTAGGGTTTCAAGTCAAGAATGCAATTTGAGCAAAGAAGTGTGTGGAGGGTCTTTGAGAAAAGATTCATTGGTAATGAATGCATTTTATAAAGACCAAGTAACGTAGAAGTGGCGTTGTCACACATAAGATAGAAAACTCAAGCAAAGAAGAGAGAAGGTAAAAAGAAAAGAGAGCACAAACAAAGGGCACAGAGGGATCTGGTTTTGTGGGGTCAGATCTTCCTTTATTTATAAATAGTAGGTAACCATGCCACAATGCGAAATATCATCAATCCCCAACTAGATCAGGAAGAATGCATGGAAGAAAAAGTAAAAATAAAAAATCGGGTCAACATGGGAGGAAGCCTAAATGCTCCCAATGCTTTGCATCATCCCCAATTTGTCAAAATTCAATCACAAACATGGAAGAATGATGATATAAATAGAAGAAGGTTTACAACAAAAACACCATGCCTGTATCCAAGCACCAACAGGGGTGATGAGGTTCATCTAGGCACATATAGCACGATCACAGGGAAAACATGTCACAACACACACACACACACATCCAATCTAAATATTAAGAAGGGGTCTCCCCCTAACACTGGTTAACCAAGAGGTCATCAACTTCCCACTCTAGATCATTGTAGGGGGGAGGATGGCAAGCCTGTAGTGGTGTAATGTTAAGGGGAGGGGCTTCTAACCCTCCCGCAACAAGGGCTAAGGAAGGACCTGTGAGGTCTTCATCACTCAACTCTTGTAGGTATAAGGTCAACAACCTTGTGAAGATCGCTAACAAGGTCAGAACTTCATCCACCAAGTTAAAAATACACTTAACAAGAGTGCCATGTTTCACCTCAATGGATGAAGGAGTTTGTGGTTGAGGTTCACCACTAAGCCCACCGAGTAATTCAAGAGTGGTGACAAACTCAGGAGAGGTTGTGACTAGTTCTATCACTAGGACAGAACAAGTTAGCGTAGGACCACCTTTCAGAGAAGGTGAGCTCTTCTTATGCCCTTCGTTGCTGGAGGAAAAATTCTCTACTTTTTTCTTCATTAGAGGAGGCGAACTCCCCACAGACAAAGCAAGGAGGGTAGAAGGAGAGGAGGAAATAACCGCAGTAGATACCACCAAAGTGTTAATCATATCTACGGGCTTCAAAAAAGGTGACATTTGGAATGGATATCAATAAAGGTGGCTCCACGGAAGGAGCGATGAACACTTGCACCTTTCCAGGTGCATGTGTGCTCGCAACGAAAGTCGGAAGCGATACAGGGCTAGTTTGGATAGAAGGGAAAGAGGAGGAAACGGTAGGAGGCCTTGATATAGGAGCAGTCATCTCTTCTTCCTTCTTTTGTAAGGCAGCTTGCTCAGCTAGAAGAGACTTTCACTGACGCTTGCGCTCACACACAAGGCATTTTTTGTGACTCTTTGAACCAAAAGCTGAGGTTTGCAAAGGAATGAAAGGCTCCTTCTCAGCCATGGGAGTGTCCTCACAACTATTTACAGCAGAGGGGCAGGCTCCTGGATGGGAGTAGGAGGAGCAGGTTCAGAAATGGTAGGAGGAATTGACTCCAATGCCTTGGTAGTAGGCCTTTTTCCATTTACTACTTTAGGAGCAAGAACAGTAGGAGGCCGTGAAGGCTGGGACATAGAGGACTCTCCATGGGGGGATTTATGTCTACCATATAGAATGGGCCTAGGCTCTGTGGGTAAGACAAGAAGCTCAAATGCAGGACGCTTGGCCTTTCACCAAGCGGGTACCATGGGATTCTCTTGCAGATGTGAGACAGAAGCAGACAGTACCACAATAGAGCGAGAGGAAGCATCGAGCTGAACAACGGAAGAGGAAAAAGGAGGATCTCCAGACCACTTCTCTTCTTCTCTTATATGTACCTTGGTGGCATCACTTTTATCTTTCAAGCAAGCCCTATGTGAAATAGCATAAGGCAAAGGAGGGTATCTCACTTTCAACCTAAAATTTCCTTTCTTATAGTTTTGATATGTGTGGTACAGGAGATCCTTCCTAGGTGGAAGAAGACAAATAGGTGCAAGCCAAAATTAATCTAAGGTATAGCTGCCATGTGCAACCGACATTCTATAACCGGTGTCATGGACAACGTGTACCAAAACTCCATGAAAAAATTTTAGACACTTGTGTACAATTGAGGGAAATTCATTCATAGCTACCAGCCAAGGGATACCTAGCTTCACTCTAAAGAGTTCAAACGTCGGGATGATGTCAAACTTAAGGTTCATAGATTTAGGTCCAATGAGGACTGATAGGACAATACTCCCTATAGGAGGTATGAAAAGTTCATCGTGTGTGCGGATGGTACTTTCAGGTGCATCATATCCATCCTTATGCAAGAATTTGATTAACTTGATCTCCTCAGTTATGATATTCATTTGAGATGTCGGATCAATGAGAACACCTGTTACAGTATTCCCATTTATCCTCGCAAGAATGTAAAGAGGAGATGGTTCCCTATTAAAACACATTGGCAGGTCCTATGAAGTGAAGGTTATACTAGTACCAGTAATCATAGGCTGCACAGAGGGAATAGGTTGATTTAAGAAAGAGGCCATTACACACACTAAACAACACTTCTACCCTAGAGGTTATGGGATAAGACAGTGACCCAATCAAGGTTTCATTACGCAACACTTTTAGGACCTTCTGACTACACCTTCTAGGGCTCGCAAGTTGGGTTGCAAGGTGAAAGCCCCAAAACACTCACACCTACAACACTCCTAGGATATGATGAAAGGGACTTTAAGTATTGAAAAATAGAACCAAATGGTTCACGTCGAGTTCACCAAAAATGTAAGAGAGGGGGACCAACCACTGCAAGGCCCCAGGTCACGAAAGGCTGAGAGCAGTATGGCTTCCCTAACTTACCTCAGTTAAAGGGAATGTTAGGATAGGCGGGATGAGAATGATGAGGATTGTGGGGTCCTTTGATCACTTTGTAACCCTGAGAGTTGGAAGGAGACTAGGCGAGTCATTTTTTAGGGTCAACTCTATATCTCGAATAGCTCTTTGTCAGAGGTCAAAACCGTGATTTTGGGATGACAACATGGCGCACTGGCATCTCTCAGGTGCGTTGGTGTTTGTATGACTAGAAAACCAAGGAGATAAGGTCTGACCTCTAAGAAATAGACTAATAGCCTAGTTAATAGTTCTTAAAGGTGTAGAATAACACTATGAAATGTGAAACATAAAAATGAATGTGATAAAGGAAGTATATTACTGCAAGGGTGATGAAGACAATCTCACACAATAAACTTTTCTCCAGCTTGCTCCAAGATCTCTCCACCTACACATAGAAAAGACAAAAAATGTTGGGGGGTTGTTTAGGGGTCTGCCTTAGTCAAACCCCCGTTTTGGTGTTTCCACCTCCACGGATAGCCAAGTTTGCAATGATATAGAAATAAAGTGATAAAGAAGGAAATACAAGCAAAGTACACAAAGACACTACATAACAGTAATGTGCTAACTCAACCAAGTAATAGAGAAGATGAGTGAGGAGCTTACCACCTCTGCCCAAAGCACTCAAGGCTAGTGGGGGAGAGAAATGAGAGGAACTCAAGTCTCTGCTGCAATGGATTCATCCTACACTTGCTCTATTGAAGTGATGGAGTGAAGATATTGTTGCTATGGAGTGCAAAATGTTGTCATGCTTGAAATGAATGCTAGAGTGAGTGTAGAGATTGTTTAGAAATCAACTAACCTTCAAAATGAATGAATGAGAGGTGAATATGAAGAAGAGAGATGAAGAAATTTCCATATTCGGGTTGGCCAATTGAAGGGAGACGTTAAAATTCGACTTCCAATAGGAAGTGTAATGCCTCTACAGACTCTAGTCGCAGGAATCTGCCAAGGATGTATGTGCATCGCGTGGGCATCCCTGACAGAAATATTCCCACCGACACTCAAAACAAGTGCCAATTGCATGAAGAGCAGTGGGCTTATGTGAAATTAAGCCTTTGAGTTTGGTTTTCTAAAGTGGAGAGGGATACAAGGGTAGATTGCATTAGGGGTAAAAATTTGCTCCTATACAAAGGGAAAAACCATGGTGAGGATTAGATCACAATATAGAGAATATCAAACTGAATACAAAGGCTCACTGCCAGAAAGGCTCATTGCCAAAACAAGACTTACTATCCGAAATAGGACTCACTATCCAACAATGGTTAACCACCCGGAGGGCTCATTGCCACAAAATTACAAAGAAGATAGAAGAGATTTTTTACATAGATAAAGACAATCTCAATGCAATGGATATTTCCACTACAGTTCACTCACACACTTGCAGACATGCTTGAATGATAGAGTACACCTTTAACTCACTGCCTCCAAAAACTCACCATTGATTTTGCACTAATCTGCTCAAACTCGAATCACACACACACATAATTTCACATATATCTCACATTTATCTTGCTATTTTATTTTTTATTCACAAACATCTCAACTTATATTTATACCATCTTCAACTTTGAAACTCATCCAAAGTCAGCCACATACCATTTGTATTTACAAATTCAAATTAGGTCAGTGCCAAAAAATTCTACAATGGAATTAGAATGAGGGTGACCAAAAAACACACTTAATGAGGACCTAAATAAGTCCCAACACGCTTCAACATGCTTCCATAAAATTCTTGAGTAGTGTTTAACACAAGGTCAGCCAATACCAGCTTAAAACACATAAATTAATTAAGCACACACTACCTTAACATGATCCAATCTTCCAGATAAAAAAATTGAATTGAACGCCACCTCATTAACTTATCCTAAGAACCGCAAGTCATAAAACCTGAACAAGAAGAACTCTGGAGCAACTACATTTCTCCAGGACCTCAGCCAGATACACAAAAAAGCACAGTTCACAACTGGTGAACATAACCCACACTATACAATGATCTAGAAACCCAAAATCTGGATATAGCAACTTCTTTGAACCATGTCCATAATACCTCAGATCCTCACTAGCATAGGAGAAAATCCTAGAGAAAACATTGAATACTTGCAACCTTTCTTTATTATAATTTTCTCAATATCCTTGACATATACAACCAATAACCAACATGCATGACATCAATAACAACAACCAGTTGAAAACTAGTTAACCAATTGACATATATGATAACACCTTCATACTTGTAACACCATAATATTGAGAGAATTCAAAATAAGTTGGTTGGTTGGAAAGGAAAACTCTTAAGTCAAGCTGAGAAGCTCCAATTGTTAAAAGCCTTGCTTCAAAATATTTTGGTCTACTACTTATCCCTATTCAATATTCCTTATTTTATTGTTGATAAGATTGAATTTTAAAAAAAAAACTTGTGGCCAGGAATAGAGGAGAGAAATAGAATGGAACTGGTGGGGTGGGAGAAATTTTGCACTCCTAAAAGTGTTGGAGGCATGGGTATAAGAAGAAATAAACTCATTAATACAGCTCTTGCTACCAAAATGGGGTGGAGTTTACTTGAAGGAGACAAAGACTGGGTTATGATTCTTAAAGCTAAATATCTTAGAAACACAAACTAGGGTTGCTTCCTTAGTACCTTTGATTTTCCCTAGGGCTCTATTTTCTGGAACCACCTCCTCAAAACCAAAAGTGTGCTTAAAATGGGAGATAAGAAGTGCAATAGAAATGGTAATGAAATGGATTTATTGAAAGATGATTGGAAAATTGGGCCCCCACTCACATCCTTTGATCACCTCCACCCTTTAAAACAAAGGTTGATCAGGACTTATGGCAAATAGGTTTCTAGTTATATTGATTGGGATGGGTCAAAACCCCATTGGATTAACTTCAACAATCATCTTATGGGAGTCAACCTAAGGGGAGATAGACAACAAAATTGGGATCTTGTCGTGCAAAGGTTTCACCAATTAATTGGAGAGGTTGTCTTATTCTCAAAAGATAGGAAGTGAAAATGGTTGTGGACCAAGAGTCCTTCAGTATATTTCTCTATTAAGTCTACATATGTGGAGTTAGAAAAACCTTTATTAGCCAACATTGGCTTCCAATAGAACAATTTTTGGATAAAAAATGTGATTCCTAAATTTAATTGCTTCTAGTCGGTTGCTTCCCATGGAAAAATACTCACTATTGATAATCTAGTAAGAAGAGGGTTCCAATTTGTTAATAGATGGTTCCTTTGCAAAGAGGACAAGAAAATTATGCATCTGTTCTTCCACTATTTGTATTGTAGATAAATTTGGTCCTTCTTTCTTCCCTTGTTTCTTACAAAATGGGTTTCTCCTTCTTCAATAAAAATGATTATTGACAATTGTTCCTTCTACCCTTTCTCTCAAAAAGTTATAAAGGATCTTTGGATTCAAGTCCCCCTTCATAACTCGGGGGATTTGGAAGGAGAGAAACAATAGGATCTTCAAGGAAACATCAATAAATAGTCATGACCTATGTATGGATATTAAGAATCAAATACAGGAAAATGTGGAAGCTTGGGGGTACAATTACTCAAATTTTATGCCCTCCTACATGAAAGGAGGTAAGAATTAAGTAAATTTGAGGCCTTAAAAAGGATCTCACATATTTCAATTGGTCTACTTACATCACAAGGAAGAATATTTTTTTTCTCCGCTTGAGATGGACTAGGTCATGTAACATTTATGGTTCTTCTAAAGGAAACCCTAGGTTGGCAGGGGTTGGAGGTCTTATTAAGAATCACCTTAGGGACTGCATTTTTGGTTATGGAAAAAAACTTGGTATTTTCTCTAACAATAAGGTTGTGAGACTATGGCTACTTGGGGAGGTATTAAATTAATGAAAGAGTTAGGCTTCCAAAAGTTATCCTGGAAGGAGACTCTAAGCTCATTGTTGATATATTGAAAGGTGATTGTGTTGTCCCTTGGGAATTAAGAGATATTATGGATAATTGTAAAATGATTGTGAAATTTTTCACATGCTACAAATTTCACCATGTTTACAAAGAAGGTGACTACTCCATGGATATTGTTGGTAATGAATCTCTTAAGTGCAATAATTGGACACGTTGGGAGTATGGTTTGTTTCCAAGGGAATTAAGAGATAGAGTCCTAAAAAAAATATGAAAATTCTTACAATCAATAAGTATTGGATAAATGGTTTGGCTTGTGTGATTATCAGAATGAATGGTGATGGGATGGACATAAATAATAATAATAGCAAGGTTGGTATCTTTCAAATTATGGAAAGTGATATAGAGGATATCTTAATGGAGATAATTAATGTGTTAATAATTTCCAAGTACCTCTCATATCACATGTATATTGTAATGAAAAACCTTTATTCATTTCAAATTTTATTGGCATGTCATACATCCCTTTTCACCATATTTTTGAGGCTCGGCTCGATATTGATAACCTGGCAATATTTATTAAGGACATGGGTAATCATTTCAAATTTGTCCTCGGGCTCATGTATTTGGTTCCTATCAACTGAAATATTTTATAGGTATCTTAAATGGATTTCTATTTCTCACATTCTATATTTGTTCTGTCTACAAGTTTGGAGGTCGTAGTGTGAGTTTTGGGAAAGTCAAAGTTATTTGGAGTGGAAGAAGGGAACTAACATGAAGAACGGCTTGAAACATATTCACACTTCTAAAATGGGAGGGTCCAGGAAGAGAACAAAACCCACCAATTATGCTTCCCTCAAACAAAATTTTGATCTTTGTAGAATGTTCGTAGTTTCTGGTATACATTCTTTCTTTAAAGGAATGTGTGGTCACAATGAGAATCTGACCTCAAAGTTCACTAACTCATGGAAGAAAGGTCATGTTACTATTGGAATAGTGAAGTTCAAAGTGATGGATCAATTAATATCCCTAATCCATTGGCTTGGCTAACAAAGGTAAAAAGGTGGTGCAAAAAAAAGGTGTTCATTATCAAGGTTTTATGGAGAAATTCTTGCATGAAGGTGAGGTGTTGATGAGGTTTCATAATGGATATACTTGGCTCGACCTTCCTCTGCCATTTGTCATGGTCAGTATGTTTTTGTGTTATTTTACCTTAGAAGGTAGGTATATGATAGTTCATGCATATCATTTCCCCATTCTAAACTATATTCTTTACAATGATAGGACAAATCTACTTTTTTATCTACTTTCTTCCCTATAGCTAAATATTGAGAATGGGTTCTCACCTCCTCTACACCAGGGGCTAATGTTGGCTCTATATGATTTTTTTCTTGCCAGTAATCCCAATGGTAATCCCTTAATTTTTATACATGATAACCCCCCAAAAATGATGATGAGGATGTTGTTATCCCCCTGGCTAATGAATAGCCCATCCATGTGCCTAACCCTAGGCTCCCCACTCCTTAGATTGACCCTTCAGAGGGCAGCCCCTCAAATGCTGCTTTAAATTCTACCCAATGTTCTAAAACCTATACCTCTAAATCCAAGCTATCCCCTATTGAAAAATTCCTTGAGTTGGAACTACTCAAAGCCACTCTAGATAAAATAAAACACTCCCCACTACTTTTGGAATCCCCTAAAGTTAAAAAAATTGAATAAAGATTAGCAAACTCAAAAGTAGGGTAATGTCATCACCATTTTCGAAGAATTTGAGGATCTTCAAAAGGAGGATATGGAAGAGACGTAGGGGGCACTCTACGAGGTGGACAAAGATCGGCGAGATTGGCTCAGGTTACTTCCTCTGATAAAAAAATCTAAAGGAAAAAAGAAGAAAATTGAGGAAGAGGAAGAGGAAGAGGAACAACTTACTATTGAAGATTGTGAAACTCAATTTGAAGAGGATAGCGAGGGAATGTAATTTGAAGGCTTTTATAATGAGATGGAGGAAGATGGACTAGAGGAAGAGGAGGAATATAAGGATGAGGAAGAAGCAGGAAGGGAGGAGGCTCTTCAGGCAGTTGGGGTGGATACATGGGAAGATGATGACAATGCCCCTGGTGCTACTCTTTCTGGAGATACTAACATTGAGTTTTTGAAAAGAAGAATTAATTTCTTGCAGGTGTAGGTCGAGGATATGGAAAAAACTATCATCACCCTTATGAAGGTCATTGGTGGGTTGATGCGTAGAGCTATGGTCAGAGCGGTGTCTGTTCAAACCAAGATCAAAGATCAGCTAAAGAAGGTTGGGAAGCATGAAGATACGAAGGACCTGGCTAATGAAGGTGCCCCTAATTGGAGGGAATTTGTCTCTCAAATTGGGGACAATTGGGAGTTAATAGCAACTGCCAAATAATGGTTCTTTGTCTTATTTCTTAGTTTTTTTTGTTTTGGCTCTTGGGATCTTTGTTTTAATGACTACTTTAAAACTCTAGTGTTTCTAGAAGTTATTATTGGACTATTTTTTTTATCAATAAGTTAAGGTTTGAGGCTTGTATGTATATGGTTAATCTCTACTATGGACTACATGCCATTATTTGGGTTAGTCTTTGGATAGTTTATAATGTTTTTGATTATACTACTATTGGACATGTGGATGCAAATACTTGGTTAAATGATATGACCTAAATGCCTCTTAAGGTTGCTTAACAATATGTAGTTTGGATGTTGTTTTGTTTGGTTCGGTTGGTGTTGTTTCCCAACCTGTCTCTTTTTTGTTGCTTCAGCTCTTTTTTAATCTAGTGGGATCAAGGCCCTTTTCCCTACTTATATAATCAAAAACAACATTAGTTATACCTAATAAAGGATCATAATCATTTTATTTAATTAAGATTTTTGTTATATTTATTTATGGATTGATTCACTATAGTTATTTCCTTTCAAATGGACACAATCTAATATAACCAATATTATCATTGAATCATGGATGACATGGGAATATAACATATTGTAAATTGAACCCTAAGATATTATAACTTATCATTTTCAAAAATGGTTGCATAGTGCATGTTAGAATATTTTAAATGTATACATTGTTTAAAAGGATGAATAACTAGAAATATGTCATGGCTCACCTAAATTGGGTTTGCAACAACTGGTTTGAGAACAAGAAAAGTATTACAAAAAATTTATTGAACGCCAACAATATCCCTACTAAAATTTAAAACATCACTTTTAATTTTTTTCCACATATGCATAGAAAGTATTTCCCCCTTACACCCAATTATTATTTTATATTTTTCTAGAAATTCAATCTTCATGTTTAAAGATATCAATAAAATAATTTATATTCTTCAAAAAATCCAGCATAAAAATATTAGGTGTACTATGTTTATAAGTTATAGTTAACAGGAGTCAATATAACTTATAAGTTATCTTAAAGTAAAATAATAAAAATTACACATAAATCATTTATGATATTATAACAAAATCAATCATTATTAATAACCATAATTAGTTATTGTTAGAACACAACTATCTACTGGGTGGTGGGTGGTGGGTGAATCAGCAGATCAAATAAAACTTATCTTTTATCTTTTAAATGCAGATAAATTAAACATGTAGAGATTATACATGCACACAAATCCACATAACACCAGATATATGAGGAAAACCCAATCTAGGAAAAATCACAGTGAGAATATCTTCTAGGATATATTATCTTAATCCAACCTCACAATAGAACCTCACTGGTTACAAAATTTAATGGAACCAATGCTAAGGAGATACCAATCCCCTATTTTAGGAGAACCAACTCCAAGGAAGCATCCACTCAGCTTTTTGAAGTCAACAATCAATCAAAATTACAACAAAACATAAATGGAGCAACAACTCTAGATTACAATTGATTCAAATGAATCCAATTCTTTGTTATAGACTTGATCTGCAACTACTCATTATCTTCTATTCAAAACATCCTTTGTTATATCTCTCTAATATTGTTTCCCACTCAGCAACTCATATCTTTGCTCTAATCTTCTCACCTTTTTTATGTTTTGTCCCACACACTTTCTATTCTAAATGTAAAACCCAAATATTTTTTTGTGTTACAGTCTAGGTATCTTCTTGCAACATTCACTTCACAACATTCTCTTCTTTTAGATTGACTCATCTATTCTTTAATTCATCGATGAGAATTCTCACCTCGAGCCATGCACCATTGACCTAATCTCTATGATTTTTCTATTTTTAGCATACAACAAATCTAGGGCTTGATATGCATTAATGATCATTCCTTACATGATTTTCAACTATCAAATTTTGTTGTTGACTAAGCTTTTATGTTGTTTTCCATTCATCCCATCACTAATAAAAATGGTAGTTGGAGCGGTTACAACATTCAATTTGTCCTTTGTGTTAGTTTCAAGCTTGACTAAGAGTTTCACCACCATTTTCCACCACCTAGCCATTAAAAGAATCCACCTTTAAATTTTGGCCTTCGATCTTCAATTTCACACCATGATCAAATGGTTATCATTTGAACTCACAACTTTAAAACGTGACCATCATATCAGATTCACTTAAAACCCATGTCGTTGATTATTGTTGCATATACCGAGCAAACATTCTTCTTTGGATGGGCTTAAAACTTTTTCATCATCATCTAGGACACGTGACATCATACCACATTTCCTCCACCTTACAATAGGGGCCCACATAATCTTTTGTGGAATAGTGAACACTATTCCATCTTCCATCTTCATCGACCACCATTAGATCTTAAGCCTAGCGTACTTTACATAGCACCATAAACTTGGTCCCACTTGGACAGGTGTCGCATTGCTGCACTTCCATAGAAAACTACTGACAACACCTTATGTCCATCACGGGCATGTGAGAGCTTCTTCATCATCAATCATTGATCTCCACAATCGATCATGCACAAAAAAAATATTTACCACCGGACTTAGGAAATACCATAGTCCATATTACTCATTGAGCCGGTAAATGCTTAGGACAAGGGGCTAGCTGCAGAACAACTTGAAGGGCTTAAGTGATCAGACACTGGCAATAGCTAGTCAATGAAGAAATATAAAAATTGTGTAGTGCCATGACTGAAACACTTAGGTTTTTTCTGCTAAACCCTGACCTATCTAAAGAGCATAATAAAATCATTTTTGAGATTCATTATTATCCTTTGAACCTACAAACCATACATCTGAAATGAGCACGAAAAACCCACATCAAATCTATCATTAGTTTTCTTCGCAAACCACCAAAAGTAGCATCTACTAGAAACATGTCAATGTTGCATGACAACATTGCAACATTTTTAGCAACTTTGCGAATTTGTAAAACATGCTCTTCTCTCCACCATACTTCACCAACCAACCTATGTCTTAACCACTAACATCAATAACATCCAAACTTCCAATTATATCCCATTTGACATCAATCCAATTACCTTTTGACATCAATGATAACATAATGTCAACAATCATTCCATTTAATTGAGACATTAAAATTTATCTAATCAATTAATAATTATCTTATTATATGGGTATGAAAAAATTACCCTAGGCTCCCCACTCCTTAGATTGACCCTTCAGAGGGCAGCCCCTCAAATGTTGCTTTAAATTCTACCCCATGTTCCAAAAAACCTCTACCTCTAAATCCAAGCTATCCCCTATTGAAAAATCCCTTGAGTTGGAACTACTCAAAGCCACTCTAGAGAAAATAAAACACTCCCCACTACTTTTGGAATCCCCTAAAGTTAAAAAAATTGAATAAAGATTAGCAAACTCAAAAGTAGGGTAATTTCATCACCATTTTCGAAGACTTTGAGGGTCTTCAAAAGGAGGATATGGAAGAGAAGTAGGGGGAACTCTATGAACTGGATGAAGATTGGCGAGATTGGCTCAGGTTACTTCCTCTGATAAAAACTCTAAAGGAAAAAGGAAGAAAATTGAGGAAGAGGAAGAGGAACAACTTACTATTGAAGATTGTGAACCTCAATTTGAAGAGGATAGCGAGGGAATGTAATTTGAAGGCTTTGATAATGAGATGGAGGAAGATGGACTAGAGGAAGATGAGGAATATAAGGATGAGGAAGAAGCTGAAAGGGAGGAGGCTCTTCAGGTAGTTGGGGTGGATACACGGGAAGATGATAACAATGCCCCCGGTGCTACTCTTTTTGGAGATACTAACATTGAGTTTTTGAAAATAAGAATTACTTTCTTGCAAGTGTACGTCGAGGATATGGAAAAAATTATCATCACCCTTATGAAGGTCATTGGTGGGTTGATGTGTAGAGCTATGGTTAGAGCAGTGTCTGGTCAAACCAAGATCAAAGATCAGATAAAGAAGGTTGGGAAGCATGAAGATACGAAGGACCTAGCTAATGAAGGTGCCCTTAATTGGATGGAATTTGTCTCTCAAATTGGGGACAATTGGGAGTTAATAGCAACTACCAAATAATGGTTCTTTGTCTTATTTCTTAGATTTTTGTTGTTTTGGCTCTTGGGATCTTTGTTTTAATGACTACTTTAAAACTCTAGTGTTTCTAGAAGTTATTATTGGACTATTTTTTTTATCAATAAGTTAAGGTTTGAGGCTTGTATGTATATGGTTAATCTCTACTCTAGACTACATGCCATTATTTGGGTTAGTCTTTGGATTGCTCATAATTTTTTTGATTATACTACTACTGGACATGTGGATGCAAATACTTGGTTAAATGATATGACCTAAATTCCTCTTAAGTTTGCTTAACAATATGTAGTTTGGATTTTGTTTTGTTTGACTCAGTTGGTGTTGTTTCCCAGCCTGTCTCTTTTTTGTTGCTTCAGCTCTTTTCTTATCTAGTGGGATCAAGGCCCTTTTCTCTACTTATATAATCAAAAAAAACATTAGTTATACTTAATAAAGGATCATAATCATTTTATTTAATTAGGATTTTTGTTATATTTATTTATGGATTGAGTCACTATAGTTATTTCCTTTCAAATGGACACAATCTAATATAACCAATATTATCATTGAATCATGGATGACATGGGAATATAACATATTGTAAATTGAACCCTAAGATATTATAACTTATCATTTTCAAAAATGGTTGCATAGTGCATGTTAGAATATTTTAAATGTATACATTGTTTAAAAGGATGAATAACTAGAAATATGTCATGGCTCACCTAAATTGGGTTTGCAACAACTAGTTTGAGAACAAGAAAAGTATTACAAAAAAATTATTGAATGCCAACAATCTCCCTACTAAATATTCATAACATCACTTTTAATTTTTTTCCACATATGCATAGAAAGTATTTCCCCCTTACATCCAATTATTATTTTATATTTTTCTAGAAATTCAATCTTCTTGTTTAAAGATATCAATAAAATAATTTATATTCTTCAAAAAATCCAGCATAAAAATATTAGGTGTACTATGTTTATAAGTTATAGTTAACAAGAGTCAATATAACTTATAAGTTATCTTAAAGTAAAATAATAAAAATTACACATAAATCATTTATGATATTATAACAAAATCAATCATTATTAATAACCGTAATTAGTTATTGTTAGAACACAACTATCTACTGGGTGGTGGGTGGTGGGTGGTGGGTGAATCATTAGATCAAATAAAACTTATCTTTTATCTTTTAAATGCAGATAAATTAAACATGTAGAGATTACACATGCACACAAATCCACATAACACCAGATATACGTGGAAAACCCAATCTAGGAAAAACCATAGTGAGAATAGCTTCTAGGATCTATTGTCTTAATCCAACCTCACAATAGAACCTCACTGGTTACAATATTTAATGACACCAATGCTAAGGAGATACCAATCCCCTATTTTAGGAGAACCAACTCCAAGGAAGCACCCACTCAGCTTTTTGAAGGCAACGATCAATCAGAATTACAACAAAAAATATATGGAGCAACAACTCTAGATTATAGTTGATTCAAATGAATCCAATTCTTTGTTATAGACTTGATCTGCAACTACTCATTCTCTTCTATTCAAAACATCCTCTATTATATCTCTCTAATGTTGTTTCCCACTTAGTAACTCATATCTTTGCTCTAATCTTCTCACCTTTTTTATGTTTTGTCCCACACACTTTCTATTCTAAATGCAAAACCCAAATTTTTTTTGTGTTACAGTCTAGGTATCTTCTTGCAACATTCACTTACACAACATTCTCTTCTTTTCGATTGATTCATCTATTCTTTAATTCATCGATGAGAATTCTCACCTCGAGCCATGCACCATTGACCTAATCTCTATGATTTTTCTATTTTTAGCATACAACAAATCTAGGTCTTGATATGCATTAATGATCATTCCTTACATGATTTTCAACTATCAAATTTTGTTGTTGACTAAGCTTTTATGTTGTTTTCCATTCATCCCATCACTAATAAAAATGGTAGTTGGAGCGGTTACAACATTCAATTTGTCCTTTGTGTTAGTTTCAAGCTTGACTAAGATTTTCACCACCATTTTCCACCACCTAGCCATTAAAAGAATCCTCCTTTAAATTTTGGCCTTCGATCTTCAATCTCGCACCATGATCAGATGGTTATCATTTGAACTCGCAACTTTAAAACATGACCATCATATCAGATTCACTTAAAACCCATGTCGTTGATTATTGTTGCATATACCGAGCAAACATTCTTCTTTGGATGGGCTTAAAACTTTGTCATCATCATCTAGGACACGTGACATCATACCACATTTCCTCCACCTTACAATAGGGGCCCACATAATCTTTTGTGGAATAGTGAACACTATTCCATCTTCCATCTTCATCGACCACCATTAGATCTTAAGCCTAGCGTACTTTACATAGCACCATAAACTTGGTCTCACTTGGACAGGTGTCACATTTTTGCACTTCCATAGAAAACTACTGACAACACCTTATGTCCATCACGGGCATGTGAGAGCTTCTTGATCATCAATCATTGATCTCCACAACCGATCATGCACAGACAAAATATTTACCACCGGACTTAGGAAATACCATAGTCCATATTACTCATTGAGTCAGTAAACACTTAGGACAAGGGGATAGTTGCAAAACAACCTGAAGGGCTTAAGTGATCGAACACTAGCCATATCTAGTCAATGAAGAAATATAAAAATTGTGTAGTGCCATGACTGAAACACTTAGGTTTTTTCTGCTAAACCCTGACCTATCTAAAGAGCATAATAAAATCATTTTTGAGATCCATTCTTATCCTTTGAACCTACAAACCATACCTCTAAAATGAGCACGAAAAACCCACATCAAATCTATCATTAGTTTTCTTCGCAAACCACCAAAAGTAGCATCTACTAGAAACATGTCAATGTTGCATGACAATATTGCAACATTTTTAGCAACTTTGCAACTTTGTAAAACATGCTCTTCTCTCCACCATACTTCACCAACCAACCTATGTCTTAACCACTAACATCAATAACATCCAAACTTCCAATTGTATCCCATTTGACATCAATCCAATTACCTTTTGACATCAATGATAACATAATGTCAACAATCATTCCATTTAATTGAGACATTAAAATTTATCTAATCAATTAATAATTATCTTAAATATATGGGTATGAAAAAATTACACTATGAATTTGGTAGATAGACTCCCTTAAATATATATTTTGAATATAATTATATACATGATTTCTTAAATAAAAGGTAAAGAAGGGTTTTTTTAAGGGCCCCAACCCTTTATAAATCCATCAAACTAAGAAGAAACCAAAAATAGTTGTGCAACAATACCACTTTCACAAATTTATAGCAAAAAACCACCATATAACAATAAAAACCAACACCAAAGCTAATAAAATAAAATAAATAAAAAGAAGACAAATTATCAAATATTTTTTAGAGATATTGTTGCCTCATGTTCATCCTACAAGTCTCGGTAATGGGAGCTTAAGAGCTTTACATTGAAAGGATCCATAGCTTTGGCCATGCCACCTTTGTTTGAGCACTTAGACCCACCAAATTTTTACTTTGAGTGTTCTCAACCTTATCATGGAGAGATTTGGTGTTGTTTAGGGAGTTGATGATTGTGACTTTATTGGAACTAATGATTTCCTATATGTTTCCCTTAATCTTCATAATGTCAACCTTCAATTTCCCAAGCCTTTTATTTTCACCATCTACTCTTTAAGTTATAGTAATTATTCCTTGGTACTTTGCTCTTCCATGAAGAAGTTTTGAATCTTATTTTCTTCATGGGTGAAATATGGGTATTGGTTAAAAAGCATAATTCCAGAAGTTAGAGTACAAAACACTAAAAATTCATGAAATATTGACCATATTAGCCCATACTCAATGAAATTGAATGAAAAATACTTCAAACTTTCAAATTAAAAGACATGGAATACAATTCAAACACAACTGAATCAAAGAAACATGAAAACCTAAATCTCATTGGTGGATTATGCTTGAAATGTATGTGGATTGCTCTATTAAGCATAACCCACGATTGCAAAAGCTAAGATTGATGGATGTGACTCACAACTAATGCTCAAATTGCTCAAGATTGCTCAAGAATTCAAGAATGACCAAGCTCATGAAAATTGTAAATGATTTTGATGAAGGAATGAATTATTTTATAGATTTGTAGATATTTGATCGATGGTAGAGATTGAATTTGAATATTGATAGATGAGAGGGAATCAAGGAGATCAAGGAGATCAGGGAATATCAAGGGTGGAGGATGAATAAGAGCCCAAATTATCCCTATTTTTATGGAAATTTGGTTAAAGATATTTTCGAGGGAAAATATCTATTCAAAATTAAATTTGAATTTGAATTTGAATTATGGAATTATCTTTTTGAAGGGAATATGTCATTTAGATATTTTTGAGGGAAGAAGATATTTTGAAAAGGGAATATTCCATTTTGGAAAAGGAATATACTTTGTGCAAGTTGGAGGAAAATTAGGAAATTAAATAATTAAGAAAATTATTTAATTGTGAGGAAGAGAAGAAATTAAGATTTTTAATTAAATGATTAAAAATTATTTAATCAAGTGGAATTGAAGAAAAATAGAATTAATTAAATAATAAAAATTATTTAATCATGGTGAAAAGAGGGAAAATTGGATTGCCTTCAAATTCTAGTTAGTATAGAATGGTGGAGAATGGAATGCGTGCCTACATTTCCAGGAGTTGAGCTAGGGCATCTGAGCCCTAGCCCGTGAACGAAATTTTTTTCTGCCTATGTGTGTGGGGTGGGGTCTGCTTGTTGTCTTGAGGGGGTTGTTTCTTGTTCGTTGTTCCTACGTTTCGCTTGGGGTTTGTGGCCAACAATCCTCCTTGGTTTTTTTTTTGGGCGCACAGGGTCCCCTTGTTGTTTTGTGATGTGTGCATGCTCTTGGGGCCTCAGTGGTGGTGCATGCTAGTGCATGCTTGGTTTTGACTACTGGGGTAGTGTAGGATTTGGGGTGTGCAGAGGGAAGGGATTTTTGATTCCTCGATTTTTTGCATGGTAGTGTAGTGTCGGCAATGTTTGGAAGGGTTGGTGTCCAGCCTTGCATGGTCGTTGCCGACTCTTGAGCCTCAATATCTCTGGGGGAGACTTCACAGGGTCCGGTGGGAATGGATTTTTGTTCCGCGATTGGATCAAAGCCACCATTGCATGCAACAAAAGTTATTAACAGTTTCCTTTTCTTTCAGGATTCGGTAGAAAGCGGTGCTCGCACATCCGGGGGACCTCGCATCACCAAGGTTAATGGATGTCTTGAGCAGTGTAAACAGACACCCAAACTGGTCATTCTGTCGGAGATGATAGCTGAGGATATTGAATATTATTCTAGGCACTCTTTATATTGCAATTTTTTGGGGATGAGGGTATCTCCTCAATTTTTGGTGTCTTGGGCCCGACGGACCTGGTCACTAGAGGGTGAAATGGACATTATGTTGCTGGCTAACAATTACTTCATGGTCACTTTTGACTACATGGCTGATCGGAATAGGGTTTTTGAGGGAGTTCCCTATTTTCATAACCAAGTGGGGTTGTTTATCAAACCTTAGCATGTGGGTTTCAACCCTTCAGAGGAGCTTTTGAATCGGGTTTCGATTTGGGTCAGGTTGCCTCGTCTTCTAGTGGAATTTTGTCATGATGATGTCCTACAGTTGATAGCATCTTTGCTTGTAAAACAAGTCGGTTACTCGCAACAAACTTTGGATAGAAAGGTAATTACTTTTTCACGTATCTATGTTGAAATTGATTTGGGTAAACCCTTGCTAGATTTTGTGGATATGTGTATGGGCTCTTACTCTTGGGTGCAGTAGTTGGATTATGAGACTCTCCCATTTCGATGTCATTTGTGTCATGAATATGGTCACTTGTTGCGACGACGTCCAAAGGCGAGGCATATGGAGTCCCCATCTTCTCAACCTCCACGCAACCCTCCTATGGCTGATAGGGGGAAGGATCATATTCCTAGTGTTGGGGCTGCTATAGATGGTTTTGTCCCTATCAGAGACCCTAACAGGAATAGGGTTCACAAGAGGACCTTGAAAGAGGGACAAGATGAAGATACTTTTAATAGATTTGAGGTGTAAGATGATCTTGGCCACCAGGAAGTGAATTCGGGTTTGGTAAACCTTGATCAGGGAATTTTGAGTATTGTCCAGACAGGTCTCCTCTCTGAGGCTACTCAGGATGCACAGGATGTTAGTGTTTCTGAGATGGTCACTGACCTTAATATGAGGGTCATGGTGGAATTGGTTCCTATAGCTGAGTTGAAGAAGGATGGTGGAGTTGGGTCTTCCCCGAGTCTGAGTGTTGGTATTGATATCAGGAGGGGTGCCAAGTCTCCCTCTACCTTGGGTCTTCACCAAAAGGATTCTAAAAAAGTGGTGGGGGAGAAATCTTCCAAGCTTGGTCGTAAAAAGTATTTGGAAAAGATCAAGTTAACAGTGGAAAATTTGGTGGAGTCAGGGTCGGTCAAGACTCTGGATTCTCATTTCTCGAATCCCTTGAAATGATTGTGTTATCATGGAATGTGAGGGGCTTGAACAATGACCCTCGACAAAAATTTGTTCACGATTTGATTAGAAGTAATGCTCTTGATGTTATTTTCCTGCAAGAGACTAAGTTATCAATTGAAGGTATGGTTGGTATGATATCCAAGTTGTGGGGGAGTGGCGGGTGCCAGTGCATTGGGGTCCTTATTTCAGCTCAGGGTGTGGCCTGTCTGTGGAACCCTTAGAAGGTTTTCCCTCTCTGGTGGATTTCCTATAGGTCTTCCATTTCTATGGTGGCTTCCTGGTTTGAAACGGGAGAGTCTATTATGTTCTCTAATATTTATACACCTTTGGATCTTCTTGGCAAGTAGTTGTTATGGTCCCATATTAGGTATGTGTGTAGCATGGCTCCTCTTCACCCATGGATTTTGGCTGGAGATTTCAATGCCATTACTGAGCTGGCTGAGAAGAGGGGAGGTAATGTAAGGCTAGATCCCTCTGCGCTTCTTATTCAGGACAACATATCTACTTTGAATCTAGTTCACATCATGCCCAGTAATGGTCAGTTCACTTGGAACAATTAGAGGACCGAGCATAATTGCATTGCTGAAAGGTCGGACCGCTTCCTGGTCTCCTGCTATTGGATTGGTGGCATGTGGACCTTTTTCTCTAAAATCTTGGATTGGAGGGGTTTGAATCATTGGCCTATCAAGCTTGCCACTTCTTCTTCCCGTGTGCCTCAGTCTCCTTCCTTCAAGTTTTAGCTCATGTGGTTGCGAGACCCATCTTTACATGTCCATGTGGCCGATTGGTGGAAGGTTGGCAGACTGGCTTTTGGTACAATGATGTATACATTTTTTAAATTGCTCCAATTCACCATATACCAGCTGAAATTTTGGAATAGACAGTGCTTTGGAAATATTTTCCAAGATAAGGCTCGTACTCAAGCTGAATTGGATGGTATCACAAGGGTGATCAGGGAAGAGGGAGTGACGACTGACTTGCTTCAGGATGAGGCTAGGGCTCTAAAGATGTTGGAAGAGTGTGAATTGAGAGAGGAATTTTTTTGGAAACAAAAGGCCAGAATTGAGTGGCTTCAGGAAGAAGATAAAAATACTGCCTTCTTCTTTAATTCGGTGAAAGCCAAAAGGCAGGGTAATTCTATTTCAGTTTTGGTTAATGAAAGAGGTGAACAATTCTCTTCATCTCAGGAAATCTTGAATGAAGTTGTGCAATATTTTGAATCTTTATTCAGGGAGGATGCGCTTGGAGGTTCTGTAGAGGAGGTTCAAGTTCTTTAATGTATTCCTTCTTTGGTCAAAAGGGAAATGAATGAGCATCTCATGGGTGTCATTTCTTTGGAAAAGTTGGAGGGAACTATTTTCCAGATGAAGAAAGGGAAGGAACCTAGAGCCGATGGTTTCCCGGTTGAATTCTTTCAAGAATTCTAGGATATTATTAATTTGGACTTACTGGTTGTGGTTCACCTAAGTCTCAGAAGAAAAATTAGATGTTACGGGCATTGAATGCTACTTTCCTTGCCCTCATACCTAAGTGTGATGGGGCAGATAGGTTAAGTCAATTTCGGCCGATTCCCTTGTGCAACGTGATTTCCAAAATTATTTCCAAATTGATTGCTGATAGATTAAAAAAGTGGTTGAGAATGTTGATCTCGGATGAACAGAGTGGCTTTGTGGAAGGTAGGAAAATTTTGGATGGGGTTGTTATTGCTTCAGAAACTATTCACTCAATGGCCAGCTCAAAAGATAAGGCGATGTTCATCAAACTGGATATGGCTAAGGCTTATGATCGTTTCCGATGGAAATTCCTCCAACGGATGTTGGGGGATTTTGGGTTTGGTCCTAAATGGATCCAGTGGGTTATGAGTTGTGTTACTTTGGTTTCCTTCTCTATGTTAACTAATGGTGAGCACTCTGAGCTTTTTGGAGCCTCTCGTGGTTTGCGGCAAGGAGACCCCCTTTCTTCGTACTTGTTCACTCTGTTGGTGGGAGGTTTGGGGTGTTTGATCAGAAGGGATGTTGATCTGGGACATATTCAGGGATGGTATTAGGGAGGTGATTTGCCTCCGTAGTCTCATTTACAATTTATGGATGACATGGCTCTGGTGGGCATGGCCACTGTTAGAGGAAGCTTCCAATTTGTGCAAGGTGTTGGATGTGTATCTTGTTGCTTCGGGTCAATGGATTAATGAATTTAAATCCTCTATCTATTTCTTTAACACTCTGGTGCCCATTCAGCGGAGAATTTCCCATACCTAGAGATTTCAAATTGGGGTTCTTCCTTTGACCTATCTTGGTATGCCTATCTCTATTGGTAGGCTGCCTAAGGCTTCTTGGCAGAATATTTTAGACAAATTTCGAGTGAAAGTTAATCATTGAACCCACAGGTGGCTATCCTTTGTTGGCTGTGTTCAGTTGCTCAAATATATGGTGCAGGCTCTTCCCATATACAGATGTATGCTTTAGGTGGTCCCAATGGGGTTTGTTAAGGATTTAGATTCCTTAGCCAGGCAATTTCTTTGGGTTGGTAGTTTTTTGTCTTCGAAGTGGAGCCTTGTTAACTGGGATACTATTTGTAGCCCTTGTACGTTTGGTGGTCTTGGGTTAAGGCAGTTGTCTTTGACTGTGGAGGCGTTGGCGGCTAAACTGTATTGGAGGTGGTGTGTGGAGTAGGATCAGATTTGGGCCAAGATTTTATATCATAAATACTTCCCTAGTGTTGCTTGGAAGGATATTCCTCGATTTCCCTTGGAGGGGAGAGGCTCGATAATTTGGAGTACACTTAAGAAAGGTGTGATGCTTGTTAAGGATGGCCTTTTCTGGATTTGCAGGGGGGTTGAAGGCTCAATTCTGGTTTGATTCTTGGGATGGTTTTCAACCATTACTTCTTAGTTCCCTAATCTGTTGACTCTGAGTCAAAGGTTTCTTGAGGCTGGCTGGTCTAGGTTGAGTGACTTTATGGCTTTTTCTATCCATGACCAGCTTGTGACGGTGAGATGGAAGCATCCTGATGAGTGGCATGTTGTTGGTTTGAATGAAGACTGTGTGGAGCTTCACAATATCCTCTCTAGTAGGCGTTGTAGTTCTCTCTTGGAAGGGGATTTCCTCTCCTGGTCTCCTAATCCAAAAGGGGTTTATTCTATTGCTTCTAGGTATCAGGTGTTGTTATCTCATAAGTTGGAGGGGGTGGAGGTGCCCTAGTGGAAGAAATTGTGGAATACATTTTCTTGGCCTAAGTGCAAATATTTTGTTTGGACCTTGGCCTAGAATAGATGTTTGACATGGGACAATATTCGGAAGTGGGGCTTTCAGGGTCCCTCTGTTTGTGTTCTCTATGGAGGAGGGGAGGAGGATTCAGCTCATTTGTTCTTTCGTTGTTCCTTTGCTTCGCAGTTGTGGCATTTTTGGTGAGGAGTGTGGAACAGGTCATGTGTTCATGCTTCCTCTTCGATTTAATTTTGGAGCAGTTTGGGTAGGCCTCCTTTGGTAGCCTCTTTTCTGTAGGACATATGGTTTGTGGGGCCTACTTTCATCCTTTGGCAGATTTGGTTAGAGAGAAATCATAGGATTTTCCGTGGGGAGAAGTTGGTTGTGCAGCAAGTCTGGCAAAGAATTTTGGGTATGATTCAAGAAACGGTGGCTGCTAAATGTGAGGTTGGGTTCCCCTTGGAGAAAGGGGATGCTGGGGTGGTGGACAGATTGGGGATCCAAGGATCATCATTGGCCGCTACTAGCCTCAGGAAATGTTGGCGCCAATGGTAGAGGGTTCATAGGGTCGGTAGATGGCTGCCCCCCCTGACAGGCATTTTGAATCTCAACACAGATGGTTCTTCTCGAGGTAATCCTGGGCCTGCTAGGGTGGGGGAGATTGGTTGATATTTTTTGGGATCGAAAGTTTTCTTTTTTTCTATTTATGAGGGGGTGCAACCCATTAATCTTATGGAAGGTTTGGCAATCTTATACGTGTTCAAGCAGGCATTTGCTCTAGGCTAGCGTAAGGTTATTTGTGAGTCTGATTTGCAAGTTATGATAAATTTGCTAAAGGATGGGAAGTTGTCAGGTGTTCACTGGCAATTGGCAAGGTTGGTTCAACTGATTTTGAGGATTAGTTCTTTGATGGAGATAGCGTCCTTCATCCACATCCCGAGGGAGTGGAACAAAGTTGCTGATTGTTTGGCTTGTTGGGCTTCTGAGCATATAGAGGGTTGGAATGTTGACGAGTTGGGTCAGGTTTCTCCGGAGCTCCACCACAACTTGGAGGGGATTCTTGTCGAAGATCGAAATTTTAGTAATATTGAGTGATTTGGTTTCTTGTGTCTTGTTTGGTTTTGGTGGGTTTGGGCATTGGCATGTAGTTGCTCTGTAACGCTTTTCTTTGATTATTAATAAAGTTTTTACCCCTTTTATTTTTTAAAAAAATGAGGGAAAATTGAATTTAATTAAATAATTCAAAATTATTTAATTAAGGGGAATTAGTGAGAAAATGATGAAAACTAATGAATTAATCAAATAACATTAGTTATTCAATTAATAGAGGAAAACAATAAATTTAATCAAATAATTAGAAATTATTTGATTAAAATGAGAAATTAGGTGATAATGAGGAGAATGATGCTAATAAGTGACTTCAAGATGTGTGATATGTTCAAACAATTTTAGGTGTCTACATTTTTCCCCTCTTTAAGATAGTGTACCTATTACATTGTTTCAAAGACTTGATGTTGCTCAGAAAAAATAAAAAATTTATTTGATGTCCCAATGTGCCATAGTGAGTGAAGGAAGGATGGAAAGCTACCCCCTCAAGAGATCGACTGGAAAAAAAAAATTTTCAAGTTTAGCTCGCAATAGGATGACGAGATTATTTTGGCAAAGAAGAGGGTGAAAATTTAATCCCTAAGGGTCCTAGAAGTTGATTAGGATGGATATTCAAAGGATGAAAAATCAGATAAAGGGGAAAACCCTAGGGTTTGGGGGAAATATATGTTGGCAAAACAAGGATAGACAATTGAGAGGGGGGGTGAATCAGTTGTTACAAAATTCAAACTTATTTAACCTTAATCAACCTTTAGTCTCGGATTTGATAATTAACAGTGAAAGAAAAAATCAACAACACATCAGAAACACATGAACACCAAGATTTTATATGTGGAAACCCTGTTAGGGGAAAAACCACGGTGGATGTTAGTCCACAAGATTATACCCTGTTAGAAGTATAATGAAAAATGAATAAGGAATGCACATGCATTCAGGCACACTGCCTAGAGCTCACTGCTCAAAGGGAAGGCTCACTGCCTTACATAAAAATAATCAGATTAAATCCATCTAATGAGGCTGAACTGAGAAATTAGCTTCTACCAAAGCCTGATGACAGTTTCAGTTAGGCACAAAAACACTTCTTCACACTTCGCTCAATCTTCTTCACACTCTACTCTAAAATTGAATGATCTGATCTTTATTTGCATATTTCACATTCACACTTCGCATACATTTATCGAGCACACTTCAAAATGAGGAAACAATCACTCTTATATATCCACTACATGAATTTACATCAACAACTTTGTTGGCCACAAATAAAGAATAAATTACAAATTGTCAGCCCAAATCATGAACAAATCTCAATGCACACCAACCTAAGTCAGTCACAACATAATGAAGACCTAAATCATCATCCTCGAGTATGCCAAGCATTAAGAAATTAATCCATAAGGATCTGCAACATGCTACCACCATCATGTCAGCCTGGAACATGAAAACCTTGAACACACAAAGGAAAATATTTGATCACGAGCACACCGATCCACATGGACGTACCACAATGATAGAGCATGATCTAGAAACATCACTGAAAATCACAGGAGCATACGCAACAATTCAATTTACCAGAATTATATTCTCTTCTTCTAGAAACACCTGTTATAGTAACAAAATAATTGTAGGAACTCAGAAACTCATAACTCACTCCAATATTGATGCGCACCTTTGAAGCTTTCGAACAGCATACTAGATAGGCTCAGCAAGAAACCCTTTAATGCATGACCTCTGATTAATAATGTACACAATTTTCCACCATTCATATCTTCACATCTTCACAGACTACCTGTAACATATTTATTCTAATTTTCTCAATATTCTCGACATATACAGCCTTCAGAATCACTAATGCTAATAGTGTTGACATCAATGACAACCACATATCAGCAACACAACCACAACATCCAATAATCTCCCCCTTTGGCATTGATGGCAATACATGATGTGAAAAATACCATCAACATAACTAACTCATCACACAGTACTCTTCTCCTCCTTTGTTCTACACTTCTCCCCCTTAGATTTTACAAGTTTTTTCACATTACACTTCTCCCCCTTTGACATCAATGGCAAAGGTACACATCTCTGAACCACATATCATCTGAATCGTCCGACTACTCCCCTTGCGTAGTAGCCACCACAACATCAATCTTAAACAAGATATGAATATGAATGCATGAATTGATGCAAAGACTTGCATCTTAGTTCAAATAAGGAGGGGAAATCACCCCTAACTTGCCTTTGAGATACTCAAAATTATCCTTAGGCAATAGTTTAGTAAATATATATGTAGTTTGTTCCTTAGTGGGCACATACTCCAATCTGACTTCTTTATCGTTCACTTTGTCTCTCAAAAAGTGATACTTGATAGATATATGTTTTGTCTTTGAATGCAACACCAGATTCTTGGAAATGTTTATGGCACTTGAGTTATCACAAAATATAGCAATATGCTCATCATAATCAATTCTGATATCTCTCAGCGTCTACTTCATCCACATTACTTGAGTACATTTGTTTGCAGCAGCAATATATTCTACCTCAGCAGTAGATAAGGAAATGGAATTATTCTTTTTACTTAGCCAAGACACCAACTTCTTCCCTAAGAAGAATGCACCACCACTTGTACTTTTCCTGTCATCTACATCTCCTTCCCAATCTACATCTGTAAAGGAATTCAGAGTAAGATCATCATCCTTAGGATACCAAAGACCAAAATCAACTATTCCTTTTAGGTATCTGAAAATTCTCTTTATTGCAGTCACATTTGATTCCTTTGGATCAGCTTGATATCTAGCAACCATACATACAAAATTCATAATGTCTAGTCTAGTCTGAGTCAAATAGAGCAATCCACCAATCATTGATTTGTACCTTTTTTTATTAGCTTTAGGAGAATCATCATTCTGTGTTAACTTGCATCCTATTATCATGGGTGTTCCAACTGGTTTTGAGTCTTCCATGCCAAACTTTTTCAGTATCTCTCTTACATATTTGGACTGAGATATGAAGATTCCATCCTCTAACTAAGTAATTTGTAGTCCTAAGAAAAATTTCAGCTCTCTAATCATTGACATTTCAAATTCACTTTTCATTCCATCAGAAAACTTCATGCATAAGTCATCATTACCTTCAAAATAGTGTCATCAACAAAGACTTCAATAATCAACTCTTTATCCTGATCCATCTTGAAATACAAATTGTTGTCAGCAGTACCTTTATTGAGTCCAATCTTCAACAACTATTTATCTAGTCTAGCATACCAAGCTCTAGGGGCTTGTTTGAGTCCATATAGTGCTTTCTTCAATCGAAAAACCATATCTTTTTCATCAGTCAGTTGAAATCCATCTGGTTGCTCAACATAAACTTCTTCTAATTCACCATTCAGAAATGTTGACTTCACATCCATTTGATAGACTTTGTAATTCTTGAAAGTAGCATAAGCAAGAAATAACCTTACAGCTTCAATTTTAGCAACAGGGGCAAAGGTTTCTTCAAAATCAATACCTTCCATCTGTGAGTATCCTTTACATACCAGTCTTTCTTTATTTCTAACCACTTCACCTTGTTCATTCAACTTATTCAGAAAAAACCATTTGGTTCCAATCACATTTTTATCCTGAGGTCTAGGAACAAGAATCCATGTATCATTTTTCTCTATCTGCATCAGTTCTTCCTTCATTGCTTCCATCCAATATTCATCTGTGCATGCTTCATTGACATTACTAGGCTCAGTCTTGGAAATCAAGCAATACTCTTCTGCTATCCTTCTTCTAGTCTTCACACCTTTTTTCTTATCTCCTATAATCTGATTTTTAGAATGATTTAGCTTTCCATACCTTGGGACTTTGGGATTCTCTCTGACTTCTGGTTCTTTTGTTCTCTCTTTTTTACTTCCACTAGCTTCTCCTTCATGATTCTCTTGATTTATCAGAACAATTTGAACTTGATTTTGTGTCTAAGTACTCTTATCAGTACTATCTTGTTGGTCATCTGAATCATATCTACAATATCTGGATGATCTAACAAATATCTTCACCAACTCTAACATTTTCACTTTCAACCATTTTCTTCAATCTTCTATTGTAGCACCGGTAGGTTTTTCTCTTAGTAGAGTAACCCTGAAAGATTCATTCATCACTTCTAGCATCAAACTTGCCAATATCTTCATCTCTCTTAATATAACATCTACTTCCAAATATTTTGAAATACTTAACAGTAGGCTTATAGCCAAAACACAGCTCAAAAGGAGTCTTACCATAATTTTCATTAACATTTACCGGGTTGATAGTGTATACAACAGTGCTTATAGCTTCTCTCCAATAGATATGAGGAACATTACCTTCCAACATCATAGTTCTAGCAGCATCTAGAATTGTTATGTTCTTTCTTTCAACAATTTCGTTCTGTTGAGGGGTTCGGAGAGCAAATAACTATCTTTTGATTCCACGCTCTTCACAAAATGAATTGAACTCCCGAGAAGTGAATTCACCACCTTTGTATGATCTTAAGCATTTGACCTTCAATCCTGTCTCATTTTGTGCCATAGCCTTGAAACATTTGAACTTTTCTAGTGCTTCATGTTTTTCTCTCAAAAAAGCAACCCATATCATCCTAGAGAAATAATCAATAAGCATAAAGTACCTTTCTCCTTGTAGACTTCTGATTCTGGAAGGACCACATAGATCAATATGAACCAACTCCAGTACACCATTAGAATGATGTTGTTTTCTCCGAAAAGAAATTCTTGTCTACTTTCCCATTTGACATTCCTTTCATATAGTGTTAGTAGGCTTTACTAACTTAGGTAGATCTTTGATTGCTTGAGTGGAGCTTACTTTGACAATGTTATCAATATTCACATGACATAGCCTCCTATTCCATAACCAACTTACATCAACTTAAGCAATTAAACAACTTTCACTAGCAACACTTAGGTGAAAAATGTTACCTCTTGTCTTTGTACCTGAAGCAATTATATTTCCAGAGCTTCCAAATATCCTGCACTTACCATCTTTAAATTGAAGATTGTATCCCTTGTCTACCATATGTCCAACACTCAACAAGTTATGCTTCAATACTTCAACATAAAGGACATCATCAGTATTGTATTTACCACCAAGAGAAATAGTGCCTCTACCACAAATCACACCAGCATTGTTTATCTCCAAATCTTACAACACCACCGTCATAATTTTCCAAGCTTAGAAACTTGCTTTTGTCATTAGTCATATGATGTGAACATCTATTGTCAATCACCCATTCATCCTTTTCATCAATTTTGGTTGAAAGAGCTTTCTCAATATTTTGATTGTTAGTAGATTTAGTGGACACCGTACCATTTTCCTTGATAGCAATGAATACCCATCCATCTTCATTTCCATTTTCTTTATCAGATTCATCATCAGTAACACCTTCTTCAACATAATAACATTTCTTTTGAAATCTAGAATTGTCAAGTTTATACTTAGAAACTCTTTTAGGACACCTTGATGCAAAATGACCTATCTTATTGCAAGAGAAACATTTAATAGGCAACTTTCCTTTATATTTACCATGTCCTCTGGATTCCCTTTTCACAATCAATGCTTCCAGCTCTTCTAGCTCTCTTTCGTCATCTTCAATCTGTTTCATCTCATCTTCATATTTGAATGTATTTCTAGAACTTTCTCTTGGATCATATCTTTTTTGGCTTTTTCCGGATACAGTAGCTTTGAATGTAGATTTTGTTTTAGGAGTAGACTCACCAAATTCACTCAACTCAAAGGCAGCAAGTTTACCAATCAACGTGTCTCTTGTCACGTTTGTTACTGTCTTGAGCTCTTCAATAGCATGAACTTTCATTTTGTAAGAAGCAGGCACTAATCTGAGCACTTCAGCCACAATCTCATCTTCTTCCATAACTCCACTAGCACATGTAATACCCATCACTACTTCATTTACCTTTTGCATGAAAGCAACAATGTTTTCATCTTCACTCATCTTCAAATTCTCCCACTTGCCTTTCAGACTTGTTAGCCTAGCAATCTTCACTTGTGCATCTCCTTTATACAATGTTTCCAATTTCTTCCAGATCTCATGTGTTGTCTTTAGACCTATCACATTTGTCATCTTTGAATCTGTCAAAGCACTCAACAATGCTTCTATAGCCCTGATATTATTTTCAGCTTCTTTGATCTCATCAGGAGTAGTGGGACTATTCTGAGGAATATTGTATCTGTTCTTTGTAATCTTCCAGAAGGGTTCACCAATGCACTTCAAATGACACTCCATTCTGACCTTCCACAGAGAGTAATTTGTACCATCGAATTTGGAACTATCCTTCTTGTATGATGCCATCTCGGATCACCTCAGGCTATTAAACTTCTTGAGAGGAACCCACTCTGATACCAATTTTTGGAAAAACAAGGATAGACAACTAAGAGGGGGGGTGAATCAGTTGTTACATAATTCAAACTTATTTAACCTTAATCAACCTTTAATCTCATATCTGATAATTAATAGTGAAAGAAAAAATCAACAACACATTAGAAACACATGAACACCAAGATTTTATACGTGGAAACCCTGTTAGGGGAAAAACCATGGTGGATGTTAGTCCACAAGATTATACCCTGTTACAAGTATAATGAAAAATGAATAAGGAATGCACATGCATTCAAGAACACTGCCTAGAGCTCACTTCTCAAAGGGAAGGCTCACTACCTTACATAAAAATAATCAAATTAAATCCATCTAATGAGGTTGAACTAAGAAATTAGCTTCTACCAAAGCCTGATGACAGTTCCAGTTAGGCACAGAAACACTTATTCACACTTCGCTCAATATTCTTCACACTTTTCTCTGAAATCGAATGATCTGATCTTTATTCACACATTTCGCATTCACACTTCACATACATTTACTGAGCACACTTCAAAATGAGGAAACAATCGCTCTTATATATCTGCTACATGAATTTACATCAACAACTTTGTCAGCCACACTATAGAGAATAAATTACAAATTGTCGGCCCAAATCATGAACAAATCTCAATGTGCACCAACCTAAGTCAATCACAACATAATGAAGACCTAAATCATCATCCTCGAATACGCCAAGCATTAATATTTTAATCCATAAGGATCTGCAACACGCTACCACCATCATGTCGGCCAAGAACATGACAACCTCGAACACACAAAGGAAAATCTTTGATCACGAGCACACCAATCCATGCGAATGTACCACAATGATGCAGCACGATCTAGAAACATCAATGAACATCACAGAAGCATACACAACAATTCAATTTACCAGGATTACATTCACTTCTTCCAGAAACACCTGCTACAGTAACAAAATAACTGTAGGAACTCAGAAACTCATAACTCGCTCCAATCTTGATGCGCACCTCTGAAACTTCTGGACAACATACTAGATAGGCTCAACAAGAAACACTTTAATGTTCAACCTTTGATTATCAATGTACACAATGTTCCACCATTCATATCTTCACAGCTTCATAGACTGCCTACAACATATTTATTCTAATTTCCTCAATATCCTTGACATATACAACCTTCTGAATCACTAATGCTAATAGTGTTGACATCAATGAAAACCACATATCAGCAACACAACCACAACATCCAATAATATATATGTATTTAGGTTCATTTCAACCTCATTTGCACCCTTAGAGTTTGGGGATTTAGAGATCTGGGTGATTTTTCCCCTCCAAACACCTTTGTGAGACCCTAATGCTATGATACGTGTAGTTTGAGCTCCACATTTCATAGATAAAGTCCATCAGTTCCAATGGCTAGCTAGAGTAGGCACCCCACTATGTGACTAATCCATCTTAGTTTACATATTTTTTAAAGTAGTCAAAAAGATAGGTAAAGTTAGGTCAACAAACAAGTCACTTCACAAGAGACGCTTATGAAACCCAACGTGATGCTTATGAAGATCGACATGACACTTTTGTCAAAAGTGTCATGCTATCGCAAAAGCATCGGGATATGAAAATAGTGTAGCACATATGATTGTGTTCCTGTGACACTTTAAGAATATTCTCACTTTTGTTTTGGTAAAGTGACTCTTTTGAAAAAGAGCTCAATTTTTACTATGACAAAGTGATGCTTTTGAAAATAAGATAGCTTTTTCCATAGGCTTAATCAAACCTATATTTTTACACATTTTCAGCGCTATACTTGCAGGCTTTCCTTGACCCTATCCTATCAAGGGAGCAACAACTACAGGTTTTGGATAGGATGGTGCATCTCACAGAGATCGATGTTGAGTTCTTGTGTGTAGTTAGATTATATTACATTGCTTATATACTGAACATCAAGGCTCATCAAGCCTTGATGAATGCATTGGTCAAGAGATGGAGATCAGAGGCATCCTTGTTCTTTCTACCCACTAGGGAGGCTAGCATCACATTGGAGGATGTATGGCATATCCTGATGGTACCCATCCATGGCAAGTAGGTTGTATATGATGTGGATCATGGTGCATAGGCCTTGGAGTGGGTCATGGGAGATGATGACCTCAAGGTAGATGATGGAAAAATTAACTTATGATAATATATCAGCTTGGTTAGAAACACCATCATTGTGGTAGCTAGACTTATTTGTGGATAGATTATTCCAAATAGGACATTGAGGAGGTTCAACATCAGATGGGGTTCAGTCCTCAAGATGATCATGGAGGAAGCATGTGTCTTTGTATGGGGAAAATACATCCTAGCCCATCTATATCATGATATGCACCAGGTGGTGTATAGTTCTGCTACCAACATGTGTGTGGGGGTTACCCTTTTGCATGTTTGGGCCTAGGAGAACATTGTCATGCTCAAATTGGTTGGAGAGGTAATGTGGAAGGAAAATTATCCAGTGGTCTATCATTATGACACTATGTTGATACAACAATACATAAGAGACTTGGACCACTGGAGTCACCTAGTAGATGAGATAGAAGAGTTATAGTGGAGACCATGGCTCCAAATAAAGGCTTGGGATGATGGTATCAATCATCTTCCATATTTACAATAGATGAGATGGTTGATTGGTAGGATAAAGTACATATTAGATAGATATCTTCTTGATACAGTTTGATGTCAATTTGGGGAACAATATGATGCAATGACTGATGACTATCACACCATTTCTTCATAGACTACTAGGTATATAGCAGAGTGGGGGCCTATTCCCTCTCCTCATGTGTCCATGACATTTTTTTCTTAATTGGTACAGGTTCAGTGGATCTAGGCCGATGGGCAAGAAAATCTTGGAGTTTCAACTAACTATGATGCATTGTGGGTCCCTTGGATACCTCTTTGATTTATAGATCTAAATGGGGGCACTATTGGTGATTGACGATGTAGAGAGGTCAAGACAAGGAGAGCCCATCTCTAGAGGCAAAGGGTGGTAGTGAAGGTGCATGTGGTAGAGGTCAAGGATCAAGGGCATGCATAAGTATAGGGACAAGTTATCGTTGCTACTATAGATCCAATTGGAGGTCATGGTATAGGACCAGATGGTGGGCCTGATGATCAGAGTCTTTCTATGACTCTAAAACATCTTGATCAGGCTCAGAGAGAGTGCAATGGATACCACCGTGAGTGGTATGGTCTGATAGTCCAATTGGCACAACAGACCACAGAGAGGGACATTGAGATAACTCACCAATAGTAGTTGGAGGTCCAGCTAGCACAAATTACAACAGAGCAAGACCAAGAGAGAGGTCACTGACAACAGCTAGAGGTAGTGAGATAGGGCCAATTCATCCCGATTTCTCTACATATTTAGGCCATTAGGTTGCTCTGGAGTGAGGTGACTTATTATCGGACATTATATGATATAGCAGTTCTTGCACATAGATGACAACCTATATTTTCTTAGAGGAGTGCTATGGGTATATAAGGATCAAACAAAGGATCAATGGGTCTACCTTCATAGGGCTACTCATAAGGATAGGCCCAATAGCAAATCCCTTGTACATCAGATAGGTCCTCCTTAGCCTCCTCCTTATCGAGAGGAGAGAGGGAGTTCTATGTAGATATATTGTACATATGATTGATGTATTTTATAGATAGACTTTGTATAGATATTATCTTGTACATACATTCATTGGCTATTGATGGCCTTATGTATATATATTATTTATACAGATCATTGATATATCACACATTTGATGATTGTATCATGACATTTTCATTTTTGATGATAAATGAGATGAGATTTTTTTTGATGCGGCTATGATATGATGTTATGTGATGCATTGATTTTTTAGATGTGTATGATATATGGATGTATGCTTTTGATATTTCATGTTTTCATGATGTGATGGTGTATGATCATGATGTTGTTAATGATTCATGGATGCAAGATGTATGATATGCATGATGTAATGATGTATGGACATTGTTCTACTTTTTATATTTTGATACGATATATGATGATTATGCATGATGGAGAATATGAGATGTTTTTGCCAGTTTATGGATGTAGGATGGGATGGATATTTTTGGAATATGTCATGATACTTGGATAGAAATGATAGTATGATGCACATAGGATAGAAGAATGGATGATTAGATAGACATAGTAGAATGAGATAGAGTGAATGAGATGATGTTGATCAAATACCAATAAATCTATGATTATTGGATGGATTTTGAGATCTTATTAGATATGTGACATGAGATAGGATAGATTATTTTTCTTTTGCTTTATGTTATGCTAGATAATGTAGAGAAAATTTTATTTTGATATAGCAAATAGACACAATACACCAAGGTATGAAGAATTAGGGTGGCGTTGTATCTATTGCATGGACTTTGACTCTACAAACAAATAGGAGTATCCTTGTTCATACTTGACATACGAAAACCTTGTTTTATCATGTGAAAGAATGAAGCCATCAAATTTAGTAGACCAATACACAAAAGGTATAAAGAACTTGATATGCAAAAGTCATTGTATTACTCAAGAATATCCCTACACACAGAAGGTCAGTATTCACCAAGGTCATTTACAAGAACATCCAACAAACATAGTAGATGAAAGAAATGGCAATTCCCCATTACGTATCCCTATAGACACACCAAAATATTGAATATCAAGGTAGCTTTGAGTGAGCGATGGAATGAGACAAAATATAAAACCAAAAGAAAAGACTAATTGACAAAATATATCAACTCTATCTTATCTCTTATCAAAGAGTTTAGGTTTAGATGATATCCAAAAATGATGCCTATCGTAGGAAATATATATCTGTTAAGACATTCATTGGATGTTGATTTTTATTCTAAAAATGATTTAGGTCGTTGATAAGAAAGATAATGGACATGTTTTGACAATGATCAAGACTTATGATTTTGTGTGAATATTTGTGTTTTGACAATTGTTGCAGTTGTTTTTTGTTGGCTTTGTCAAAGGTGGGGGTGATGATAGGTTTATTATGTATGATAACTTTATTGTGGACGGATGATTGGGGATAGGTGATTTTTCTTTCTTCTTGAAAAAAAAAATCAATTTTTTTTGGTCTTTTTTAGATGTTTTGAGGTTGTTTTTGTTCTTTTGATAATTTTTTAGTTTATTTTTTGTTTTATGTGCTTATTTGGTTGTTTTTCGTGATTTACAAAATATTTGAATATTTTTGGATTTTGGAATTATATGTGGATTTTTTGGATTTTGGAATTATTTGGATTTTTTGGATTTTGGAATTATCTATATGTTTTTTGGATTTTGGAGTTATCTAGATTTTTTTGGATTTTGGGATTGTCTAGATATTTTTGGGATTTTTGACGTTATTTGAATGTTTTTGGATTTTTCAATGACTTAGGTGATATACAAGAATCCACTCTGACAACTAGGTTCAAGAGGATGCCCCCAATCACATGTCAGATTACCTCATTATAAGATGGATAAGATGACCTTAGGATATTACCATGTGGTACTGATAGTGATAGATACTAGTCAAAACCAAGCCATGCCAGGGATGTAGATGGATGGATGAGGATTTATTATGGATGATAAGAGAAGGAGCATTTGATAGATGGTAGATGGTGCGTATTTACACATGGTGCATGGTTTCTATGTTTTCACCAAGGTACTTTCCCAAAGCACCATCGAAGTGGTTTTCACTAGAGAACGATTTTTCTCTTTACTATTTTTTTTTTTTTTGAATTTTTATGATTTTTACTTTTTTAATATTTTGAAATAAGATACCCCACATGGGCTAGGCATAGAACCATTTTAGATGAATTTTATTGATATGCTCTTGCAAGAGATACCCTTCAAGTGTTGTTAGTTGATACTCTCTTGATCCATAGCTTGCAGTAATAACAAAGGGTCCCAACTAGTTAGGCTCAAATTTTCCTTTGTTGTCCTGATCTAAGTGATTCTTTTGATTCTCCTTAAGGACTAGGTCTCCCACTTGAAATTTTGAGACCTTGATTTTCTTGTTATAGCTTCTATAGAGATGATTCAAATAGGCTTTCAAATGATTAAGTGTTTATAGATGTTGCTCATCTAGCAATTCTAGCTTGTTCAATACGGACATTTGATACTCTTCACCATTAATCAGTTGTTGCAATCAAACCCTTAGTGATGGGAGCTTGACCTCAATGGGTAAGATGGCTTCAGTTCCATATACAAAGGAATATGGAGTGGCACTAGTAGGTGTTCTAATACTTGTTCGATAAGTCCATAAGGCAGGATAAAGTTGCAAGTGTCAATCCTAGTCAGCATGATTAACAATCTTTTTCAAGATTTTCAAGATAGTCTTGTTAGATGCTTATGCTTGTTTGTTCCCTTGAGGGTAATAGGGTGTGGATAAATGGTGTTGGCTATGAAATTAGGTGCAAAGTTCTCAAACATCCTAGTTTTTAAAAGGTGTTCCATTGTCTATGATAATGGATTGAGGAACACCATATTGACATATTAGGTAGTTGAGAATAAACTTGGATAGTTGTTTAATTATGATGTAATTCATAGGAATGGATTCAATCCATTTTATAAAGTACATAATGGCAATGGTAATAAACTTATGGCCATTGGATGATATGGCTGAAATATTTCTAATGATATCAAGCTCCCATTGTGAGAAAGGCCAAGGTGTCAGTATAGGTCATAGTTCCTACACCAAAGCATGGATGAGATCACTATGTTGTTGACTTGTTGTAAGTATTTCTTTACAAGTTGATTTTCCTCTTGTTCCATGGTTGGCTAATAATACCCAATTCTAAGAAACTTTTTTGCTAGGGTGACGCCACTAGAATGTGACCTACAAAAACCTTTGTGTACCTCTTATAAGGTAGTTGCAGCTTCTTCTAGGTTAAGACACCTAAGTAATGTGCCATCAAGAGTTTTTTGGTAAAGAGTATCACCAATAATGATGAAGTGGGAGGATCTTAGGATAAAAAATTTATGGAGGTTAGTGGTAAGGTTTGGTGGAATGATACCATCATGAAGATATTGGTAAATGTTATGGTACCATGGGGAATTGAGACCAACAACTTCGCACACAAATTATAATTTAGGAACTTTGAATGCTAGTATGAGAAGCTACTCCATAAGAAATTTTCACTCATGGTTGTTGTGCGACATATCTAGTAGAGACCCAATGATCGTCATAGCATTTGTTGCTCTGTTGTTGACCCTTGGAGTTTGTTCAAAAGTAATGACCATGAAGTATTCTTTGAAGTTGTCAACCATTCTCTTATATGGCATCAACTTGTCATCTTTAGTTTGGTAGTCGTCATTAACTTGTCGTACCACTAGCTAGGAGTCACCATAAACCTGGAGTTCCTTGATTTGCTATTGAATAGCCATTCTTAAGCCTGTTATGAGTGCTTCGTACTCAAGTATGTTATTTATGCATGAAAAATCCAACTTATAATATTTTGGAATGCAATCACCTTGAGGAGTGGTGAATAGAATCCTTTCCCTTGATCCATGTTGTGTATGGGAACCATCAAAATACAACTTCCATTGGTTTTTTGGTGTTATGGTAAATATTGCTTCATTTGGAAATTCAGACACCAAAGAATTTTTAGCATATATAGGTGCCTTTATTAATTGATCTACTATGACCTTCCCTTTAATAGCCTCCCGACCCACATATTCAATGTCAAACTCACTCAAGATCATAAATCACTTAGTCATACAACTTGTAATATTTACTTTTGATAATAGGGACTTTAGTGGATCAAAACTAGAGATAAGTTAATTTGATGACTAAGCATATAATGTCATAGTTTTTTGGAAGAAAAAAATACTACTGGACAAAATTGTTCAATAGGATATAATTAAGCTCATAACCAACCAAGGTTATACTAATGTAGTAGATGGTTCTTTCTTTTCTTGACTCACCATTCTATGCTAGGAGAGCACCTAGTGTTGTTGATATTGTTGAGATGTATATATATATCAAAGGTTTATTCATGACCCGATGAAATCAACACTGGCGACATGCAAGATAGTATTTTAACTATTGGAAGGTTTGTTGACAATTATTGTCCCATTTGAATGCTACACCTTTGTGAAGAAGATGTGTAAATGGGTGGCATTTATCGACCAACTATGCAATAAATCTCCCAATAGACTATAACTTTCCCTGTAGAATTTGGAGTTGCTTGTTTTTCTTAGGTGGAAGCATCTCAATGATCGCTTTGACTTTGGTGGGATCTACTTCGATTCATCTTTGTGATACTATGTATCCCAAAACATTTCCTAAAGTGACTCCAAAGACACATTTCTTTAGATCAAGCCTTGATATTTTTCCATTCTGTCAAAAATTTGAGTGAATACCTCAATATGACCTTTTCTTGTCATAGATTCAGCTAGTATTTCATCCATTTAATCTTCCAAAATTTTCTAAAACATGTTCTAAAAAATTATGGAATATCTTTGATATGTTGCTCCAACATTTTTAAGGTTGAAGGGCATGACGTTCCAACAGTAGGTACCCCATGGGCATGTAAATGTAGTCTTATATTGATCCTTTGATGCTCTCCTTATCTAATTGTACCTAGAAAACCCATCCATGGGAGATAACATTTCATGTCTGACTATGAGGTCTACTATGATATTGATGTTTGGTAACCAAAAGTCATCTTTGGGACATGCCTTATTAAGGTCTCGAAATTCCATGTATATCATGATGCCCCTAGTGGGTTTTGAAATGGGTACCAAGTTTGAATCCCACTTAGGATAATTTATAAGTCTAAGGAATCCCACGTCTAAAAACTTTTACAGTTCTACTTTAACTAGTAGTGATATCTGAGGATGCATTTTTTTGAGCTTCTATTTTATTGGTTTAGCATTTGGATGCACTGTCAAATGATGTACCACTAATGATGTATCAATCCTTGACATATCTTAATAAGATTAAAAAAAATTAACCTTTCTCTCTTTCAAGAAGTTTTCCAAGTTGTGTTGTTCATCATCTAGGGATGTGGCATAATATGTTATCTAAGGTTGATCAGCTATTTTGACATTAACTAGTTGTGTGCATCAACAAGAACTACAGTCAATTTTTTTATTCATAATGATACCAAGGAGATTGAATCCTTCATCCTCAAATGTCTCGGAGAGGCTTTCACCTTTGGATACATCCTTTCTTTTTATTTTTCCCAATCCAAAAGTGCCACTTTCTGGTTTTCGCTAGGGGATCTTGTTTTGATTTTTATGTTTATCATTTTGTGACTAAAGGATTAAATCTTGTCACCATAGTATGCTTGAGTGTCAAGTTCTATGTTGAACCCTACTTTATGATCACCCAAAAGTATTCCATCTCGTAGTCCCATGAATTCAATGATAGCTTCATCATTTTCAAACAAATCGAGAATTGGTGCTTGTTGTTGGTCTCAATCGATGAGTTAGGATAGACAAGTTTGAGGCCATTGTTTTTAATGGGATAAGTGAATGATATGGTTGTGATATAGTATATAGATGCATTTTCAAAGAGTTCCATTATACATGTAGGCAATGATTTTTTTAATGGCTAATATTTCCCAATTGACTAATAGTTGAAATTGGTGATTCAAAATTTGGCTAGTAGTACAAGATGTAAGGTGACATGAATCACCACATTTTTATAAAATTTTATTTTATTCTCAATTAAATTGCCAGAACATTTATTTTATTGAACTTTAAAACTCAAAAATCTACCACAAATTTGATTTACCTAATTAGATCATATTCACATAAATTTTATAATTTTTAGTAGAAAATGAAATTAATTCGCTAGTAATATCATATAATTATTGGTTACTTTAGTGCCATATTTCTAATTTTTAACCACTAGCATTGATTTTATTTAAAATATGATGGTTCGGGTTGTATTCCATGAGTTAAAATGTATCCATGGAGCTCCAATTCCATCAAACTTAAAATTATATTTGGGTCATTGAAGATTGATAATTTAATGACTAGGCATAAATTTTGTGGGTCAAAATATACTCATAGAGCTCCAATGCCCATGGGGCTTGAAATAAAAGCCAAACCATTATATTAAAAATAAAATAAATGGTGGTGAAAAATAATTTAGGATCGATTTAAAATATTAAGGAATTATAGACACAAGCACTACACCTTAAACTAGTCAATAACGTCCACCCTAAGGCCCTTAATTTTCCATAGGAATTTAATTTTCTTAAAAAGAAAGGATTTGCTATGGTAATTAATGTATTTGTCTATTTTTTGTCAATATTTTTGAAGAATTTCTATAAGTTTATAGTGATTTTAAAAAAATCACCAATAAAATTAATATTTTTCAAAAAATGGAAATATTCGCTAGTAAAAATTAATATTTTTTTGCGAAAAAATGAAAGATTCGCTAGGATATTATATCTTTTTTTAGGGAGGTTTCTTAAATTTATCATTGCGTATAGGAAATTCTTCAAAGTCATCGTTATTAAATGGATTATACCAAGGAGAAGCTACAACTTCCTCGCTAGAGGTATCCTCAATGAGAGGAGTCGCATTTTTCTGTGAGTCATACCCAAGACCTTTATACCTTTGTCATTTTTCCAATAAGATGGGTTCTCATATGCCTTCTTGTTTTAGACCAAGTCCACCATTACATGTGTAACCCATGTTCTTGATCATCTAGAATCCTTTGCTACTCAAATCAACTGGAAGAGGAGCTAGTTCTTGTTCTTCTTGATATATCCATTTTGAGAAGTCTCCTTCATCTATAACCTATGTATTAAGTTCTCCCCATTTTGTAAAGATAGTAGGTTTGAACTTGATAGTCTTGGATGCCTTGTCAATGTGATGAGGTGTTTCATATGTTTTCGGAGAAAATGGTAGTCGTCCCACATAGAAAGATTCTTTAAGGTTATAATGACCACAACCATTGTCTTATATTTGAAGCTTGAATTTAAATGTTTTTTGTTGGGTTGTAGATGTGGATACAAGCATTGTTGGATCAATATAAGATGATGAAGGTAGAGTTGCATCATTATTAAGGACTTGGAGAAACCAATGATATTTTCTTCCATGTCTTTGCAATAGAAGGGTTTGGGGTCACCATGGACGGCCTAAAAGGATGTTGTAAGGAAAGTTAAGGTCTAGAACTTGACATGTTGTTTCAACTACTGCAAGACCAACTTGTATAGGAAACTTTATGGTTCCTTCTGAGTCCCTTTCATTATCATATGCTCAGACAGTTATTCCTTTTGTTTTTTTATTTCTTCAGAGTATCCCAAATGTCTAACCAATTGAAGAGTGCAAATATTCAAGCCCACACCTCCATCTATTAGAACTCTCTTTACCTTATGTTTGTTGACATACCTAAAGATGTAATGTGTGATTATGATATGTTTGAGAGAGATCTTTTTTCTATAAATATAAGGTGATCAGTGGATGTGATATGCCCTATCATGGACTAGAATTGTTCTATATCTATCATCCTACTCTTTCATACTATTTAATCTCTTTAGGACTAGATGTGCCATCTTTATATTGTTGTCAATTATGCAATGTGTATCTTGTTCCTTGTCTCTAGTGTGTGTAAAGTGTTGTACAAGAAAACCATAGCTTTTAGGATAAGTCAAAGTATATATTCTTATTATACATTTGAACATGGTGGAAATAAAAGTATCAAAAACATTTTGAACATTCTACACCAAAAGATCTTGAAGATTAGTTGAGTTGTTAAATAAACATTTTAACTATTCATACTATATTCAAGACTTGTTGAAGGGTGTCATCCAAGTATACAATCAATTTTTTACTTGAATTCTTGTGTTACATGTCATTAAAGTTACTATTCCTTATTGCCATCCTACTCTTCCATACCCTTTAATATTTTTAAGATTGGATGTGTTATCTTATATTGTCATCAATTATGCAATTTGTATCTTATTCCTTGCGCCTAGTGTGTTTAAAATGATGTACAAGAAAAACATAGTTTTCAAAGTAAGCCATAATATATCTTATTTTTATGTTTGAACATGGTGGAAATAAAAGTATCCAAAATGTTTTTAACATTCTACACCAAAAGACCTTGAAGATTACTTGAGTTATTAAATAATCATTTTACTTGGTCATACTAAATTCAAGACTTTGAAGGGTGTCATCCAAGTGTACAATCTATTTTCTTCTTGACTTCATTGTACTACATGTCATTAAAGTTACTCTTCCTTACTGCCATCCACCCTTCCATACCCTTTAATCTCTTTAGGACTGGATGTGTTATCTTTATATTGTCATCAATTATGCAATTTGTATCTTGTTCCTTGCCCCTAATGCGTGTAAAGTGTTGTACAAGAAAAACATAGCTTTCAAGATAAGCCATAATATATCTTCTTATTTTTACATTTGAACATGGTGGAAATAAAAGTATCCAAAACGTTTTGAACATTCTACACCAATAGATCTGAAATAACCTTCCAAAGGAAATTTTCATACTTGATAATCATATGATTTTTGCTTTGCAAACATTTTATCAAACACTTTGCATATGATCAATTATGGAATGTCCCTGAGTGCAAACATTGAGCGTTGCAACTACTAGCATTTACAGTCATAAACCCATCATAAAACCATAACTTTTTCATAGAACTTCAAATTGACATTTCGTCAAACAGTTTTGCAACCAATGTTAATTCAACATATTATGACAAAAATTAAAATTTATCAACCTCAGATACTGCAACTAACTTTTTATTCACAAACTACTAATTGTCGTAATAACAGATAACCCATGATAAAAATATACATTGCTGTTGTAGCCTGTACTATTTAGAAATTCTTCATAGAAAACCACAAATATTTAAATATTAATAAATTTATTTTTCTGCTGACCTGTGAAAAGCAACAATTTAGACCAATCAGCAATTCTCCAATACTCTCATTCATCCTTCATATCTGTACGGCAACCTCCCAAATGGTACGGCTGCCTTTGATAATGATATGGCAGCTTTATTAAATATTGCAACTCTTTAAAGATGTGTTGACTTTTAATACTCCCTTTGTGGCTGCGTTGGAACTAAGGAAGGTTTAATGCCTTCATGCATCAATTTCTCATTGGTGAAGAATATATGAAGTGTACGGCATTTTTGGAAGGAAATGTGAGATAGTACAGCTAGGCTTTGGGCTCAACCAAAGACAATAAAATTTTAATCTTCTTTATTTCACATGCGCCTACAGCACAAAATCACTGCTCATATCCACTTGCACATTCACCACAATTTCTTTTTTATTTCTTCACTTCCAACACATTATTTATAAATGTAAATTTGTCTATAAGTTAAATAACTTTGTACCAACATAGCTCGCAACCTGAAAAATACGTATAGATAAATCGTTTTGTTCCAAACCCTTATCTACAAACATTCAGCACAAAAGCATTTTCTGTATGAAATTGCTCCAAAGGAATCCAAGGGTTTTCGTCCCCAAATCCGAAATCTTTAGCACACCATCGATCTTTGGCTGCAATCGCACTGCTTTTCGGATTTTCATCCGTTATGAAATCCGTTGGGGTTTTCATCCCTCCGGTGAGAAATCTAGGCACAAGCACAAATCTCTCAAAGAGAAATAAACAATATCCAGAATAATGCAAATGAGCTCACAAAACTCCTTTTATAACATTTTCCAGTAACTTTTTGGAAAACACAATATAAAAGCACTTTATTAATTAATATCTTCAAACAATGATTTATTTCATTATTTAATTCTTCTCCGCACCCAAAGTCACTTTATCAGCGCCCCGAGATTTCCATCCCAGTTCCAACGAACTATAACATTAAGGTGCCCATTTAAATATTTTAATTAAAATAACAACCTTAGTAAAATTAATTAAATATAACTCAATATTACATTCAAGTTGCAGAAACGGTTGAAATGTATCAGAATCGAAAACTAATTGCACAAGAGTTATATCGATGATGAATGATGATAATCGAACCCGACCGAGTGACTTACTATAAATACATGCTCTTTCCAAGATTCTTGTAGAACACACCAAAAGTCGGAAATAACATTGAAAAACACCATCTAAGTCCTTTAGATCATCTTAGTTCAATGGTAACATCAAATAACCCCTTTGATAAGGTTGACACATACCGAGAAGGTCAGAGCCAACTGCAATGCAAGAAAACCCAAACATGAAGACATTACAGGATCTTGAAGATTAGTTGAGTTATTAAATAATCATTTTAACTGTTCATACTATATTCTTAGTCAAATAATTCTCAGCAAGGCTGAAATAGCCTGAAAATGGCAATTTGACATAAAACATGAAACCAATTAACAATTAAGTTCTGGGTATGCTAAGTTGTTTTCTAAAAAAAAATTAAAAAACCTCAGAAAATAAAAAATAGATGGCAAATGGTCTGCACAACGTTCCTTGCACAGTTAAAGGAAACGAATTTTAACATGTTAGGAGAATCAAAAATTTGTATTTTGCAAATATTATGTACAGATACTCTCCATGCAGCTAATATTCATCCCATGCATATATTCAAACAATAGAAAGCGGCCATTTAAATTCAACCAGAATGGTTCTCATATCATGTATGTCTTTTTGAGATTTGGATACATGTACATTGTGACACGTGTTTCTATAATTATTGATACATGTAAATTATGTAATGCCAGATGACAAAATCTTTCAAAACATCTTTGAGGGATTGCATTTCCTGTTAAATTCACTTCAAAAAGGCTTCTAAGTTACAAGAAATGCAATTGTACCTTTCACCACAAGAGGTCAAAGCACTAAAACTGCCTTTATTTCACATTCTTTTTCAATTCTACATGCAAGGAAAGAAATGCATCCAGCTGTTTTCTGACCACCTCAAGCTAAAGTTGATCTTTTGCCTTTTACATCTCTTGCCTGCAATGAAATAACAATATGAACTCAACCATAGAAAGAAAAACAATCCAACACAACCAGAAAGGAACAAGCTTAATTTTTTATTACCACTATTTAATTTCACTTTCATTGATGCCATTTCTTTGCTACCTATCAGTATTCTATTTTCCTACTTGAAATGGGTGGAATTGTGTATCTTGTCTGTGAATGTGCAATATAGTGCTTATGCATGTGTATGTTAAAGAGAGAGAGAGAGAGGGAGAGAGAAACCTTCACTGCTACTGATGTCTTTGAATTCAAGAATTGGTCGTAAATATCATACAGTCTATACTTTTCTTTTTCTGGGACTGATGGCCTTGCCTTTGCAACAACAGACTCTAAAATCCTGTTTGTTATGAGGGGACGGCTGGTGCCACCATTATTCCCATTCGTGTTGGTTTCAAGAAACCCATGGACAGATTCAAGTTGTGCGTCTGACAAAAGAGCTTGTAGATCAGCACCACTGAATCCGTCTGTAATGGAAGCTACAGTACCAAGATCGACGTCATTTGCCAAAGTAAGCTGAATATAGACAATAGAACAAAGTAAGAAAACAAAAACATAAGTTAACTAATATAAACATGGGCAGACGAATACAGAAAATATAATGCAATTCTACCAAATAGCTTAATGAACAGCATACTTCTAAGCATTCCAAAAAAAATTGATAAAGGGAAAGCAGTCTGGATTAAAGCTTAAAGAATCACATCTGAACCTGAAAGTTACAAATTTTAGATCCCATTCCTCATATTGCCATATATTTTTTAACCAATTTAAAATCTATATGCCAGAAACTCATAGACTAAAATTACTGGAGAAAGTGGCTGAATTTCAATTTGACCATGGAAAAGCTTGTCAAGAAAAAGAGAGCAAAATTCTTCAGTTTTAACAAAACTTATTTCTGGTAGCCTCTTCACTATTAAATGCCATCTTTGATATAGCTAAAATGCCACTGCAGGGGGCACCTTTGGCATGTAGGAGCGGGAGTAGCACTATTTACAACTAGAATGCTAAAACAGCCATAATGGCATAAAGAGAAAAAAGTTCTACCCTGCAGTAGACCCGTACAAGACTAACATTGCAAGCATTACCATGGTGCAACAATACGGAGAATGCAGGGAAATAAAACATGCTGACAAAAATTCTTTTAAGAGAACAAGTGAGATCTTGCTGACAAAGAAGCCATTGAAATTACAACAATAAAATCCAAAATCTATAAGCTCTTCATCCTATGAGAGAGAGCTGACACTTAGACAAACAAAATACCTGAAAATAAGGAAAGAGCCGCACCTTAAATACAGAATAGAACCCCCTAGCTTCTGTATCTCATTATATAAGAATTTGGATGGAAATCTTTTTCCAATTTTGGAAATTGCCAAGACCCTCTCAGTAGGAAGTGCTGCCATTTTGAGGCTTATGACACATATTTCTTGGAAAGAACAAAATATTAAACTAGCAGTAGCACCTTTATGTGGCATGGATACACTAGGATTTTTTCGTTCAGCATCTCAATCTTAGTAGATACAAATAACAACTATAAATTTTATGTTTGTGTCTAGTTTATTAGAGTAGTGGGGTGACTATCACTAAAGGCCTAGTTTGTGGGAGTCAACAGAGTAAAGCCAAAAACATATTTGCAAAAAAGAGCCCAAATGACCAATACATTATATTTTACTCTTTTGATCCTATTTAAACAGAGAAATGTGTATATACTGAAATGCCTTCCTCTTGTCACAATTTGATATGTTGCCTTACTCTATCACATTTTTGAATGTTTATAATCAACTATAAAGAAACACTTCACCACACAAATATAGTTGAACTAGAAGTTTGATATTCTGGTTTTTCAAAGGGACGTGTCTGAGTAAGTGCCTAAAGATGGACAAGCATGCATGGCAAGTCTGATGATGATCTGATGGCTCAGCACATGACCTGCATGGCATGAATGAAACTCTCTCAACCAATCCTAACTTGATGGAAGTGTTAACCCCTAGGACTTCTCTCACCCTTTGTTTTGTGTTTATTAATCATCTGCTAAGCATTTGCAATTTGTCATTTATCAAAAATCTATATTTTGGTTGTTAATTAACACATTCACTCCTATGTATATCAGTTTGCCCGCACAAAGTGGTGATTGAAATATTGGTTAAACTGGTGAACATGCATGTTACTTTTGCCTGCATAACTTCTTGCATGCATCAATTCCTGCACCATTTTTGGATTTTGAACTCTTGTTCACTCGCTCAGCATAGTTAAACTATACTTCTTCTCCCTAATTATGGGTCTCTTGATATTAATTGAATAGAAAAAGATTTTTCTGGGGTATTTAGGTCATCTCTTCTTGACAATTTCTTCCTTTTGCTTCTCTTCATGGTTATGAACAGCAGTAGGTCTGAATCTTGTTGAAGGATTGCACCAAAATTTCCACACTTTCACAAATTACACAGCCTCTAGGCTCTTCAAAATTACCATTTTTACCAGCTTCATTGCTTCAAACAACTTCCAAGCTTCAATACCAGTCACAAAGAGCAGCAATCTTTTGTTTTGTTTCTCTTTAGTACATTTGTTTGGTTTCCCACCTTCCTTCCATCAGAGGGAGATTCCATAGTGGACAGAACAATTTGTTACACCTTGGATGCTCCTTGTCCCAAGTGTAGAATTTCATTTACTTTGTTTTAGATTAGTTTGTTTTAATAAATCAGATTAATTCTTATTAGATTAGTTTAGTTATTTAATTGCTTTGATTTTGTTGCACTCTGCAGCAAAATTTAGATATTGGATAGAGTAGCTTTTTAATTTGCTAGATTATATTGGTTTTATGCTTGCAAAATTTATTTTGTGAACTGCATTGTTGTTCTTTCCCAAACTCTCAAAATCATCACAAACACCAATAAAACAAAAAAGAGCAAAACAAACCTCTTTCCTTGTGAACAACAAAACTAACAAACAACAAATCAATGAAAATCCATCACATTGTCATCATTGTATTCAAGAGAAATTTCATTTACGAGGGGATTATTTCAATTGATAATGATAGGAAAAGCACGAGCTAATGAGTTGCTGATTTAATTTACTTGTTCTCTTTCTTATAATTTTCAGATGGTCACATTAAATTACAGGAAAGGAATTCTTAAGCATGCTAATTTTTGCACTTAGATTCATCTTCTTAACATACAATGGTCTTTCATTTACATGCACACAAACACATAAACACAAGAAAAACAAATATAGTTTATTTCAGCCATTTTTCATAATTAGACCCAATTTATTTGAGCACTCGAATACATTTGAAAAACACAAAAACCATTCATATACCAAAATTGAAAAATAAAAAAGCAAATGTTAGGACCTTTTCACTTGAGAAAAGTACAAGCTCCAAACCTACTTCAAGCATTCACATTATAGCGATCAAGCATTTAGACCAAACATTCAGGCAAATGAACAAATGATTGGAAAAATAGGTCAAGGCAATTAAGTACTTTCATCCCATTTCGTCTCCCTTTGGTCATGCTAGCATATTAGGCCTATGGGTCTGGGTGTGAGAGGATTGGGTGGAAGTCACTTTGAGAGAGCTAAAGGAGAATTCACCAACTCTTGTAGCTGCTGAAGTAGAAGAGCGAGCTTGAGCTTATAATGAATTCAACACAGAAATAAATCATTGCAAGCTAATGAGATAACCCATTTAAACAAAGTCTTCAAATGAGAGACTATCTTCCTAGATGCTCTATTCAAATCTATTTGATAAAACTCAACAAACTCCATCAAGAAATCAACAGCTCATGCACAAAAACAAACACTCATACTGCCATCATCACACTTAAAAAAAAATATCCTTGTCATCCATAGAGAACTCCTTCCTCGTGAAGAGGATGGTCCATTCAATTCCCCACCAATACACCTATCTTTGCCTTGCAAAAACAGCAGTCTACCATCTATCCAATCAATATGAACAATGTATATGCCTGTTCAGTATTGTTTCTGGATTTGAACAATGTATATATAATATGCCTACCATCGATGATTCACAAACAATAGTGGCAATTTAGATTTGGCAAGTACAATCCCAAGAAAAACATATAGTTCTAGGAGATGAGGACATCCAAGGACAGCAATATGGCAACAAAATGTCCCCCCATCATCACCCTGGCTACCATCCCAAAAGGAGGCCATCTTACAATGCAAAGGAAATCCTTGGGAATGTTCCATCTTGGGGGATCCTCGAGACGGCCAGGGAACATGCAAATATCCTTCAACTATTTTGGAGACAGCAAGATGTCCCTGTGCCCCATAAAGCTACCCTTGTCAATTTGGGCTCAAAATCTTTTCCTGTCAATTACTTGTTTGTCTTGTTTGGTACCTAAATTAATATCCTGTGTTGCTCAACCCATAAAATGGATTTTGCTTTGTGGAAATGTATATCATGGCGGCATATCATTTTTGTCATTTCTTGTCTTATATTCATCAAAATAAAGTGTATCAGCTCCATCCACTTCGTAGTTTGATAAACTGCAGGAAATTCTGGCCCTTAGAAGTTATTTTATATATAGCAGTCTACTTCGTTGTTTTTGTGCCAGCTCATTTGTGTTCAATCTTCCCTTTAGGTTTCCACAAAATGTGTGGTTTTTAATATTTCTTATTTTTCCATTTGCTTATTATCTAGGGGTAACACTCTTTTCTTCAGGTTCACACTTATTGTCAGAATCTGAATGTTATTAGAATTTCACTACTGTTCACCAATTATTTTTTCTCTTAGGGTATCTAGTTAGTCTAGTTAACCGAAATTCATCTGTTATTGTTTTACACTCTCAATCACTAACAAATTTTACTTGTTTGAGCCATTGAAGTCCTAGGTTAGCATCATAATGTTTTGATTTCCATCTGTATTATAATGAATACCACACTCAATCTTTGTCTAGTGGTTATCAGCTCTTGATTGAATAGGATACTCAGGATCAATTCGCTCCTAATTTTTCAATCTAAAATCTGCACAGGTTAATGGTGGCCTTTCCTAGCTTTCTCCATACTTTTTTTGGGTAAAATGTTACAGGGCCTAGAGGAGCTGGACCAGACTGATGAGGATCAGGCTGCACATACAAGTTGGTTAGACACCAATTGCAGGAGCTAGATGAGTCTAGGATTTCAAGCAATGAGGATTATGCCACAGCATTTGCATCAGACTGTAAGTTTCATTTACCATTGGTCCATTGTACCTTGTATTGCAAACTTGATGAAGTTGAATATCATAATATATAACTTGGAATTCTGGATCAACTGATTGTCAAATTGTTTATATAAATGATAAATTAAAATTTCTTTTACTACTTTTTGTAGTTAATTTTTCAAATATTAATTTGCCATCCCCCTGCTGTCCCCAAACTCGGGAAAATTTTGCCATACCCAAAACACATCCTATGTCCATGTCCTCCTGTCTCAAGGACTCCATGGAACACTGGATATTACCTAAAACAATTTAGATATAAAGACCAACTCAATTTAAGTTTGATATAGAGACCAATTTAATTTGATCTTGAGAGCTAAACTGACAAGCCATATTTCTTCACTCCTAGCAAACCAATAGTACCTTTAGCTTCATAAATATTTTAAAAAGACCTTGCATACTTCTTCTTTGTATGCTATCTTTCTATATTTCAAAAAATTGCATAGTAACAATTTGAAGTCTGGGCTAAATGTTTTTTGAAGCCTATAGCACCCTATTATGTTCTTAATAGTTTCAGCCATTTTACCTACTTCTCGGATTACTTCATCCATTGAACTAATATTTTCTACTTTTCTAATAGTTTTAAATCATTAAAATCTCTATATTTCATGATTTTTTCAATTTGCCAAGTCTTGGCTGAGTCTAGGTCAAAATCAGGTTGCCAAGTCTGTGCCGAGTCCAAGTGTTGTAACTATGGTTTTAAGCATCAACATTTCAGATCATGCTCCATGATCCATCATTTTTTCCTCGTGTCCATCTTGGTGATGGATCACAGAGTGTGATCCAAAATGTTGATGCCAAAAACTAAGATAGTTATATTCAGAAGCTCTTCTCACACATTATAATGGACTATGAAAATGTTAAATCTCCAATGTACATACTATCAATGACCAAAACACAACAAAACAAAAAAATCTATGTTACCAATTTGTGGGTCTGAAGCCCAAGGTCCAGGTCCGGTCCAGCCCAAGTCTAAGGTTTGGGTCCAAAGGGTCCAACCTACAACTTGTAGGCCCGGCTTTGCCGTACCCAAGGAGAACTCGGGTCGACCCCAACACCCAATCACACCCAACCACAGATTTCAAACGCAATTCGCATTTTTTATTATTTTTTTTACTTTTTTTTAACTTTTAGACATTAAAAATGCCTCCAATCCTAATTCATGCCTCCTAAAACATCTAATAGGCAAAAACAAATTCATTTATCAATTTGTGAATGAAAAACAAAACATTTTACCTCTATTGCTGAACTTTTTTTCTTGCTTGCACAAGCACGAATAGAGTTGAAGATTGATCATTGAACGTTCGAAGTTGATTGTTGTGTTATTCCTAAGCACTTGCAAATGTTCGCTCGTTGCCAAGAAGATCATAGAGGAAGATTTCTTCAAAAGAGGTAGGTTTTTTGAAGTTTTTTGGGTTTTTTTTTCTACATTTTCATTTTTTAACAAATGAACTCTTTTGTTTTGATTTGAAGTTTTTGTTTTGTTTTCATTCTTCTAGGTATCTACAACACATGTTTAATTTTTTGAAATGAATTAAGTTATTTAGTTTCAATACTTTGAAATTTTGAATAAATGGAATGTGTTGTTTATTGTAATTGAACTTGATACCTTAGGCATTACAATGGCAACCGTTTCTAGCTCCACGAACCAATCTTGTTTCAAAACAGGCCCAGACTTTCCCCTTTGGAAATATGTTGAAATGGTTCAAAAAGCTTCCAGGTGGTGGAGGTTATGTTTGGATCTGTAGTCATTGAAAAGTTAGATATTCGAGCTCATATAGTCGAGTGAAAGGGCACTTGTGTAAGATCCCTGGACTAGGCATCAAATCTTGTCTAGGTGTAGATAATAATGGCATTCCGAAAACCCAAGTATTGACATATATTGAAGAGCAAGAAAAAGCAAACCAAGCAGCAGGTTGTAAATCAAGTCATCCTTTGATAAAGAAAGGATCTTGATGGATGAAGCCCCCTACACTGCCCTCTCATTTTCCACCTACAGAGAGCCATCAATTTATGTCCATACCTCAAGAGCAAACCATGGCCTCTACACATAAGAGATCAAAGGGACCATTGGAAACTTCATTTCAAAATGAGGCTAGAGAGATTGCCAATCAAGACATAGCGAGATGTGTCTATGCGAATGGATTGGCATTCAATGTTGTTCACTCACCATATTGGCAAAAAATGGCGAAATCTATTAATGAGGCTCCAAAAGGGTATAAGGGCCAAGGTTTTGAGAAGGTGTGTAGCACCTTATTAGATAGAGGTGAAATATGTAGAGGACTCCTTGAAGCCCATAAGGGATTCATGGATTGAAACAAGGGTGACCATCGTTTCTAATGGATGGAAAGATGCAAAAAATCGCCCATTGATCAATGTTATTGCAATGTCCCCTAAAGGGACAATGTTTTTGAGAGCAATGGATTGTGAAGGAGAGGTGAAGGATGGTACATTTATTGCTAACATCCTTTGTCAAGTTATTGATGAAGTGGGCCCTTGAATGTTGTGCAAGTTCTAACAAACAATGCAAAAAATTGTAGAGCTGCTGGGTTATTGGTTGAGGAGAGGTATTCACACATTTTTTGGACACCTTGTGTTGTCCACTCCCTCAACCTAATGCTACAAAAAATGGGAAACAAAATTGAGTGGATCAAACAAGTGTATGCTGAGGTTGAAGACATCCAAATGTTCATCACCAACCACCATATGTCACAAGGCATATTTAGAATCTTCTCCAAATTAGAGCTGTTGAAGGTAAGTTAAATAATAAACATGTTTCACTATAGTAATATTTTACATTTTAAATTTTAATTTTTGTAAACTTAAATTTTATTTTATTTTGATTTTCAAAACAAGTTGTTGAGACCCGTTTTGCCTCCAACACAATTGTGAAGGTTTGTGAGGCACTCTCTAATATGGTCGTCAGTCCTAGTTGGTTTGTATGGAGGCAATCTAGCACTGTAAGGGCAACTAAGGTTAAGAAAATGATCCTAGATGACAATTGGTGGGATCGTGTTGAGTATCTCCTCAGTTTCACTAAGCCCATATTGAGCATGATCTATTATACTGACATGGTAGACCTTGTTTGGGTGAAGTATATGATGACATCGACTTGATGATTGAGAACATAAAATCCAACATCAATGCAAAAGAGGAAGATCCTGAAGAAAAGTTCTTCAAAGAGCTACACAAAATCATTGTAGAGAGATGGAACAAAATGACCACTTTGCTGCATCTTCTTGCTTTTGCATTGAGTCCCAAATACTATAGTGTTGAGCTACTTTATGTGTCATCAAGAGTTGCCCCATATAGAGATGCTGAAGTGGCTCAAGGGTACAAGGCTGCAGTTCGTAGAATCTTCACTGATCATGACCAATGTGATGTAGTGAGGGCTGAGTTCATGGGTTTTGCATGCTCCAGTGATTGTGGTCTTGAATCTTGATGCTCTTCGAGGCAAGTACATGGTTGATGCTCATAGTTGGTGATACTTCCATGGCCAAGCATACACGTACCTGCAACCTCTTGTAATAAAATTTGTATCCCAAGTAAGTTTTATAGTCAAAATCTTTTCTTTTAAATTTAAGTTTTATATTTTATAATTTTTGTTTTTATTTATAATTTAATTAGTTAAATTTTCTCTTAACTATTTAATTTGGTCTTAATAGGTTGCTAGTTCATCTTCATTTGAAAGGAATTGGAGCACATACTCTTTCATCCACTCAATAAAGCGCAATAGACTACATTCAAAAAACGCAAAGGACTTGGTGTATGTGCATTCAAACTTGTGCCTCATTACACACAAACAAAGTGCCTACAAAGAAGGAGACACAAGGAAGTGGGATACCAAGCCAAAGTGTCTTGACTTGGATGCTTGCACAAACCACTTTGCTGCACTTGATGTTGATGATGACTATGAGGCAGCTAGTGAGCATGAGAGTGCTAGTGTCAGTGCTAGTGCGAGTGCCACTGATGCTATTTGTGGTTCTTCTAATTTACCACTACATACATCATCTAATATGGATGGTGATGATGATACTTTTGATGACCCATATAATATTTGATCAATGATCAATGACGGCTGATTGTAAACACTTGACGTTATTATGTTTGAACTTTAATGATTAATCTATATCATGACATTCGAGATTCACTAATATTTTATTATTTGACTATGAAAGTGGTGGTGTATTTTTGCTATGTTATTTGACTATTAATATGGTGGTGTATTTTGAACTTAATTACTGCTGCAAATATGTATATATTTCTGATTTTTATATATTTTTGTATTAACGAACCCAACCCCCCAAAAAATTTGCCCAAACCCGCGAACCGAACCGTCGAACCCAAACCTGAACCCAAATTGGTAACTTAGAAAAAAATCGACAATACAAAACAAAACAAATCAAATAGAGAAAGCATGAGCTTTCTCAAAAGAAAAATAATTTACAGATTATCATTTACACAGAATTAAATTCTATTACTACATTATTTATATTATGCTCTACTAAATATAACACTATAACCCCATTTTGGAAATAAATATGCAAGAAAAAACTAAACTAATTGTTAACGTCATAGCCAACCTTTCTACTAAGAATATCAAGAATCTCCAGTCGTTCCCGTGCTGAAGGAAAACCACAAAAGAGAAGACGATCCAATCTCCCAGGTCGCAACAATGCAGGATCAAGCAAATCTGGTCGGCTGCCCATAAAATATAAAATTAATTAGAAGCAAGAGGTAAACCTTAAAAATATGTTACAATTGAAAGAAATAATGAAGGGAAAAGGTTATGTGTGCATATACAAAGAGAAAAATTAATCAAGAAGACTCAAAAATGCAATATGTATTTTATAAGAGGGTACAGTCTATGCATCCCCATTCCAAATACAAATGAAAAATGCTAAAACAAAAAAGTGCAAAGTATATTTGTAATATTTTTGGAGCATATTTAAACAAAATTCAAATAAATGGATAAATAGAAACACTTACCAGAAAACTGACCAGGAAAATGAAAATGTGTGCTACTTGTTTATCTTTGAACATGTCATACAAGGAATATTTTTACTCTGAATTCCCTCTACTAAGATTGGATTTACTTCATAAATAGATATACCACTTGCATTACCATTTCTATTTTTCTCCAATAAATAGAAATTAAAAAATGACAAACCTAGTAGCTGCAAATACGAATACCCCAGTCAATGCTTCAACACCATCAAGTTCAGTCAACAGCTGGAACACAGACACTAAATAGATGAATGAAAGATGATTCAACTTAAGAAATAGAAATCATATAAGGTAACGAATCAAAAAGCATAAGAAATGAGAAGTACCTGATTGACAACCCGATCTGTTACACCAGTGTTGTCATGGCCACGCTTTGGAGCAATAGAATCAAACTCATCAAAAAATAAAATGCATGGAGCTGCTGCAGATGCTTTTGAAAATATATCCCGCACCTACATTTGAAAGAAAATATTATTATCTCTTCAGATAATTAATAAATGCAAATGCAAGCATTTTTTTCTCTCAAAAACAGTTAGAGACTGATGGCTTCATTTTCACTGCCATTATAGGTTACATGACGTAAAACTTTAGATTTTTTAAAATGGAAGCAAATGCCTGCTTTGCTTTTTGCAAAACAAAGAGGAAAGAAGTATATGTTGATATACTATTACTATTAACAAATAAGTGAAACTCTCATAGAGCTACTTGTAGGCCCTTTGAGATAGAAACTGCATTGAAAAGTTCTGGAATCTGAAATATATCTTACAATACGCCTGAAACTACAAATTTTCTATGTTACACAAGATATGTTCCTGGGTCTTTGCTGGGCACATTGCCAGAAATGTTCCTGGGCACCTTGCCAGGAACAGCCATAGGGAGGGGGAGCTAGAATGGATGGCCAGGTACATTGTAGTGTCCCACAACTGTCCCAGGGACGGTCAGGCCCCCTATTAACAAATAAACAACAAATATAAAGAAAATTTCATTGTTCAAAGAAAGAGGACAATCTGCAACAGAAAATGGAATTGAGGCTGTTACAGTAGCACTCAGAGGAACATCACTGGAGGGTGAAAAGGCAATGAGAAAGATAAAAATACTCATCCAAAACTCAAGAAATTGGCCTTGATTGAGACTGATTGGTACTAATATGGAAGTAGGACTATGCTACCATCTGAAGTGAGGCAGACATGGCAAATGTGAAAATTTCAGAAAAAAAATGTGAGAATTTGCTGAAGTTGGCTTTGATACCGACATAACAAGCATACAGCAGAAGACATGCAACAATGCAGAAAGTCACTCACAAATGAAAAAATCTGGTGATTGCTTAAAAAACCAATGTACACTTTTCATAGCATTTGTTAAATAGTATCACATCCCCATAGGAGACCATTTCCACATTGAACATTGCATGGGGCATAAAATAAATAAATAAATTAGAGAAGAGATACAACCTGTTACAACCTGCAAGGTAATTGAAGAAGGTATGGACACCCATCAATGCAAAATTTAACTAGATTGACAACCGTATAATAAGAAATGGCGTGGAAGGAAAAGGGGGTTGACAAGCCATTAAGAAGCATGGAGTCACTCCCTCTTGCTGTCCAATCTTCACGTTGGACATAAAGAAAGAATAGCGTGTAGCTGTGGACGTCCATCAAAGCATAAAGGGTAGAGGAAATTGGATAGAGGGCATGCACAGAGAGATCTTTTAAATAGGCTATGGATGTACATTGAAGCTTAAAGGATGGAAGAGTTTCGTCAAACAAGGAGATGCACATGAAGGGATATCAGCTAAGTTACCGGTTCGCTGCCTTTTGCCTCCTGGTTCGGGTTCAAAATGACCAGGGTTTGAAATCCTGGTTCAGTTTGACACTGGTTCAATCAGGGTTCAGAAATCACACTGTGGGTTCAGTCAAGGTACGAAATGCTGACTGTGGGTTGGATTTCAACGGACCAGGTTAATCGATGCATACTGGTTTATAACTTCTTGGTGGCAGTCATTGCCAAATTTGAGTTTGTTGGTCTTCTTGAGTACAGAGTTTTGTAACTTAATTTGTTTTGAGGTATGATACATCTGATGTTACTTGTAGAGACCTTTTATTCAGAAGTGCAGATCACACAGCATAGCCATTAAACTGAGTTTTGGAATCACGGTTAAAGCTAAATCACACACTAATCTATCAGTCTTTTTGAGCTAAAGCATTTCACTTTTTTTAATCTATCAGTAGGTGTAAGATTTTCAGTTTTTTAAATTTTTTAAACAAATGTGTGCAAGGCAGGGATTGCTTTAGTTAAAGCATGCATGTTCTCACTCTCTTGTAAAATATCTCAAAACAAAATTTGCAAAAGGCCCAAAACATGTTGCAGTTTGATTGATAGGCAATTGCTATTTGATTGCTGCTAGTCACCATTCCTTGGTCATCACTGAGGGATGAACCATTGAGGCTTTGTTCATTGCCACTGGTGATCATCACATATAGCATATCTTCTGCTTTCCTATGGTAAGTGTCCTTGAAGGTTAATGTAGTATGACTATCTATAAACAAATAGTATTAAATCATATAATCATATGAATAATAATTAAAATATTTGACTATGAAAGTGGTGGTGTATTTTTGCTATGTTATTTGACTATTAATATGGCGGTGTATTTTGAACTTAATTACTGCTGCAAATATGTATATATTTCTGATTTTTATATGTTTTTGTATTAACGAACCCAACCCCAAAAGAATTTTTGCCCAAACCCGCGACGAACTGAACCCTCGAACCCGAACCCGAACCCAAAACCAAACCAGTAACTTAGGATATCAGAAAGCAAGATGGGCATTGTTGTTGCAGGCATGGCACTACAGATATCAAAGAAAGATATGGCTCCTGTGGAATAGATGCAAGACGTATCTCACCAGCTTAATTGTACCTCAACAGGAAGAACAAACATAGGGCAGAGCCTAACTGCACGAGTCTTGGGTTGTAATGACAACAGTAGCTGAGATGAGTTAGATTGTAGGAGCACACAAATCTGCCTTCTATAGAGGAAGGACATCATGGTCCTGAAAAATGATTATCCAGAGATTTGATGTTAGTTTGCTTTCATAATTAATGCACCAACAAACAATGCTAAGTTCTAGTGCATTGGTGAGGTGTAGTTCATGATGCTGAAACTAAGGAGCACATGCCACAAATGCCATTTCATTTGAGGTTATGCACAACAAGGTGTTCATGATGGGGAGATTTTACAGAAATGACTCAAAGAAATGAGATTTTGGGGAATGCAATGATTGCGCGATTTGCACAAAATGAAATTATTGAAGAAACTTTCAGGATTTTCAAAGAAATGTATCAAGGAATTGTGTTCTCATGGACTACAATGGTTGCTCGATATTCACAAAATGGGTTTGTTAAAAGGCCTTGGAAACTTTCAAGGAAATGCAACTGGCAGGTGTAAAGCCATATTCTACAATCTTTGCAAGCGTACTCCCTGCTTGTGCTGAGAAGAGAGCTCCGGAACAGCTTATAGATGCCAATAAAACAAAGAGGTTGGAGGAAAATGGTCGATTTCTTGGGATAAAAGGGAGTGACAGCAATGCAAGATGGGTTACACTCAGACAAGGCAGCAGAGCAGAGGAGTTTATTTACAAAGCATGGAGTTGTGTTGAATGGCCACTATGAGAGGAATCAATTCCAATGCTTAGATCAGAAATATTTTCCACATCATTCTTACAGCTAAGTACACTTGTCCCATAATATTACTTCGCAAAAATAGTATTTAATTCTACTTATAGCTGAAAGGGGGTTTGAGAGGATAGAGTCATAAGATTATGCTGTTTAGAAAGGCATTACTGGGATTAACCCTTTAAGATTTAAATATTTCATCTTTTGAACATTTGAACTACCTTGTAAACAAAAGTGGATGGTGATGTTAATTCTTACCTTAAGTGGTTATATGAAATGGGGTGGCACAGAGTTTAAAATTAACTCTATAGCTGAAAATATATCCTTATATTATAAACAAGGAACAAGGTTCACTTAGTAGCTTGACTTGCAGTTGCATGATACTGTAAGTGAAATTAACTTCTTTTAGTGGCGTTTGAACCACATTGTATTGAGCATATTTTAATGTTGTGAAATTTTGGTAATCCACTTCAAATTTGGTAGTAGAGGCTTTATAAGGCTACCTGATGACTATAGACCTCTTAGTATATAACAATTCTGATATCAGAGCTATCAGGTGAACTAAGGGAAGGCTACTATAATTGTACCAAATCATTGCATGATTAAATAGGAGGAAACTATTATTTAATTTGATGGCGTTGTTGAGATTGACTTAAGAGATAGACCATCTGCAATTATGTTGTATAGTATCGCCTGCTATCTTATTGTTGACCATTAAGATCATAGTTAGTTATGAGTGGCAAGTGCAAATATTATATAGTCAGTAAACTAGAATAATATAAGAGTACGGGATTGCATCATAAAGTAAATGAGACTAGAGAGTTAAGAACATTATTACTCATACTATTGAATGTACATCTTCATACAATGATTTAAAGGATATAGTGTTGCCTATTTGTCTCAAGATATGACTCGAATATTGATCATACTTTAAGAAAATTTGTAATTATTGTCGTATGTCTTTTGAGGTTCGAGAGGATTTTATGTGGCCTTGTTGGTGTATGTCAAGTTCCATCCAAGATGAAGTCCTATTCGATTATGATACTTGATTTTATAGAACCATATGGTTGTGGGACCTCATGTCAAAGCTTTTGCATATTTGGTGCATGGTGATGACATTTTGACTACTGCTTTATAGAGACATAGACACTTTATCAATGTCATATTAATAGATTGAGTCAGGATTGCCTAGCAACCCCACACCTAGGTATGGTTGGATCTCTATGCCCAAAGAGATATATCTTGGATAACATTATTATTGACAAAACCTAGTTGGCCCTTATTTTCATGTGTAAGAGAACCTTAAGGTGTATAGAACCTTAGTGTATAATGAAGACAAAATAAGTATTATTTTGTTAAGGTAGGTAACATCCCTTTGGTGGAAAAATTATATTACCCTTATTTATTATTGGAGGGGGTTTCTAGGTAGGAATTTTAAATGTATGTTCCTTGAGAGATTTTGTGAGGAGAACTACATGCGACTTTGATCCCATTTGAAAGTGTGTATGTATGCAATCCTTGGGAGAAGGTTGCCCCTATGACCCAAGTCTATAGAGGAGGGTTTGGGAAATAGTTCTAGGGTTTAGGGTTGTTCCTAAACTTGTTTGACCTTCCCTCTTTGATATACTTCATTTGAATGCAAATTATTACATTAGATGGCTATGAATGAGTTAGGAAACTTGATAACTTGTATCTAAAAAAGATTGTGGTTCCTAAGTAATATGTTTCCAAATAACAATTTGAATGAATCGAATGGATTCGATTACTTTATAAGTCAGTATTTGTTTATTTGCACATATTGATTAGAAGTCACCTCATGTGGATTCAATGTGTTATCTACGTGTCAATAATGACCTCAAAACATATAGGACTCTATGTACAAGCTCAAAGATCACTTGATTGTAGCATATATCTAGGTCCACTTGACTAGTATTGTGAACCCTTGTGATCTATGGATTATGTGTTTTTGGCTATAAGATAACCCCACATGTCAAACCCAGTACCATGTAGGTGACGAATGCTTGGAGCTATTTCTCGTATCTTTAGGTCTAGCCAATTGTCACTAGTAGCATGAAGGCGACCGATGCTAGGAGCTACCCCTATTGTGAAAGGGTTAGTCAACATATCCCGAAGGCCACGTGGTGTTATATGTTCAATAGTACCCCCTTCTAGGTTGGATGAACTTGTTGCTACTAGCCTAAGAGCGATAGACATTTGAATCTAATGACTCAATGGTTCAATGGGTTGTAGGAATCTTATTAATGGCCTTATGTGATGTGTTTTGTTACACTTACTCCTTATTTGGTGATGATTGCAAGTAGCATAGGGTACTTACCCATCATCACAACTGGTGTAGAGAACTAGGGAAAAGGATGGGACTCGTAGTGTAGTATGGAGTGCACTAACATTCCTTTATAGCTAGAATGTACTAAAAGGGTAGGTGTTAGTGAACTAGGTAATGCAAAGATGCAAGCAATTGTGTCACATCCGCTTCCTATTGCTAGTTGGTCATTATGTATGTGTTAGTCACTCACTATGTGTTTGTGTAAATGGCCTCTGGTATTGTGCACATTGTTATTCTAATCCTTGCTAGTAATGACATCAAGTAGTATGGGATGCTTGATTGTCATTATAGATGGTGGTGGATTGGGAAAAGGATAGGACCCACGATGAAGTATAGGATGCATTGGCATTCCTTTTCTAAAGGGGATCTACTTATAGGCTATAATGTTCCTTCTCAAGCATAATCTAACTATGGACAATTAGTATAACTGAAGAATTGTAGACACCTTCTGCTCACTGCATCCAGCAATCTAACCCATGAAAGCTCGCATTGCACTTCTCAAATTCGCACACTAACACTCTGCAATTCACATCATTCGCATCATACTTGCCTATCTTCGCATCCCTCAACACCTCAACTCATATTTATATCATCTTCAACCTTGAAACCATTCTCCAAGGTCGGCTATGCAACTAAACCGTGCAAATTCAAATTAGGTCGGCACCAAAACACTTTCATGGCAGATAGAAGTGAAAGCAAACCACACCACTCCTTAACTGGAACCCAAATCTATAACACCACGCTACAACACGCTTCTACGAATAATAAACATCCAACGCAATTAGTGTAAACACCAAGGTCGATCGTTATTAGTGTAAACACCATTAAACTTTTAAGCACACGCATCCTTTAATCCAATAACAACTCGTAGACAACAAATGTCACTTGAACACAACCTGGAATATTCCATAAGAACCCTGAATATCCAACAAACCCCTTCACAACAACTTTCAGCTGAAGAATGTACACACCCAGTACTCTCAAACAACTTTGCCATACATTGTAACTTGAGAAACTGATTTCCAAAGCACCAAACCTCGAACAACTTCGACTGAAGAAAGATACCAACACTATCAACACGCCTTCAGATCCGCAGGACCTCAAACCAAACTGCGGAGAAACACAGAGCAAAAACATTTCTCCCAGACACCTCTGCAATACACCATTCACACACTAGTGAACGCAACTTCTTCTGCACAACAATTCAGCACACCAAATTCTAAATACAACACCTCTAAACACCTATGATCAGCATATTTAAAACACATAGGCAAATCTTCAACCTAGAAGAAATGCAAAGCAACACCAGAACACTACTCTTCAATCCAGAACAACACTGCAACCCACTGTTTCCTCTTTTTATCAAATTTTCTCAAAAGCACTTGGAAACCAAGCACCAGAAACACATCCTCATCATCTTCATCACTTCCTCAACCATAGACAGAATCTTATCAAAAGGAACACTAGAGGTTGACATGAGTAGCTTACTAATGACAACAAAATGCAACTAATCAAAGCATCACATACTCTTGCAACAATCTTATTCTCATAAAGTTGACACTAATGACAACACAAGCTTGTTGACATCAATGACAACACCAACTGCTCATACTTGCAACAATCTCCCCCTTTGTCATTGATGGCAACACATGATGTGAAAAACCATCAAAGACACAACAGCTCTACTCCATACCTATTTCCTTTTCTCTTTTCTCCCCTTTTCACAACATACTTGTTACTTTCCCCCATTTCATCTTTTTCATATATCACAATCTCCTTCGTACATGATTCTCTTTTCCTTGCATTTTCATATTACTCTCTCCCTCTTAACAGTCTTCTTTTTCACATGACTCTCTCCCCCTTTGATATCAATGGAAAAGGACAAAAGATTTATATCACTTATGATTCTCCTTTGACATCAATCAACCTTCTAACAACTGCTCTGCAACTTCTATTCCTTTACTGTACAATATATCCCCCTTAGGAGCACACACCATACTGCACTAATCAGCAACCACTGCATAATGACAACACACACTCCCCCTGACTACAACAACCAACAATGTCACTACCTACTCCCCCTCAGAGGTAGCCACCAACATCAGCCCAAACAAAAGAATGAATCTTGAAATTGTTAGTGTTTTAAAGCTTCGGGAGCTATTTTCCCTTAATTAAAGGCAGGTCGGCCTTCATGTTTTAAATGATATTTATTCTTTCTAATAGCCGACCTAGGAGGGAGGTCACTTGGTTTTGTATTTAAGGAGGATCAAGTCCTCTCATTTGATCATTCAATTCATTCACTCCAAGTTTGCACTTCAAGCAGCAGTTCACCATTTTAGCAGCAGGTAGGAATTCAAGAAGAAGTATCTTCATTTGTATTTAGCATCAAGGAGAAGTGTCTCCATTCTTTGTATTGGACTTGGCCAAAATTCAAAGGGCCTGATTTTGTATGCAGAATTCTGCACTTCTTTATCTGATATGAGAGATTATTTGTTGGGTTTTTCTCCCTCGAGTAGGAGGGTTTTCCCAAGGTAAATCATTGTGTTCATTATTTATGTGTTGCATTTTCTGCTTGCTTACATTTCTAATCCTAAAACTAACATGGTATCAGAGCGGGCTTAGAAATGATTTGATCAGATTAGGCTGTCAGATACAAACAAGGAAATTAAGGTGGTTCGTATTTTTTTCCTTCCATCGGGCCTTGCTAAGAGTCGATTTCTAGAAAAATTGCGATTAATATTATGGGCTCTAGTGGAGTTGTCGTCAAATTATTATTCAAGCTGCATGTTGAGCAACTATTAATTCAAGCCACTAAAGTTTGCACCTGTAGCTAGAGCAATAACCATGGGAATCATGGAAGAGAGTTTATTGAATAAGTCATTCAGTTGATGCCACTCAAGAAGATGTCGGGAGACTTGTGAAGAAATCGTGGGATCTGAACTTACAGAGGAGTCGTCAGGCAATTTCAAAGAAATTGCAGAGTTTCATCTTGAAGACCGTTGATATTCTGGTGACTTCAATATTTTTTTGTTGAGCATATATTTTGTAAATTGCTTATGTTCAAAAGAGTCGTGGAAGTCTTTTGTAACCACTTATTCTTCTTGGAGTCGCATTTGTATGATGAGAGTCTCGACCCATTATCAGGAATTGCCTATTTGTTCTCTGCCATTGCTTGAAAGGGCCGTCTACACCAGCTAAAATACTTTCGATGAAATGTGTAACCATTCTCAATTTTTATTCAATGATGAAAATCAAATAAGTCAAGAGTTTAAGAAGGCGACTCTTGCAAAGGGAATAGAGTGTCGTATATTCCCTGAAAGAGACGTGGCCTATCAATTGGCAGAAATTCAAAGTAAGGAGCCCTAGGAATCTAATTAGTTGTTGAGTAATAGTTTGGAGGCACGATTCAATATATTTGTGGGAATGATATATTAAACTCAGGAGTATTCAAGGAGCTATGAACATGTTAAGGAAATCAGAGAGTTGTCGGGAGCAGCTTGGCTTATGATTAAATTAAAGAAAGGTACATTGTTAAATGAGGAGTCTCGTGGCACTTAATCTGGTTGGCAATTGAGGCATATTTGGGAATTTATGGAGGTTCGTCAACATTGGCATCCAACTGCAGAGTTTACAGTGCCAAGTGAAGATGGAGATCAAGTGTATGCCATTTCATGGACACCTAATATTGGCAGGATGGATCAAGGAGCAGAAAGATGTGGATACAACAGAGATTTCTCAGTTTCCCCTTTTCTCTACTATTCTTCATATATATGATGATGGGACAAATCACAACGCAAAGCTAAGAATTGATGATGTTGAGATCAAGCTGTACAAATTTCATAGGAGGCTGAAAGGAGTTACTAAAGAAATAGTTGGCCAATATAATTACTGTCATCATTCATCACTGTCCAGATTGTGATCTGCATATTGTAATCCAGTTTGGAGTCATATAGCAATGAAGCTGGAAGGTTGCATATTAAATGTTTGACATAATGCTTCAGTTAAAGTAAGGTCTGAAATCTGCATGACAGGAGTTTGTTGAAATATTATGGAGTTGTAGGTGTTTGCTTCATGCAAATACAGGTACATCATCGGGCGAAGAGGATGGTTGTCAGGAAGAGTAAAATGGCTGCAACAGAATCAATAAAGAGATAAGTATTTTATATTTGTACATTTGAATAATGATCATGAATTTTATGTAGTTCATGCAATAACATTGGGAATAGTGAATCATGTATGCTTCTAGCATTGGTATGTATATTTCTCTTCGGGGTAGTTTGATTCTATGAACTATTATTAATCTCTCTAAAATGCAAGATGGAGAGAGATTGCATAAGGAATTCAAGGCACGAGTTGAGAGCATGTCCAAGAAAAGGATTAAGGTTCTGAGATCAGTCAATGGAGAGGAGTTCACTTCCAGAGGATTTCTTTGCAATCTCTGAGGCAAGGATCAAGAGGGAGTTATGTGACTCACTAAGAAGAAGTGAAGGTGTCAACTAAGTGGGTTGCAATGTTGCAAGGCTAGGTACTAAAAGTCCTTGGAAGACCTCTTCAGTCGTAGAGAATAGAATTGCACAAGACAATCAATCTGGATTTGACATTGGTAGCTCCGCAAACCTATTCAGAATAGGGTGATCTGGGATGAGGTCAAGAAGGACAGTCCTGAACTCTCACAATTCAGTAGTGCTGGAAGTGTGCATTGGAAACCGTTCCTCGAAGGCAAGCATTGCAGGCGATCTTGGACGAGGAGGTCAGGAGGTTGATGCAAGTACTTGGAGCTTCAGAGGGAGTCACATCATCATGAAGATTTGTTGTAATGTATATTTCTCTGAGATGGAGAAATATGAGGTGCAAGCCCTTGTTCATCTCTGAGATTGAGATGAGACGTCATGTTGAGAGACTCCATGACGACATCACGTTGAGAGACTCCGTAATGAATCCTTGTTCATCTCTGAGACTGAGATGAGGAGTCATGTTGAGAGACTCCATGACAACATCACGTTGACAGACTTCGTGATGAACCCTTGATCATCTCTGAGACTGAGATGAGGCATCAAAACATGACGACATCACATTGAGAGACTCTGTGATGAACCCTTGTACTTGTGTTTCTTTCCACACATGTGAGTAGCCATTGTGGACGTCATGTTGAGAGACTCCATGACATCACGTTGAGAGACTCTATGATGAACACTTGTACATGTGCTTTTTTCCACACATGGGAGTAGCCATTGTGGACGTCATATTGAGAGACTCCATGACAACATCACGTTGAGAGACTTTGTGATGAACCCTTGTACATTTCTGAGACTGAGATGTGTTTCTTTCCACACACGGGAGTAGCCATTGTGGACGTCATGTTGAGAGACTCCATGATGAACTCTTGTACATCTCTGAGACTGACATGTGGTTTTCCACAAATGGGTGTAGCCATTATGGGTGTCATGTTGAGAGACTCCATGACGAGGATATCTGGAAAATACCTCCCTAGCTAAGAGGGAGTGTTAGTGTTTTATAGCTTCAGGAGCTATTTTCCCTTAATTAAAGGTAGGTCGGCCTTCATGTTTTAAATGATATTTATTCTTTCTAATAGCCGACCTAGGAGGGAGGTCAGTTGGCTTTGCATTTAAGGAGGATCAAGTCCTCTCATTTGATCATTCATCTCATTCAATTCATTCACTCCAAGTTTGCACTTCAAGCAGCAGTTCGCCATTTTAGCAACAAGTCCGAATTCAAGAAGTATTTTCATTTGTATTTAGCATCAAGGAGAAGTGTCTCCATTCTTTGTATTGGACTTAGCCAAAATTCAAATGGCCTGATTTTGTATGTAGAATTCTGCACTTCTTTATCTGATATAAGAGATTATTTGTTGGGTTTTTCTCCCTTGACTAGGAGGGTTTTCCTAGGGTAAATCATTGTGTTCATTATTTATGTGTTGCATTTTCTGCTTGCTTACATTTCTAATCCTAAAACTAACAGAAATCCACTAGACTGATGCATCTAGTTCAAAGGAGGAGGAGCAATGATCCCCAACTTCTCCCGGAAATACTCAAATGTATCCTTAGGAAGAGCTTTAGTGAATATATTAGCAACCTAATCCTTTGTAGGCACATACTCAAGCTTTACTTTATTCTTTACAACCTTCTCTCTTAGAAAGTGATACCGGATTGAGATATGTTTTGTCCTTGAATGCATTACTGGGTTCTTTGAAATATTGATAGCACTTGTATTGTCATAGAAGATAGAAATTAGTTCATCATATACCACCCTAATATCCTTCAATGTTTGTCTCATCCACAACACTTGTGTACAACAGGATGCTCCTGCAATGTATTCTACCTCTGCAGTACATAAAGATACTAAATCATGTTTCTTGCTTAGCCATGACACCAATCTGCATCCAAGAAAGAATGCACCACCACTTGTACTTTTCCTATCATCCACACAACCAGCCCAATCTGCATAGCACTCAGAGTAAAATCTATATCCTTTGGATACCACAAGCCATGACCTGGAGTGCCCTTCAAGTATCTAAATATCCTCTTCACTATTGTAACATGTGACTCTCTAGGATCTTCTTGAAATCTAGCCACAAGACAAACTGCAAGCATGATATCCAGTCTAGTAGCAATTAGACCCCACCATCAAGAAGAACAAGACCAAGATGCTGAGGGGGAACATGTTGAGGTAGAAACTATGAGAGATGTCATCTCATAAGTCTATTTACGTCTATGAAAGAAGTATTGGTATCCAAAGACCATTTAGGGCTACTGGTCTCCAAGATGTGTTGAAAGGAGGTGATCAACCCAAGGGCTCTAGAATCCCAACAAACCACATGTAAGGATCTATGCCAAAGGATGATAGCCTCCTGAAGATAAAGAGCCAAACACCGCTGGTCTAAATATTTAAAGAAAGTAGAGAGATTGTTTCTTGAGTCATAGTAGAGGTGGTAATATGTCCCTCAAATCTCATGATAAATGGGGCATCTTAAGATGAAATGTTCTTTGGTCTCAACCTCTTGGAGAGAGCAAAGATGGCAGATCCAATCAAGGGAAGGAATACGGTGGTTTGTCTCAATTTATAGTTAATGGGAACATACACTCAACTGGTCAAGGGGAAACCTCAAGCCATGTGACCAACGATGTGAAGATGTGGTCAATGATTTGATTATCTCCCCTAAAACTACCTTGCCCACAAGCACGAAGAATACCTTTCTCTAAGAACTTGGAAAATTGCATATCCAACATTGTGGCATAAAGTTTGGCAAAAGTATGCCCAATCATGATAGTCCTATAGTTGCCAAGATTAGAGAGATCCCCAAACTTATGAATAGGATGAATTATCTGATGAGATCAAGATTGAGAAATGCCTAAACAAATAAACTCATTGAAAAGATTTGTCAAAGGTAAGGCCAGGAAATCTACACCATATTTGGTAATTTTAGCTTGGAGGCCTTCGCAACAAGCTACCCAGATGGTACATAACTTCATAATAGCCTTCTTGACGTTACCTGTGGTGAAAATGGTGTAAGTTAGTGGTGAAGTGGTGACCAAGATAGCAACTTGATTGGACACATAGTAAAGAGAGCTAGCATAGTAAACCCATGTTGTGGGGCTAATGTTAGAGGCTATAACTATAGGTTTCCTTGGAGAAGAGTGTGCCACAAGTGTTTAGTGGAGTGGTGACAATCAACAAGGAGGGGGCAAGTCACCAAGAAGCAAGAAATTCCCACTCCTTGCGATGGAGAAGACAATGGTAATCCTTATGAATGGAGGGCATGGAACGAGGCTCATGAGATAGTGAAAACTGGAGCCTTTGATGGAGAAATTTGCAATCATCATCAAACCAACAGTTCGTAGGACAAGATCCATGGAGGTGAGGAGGTCAAGGAAGATGTAAAGTGTGGGGAAAGAATTTGAGGGCAACATCCCAAAGTGCTTGATGAAGAAAGTTATACATGGAGTTGATGGTAGCAAGAGGGAAAGAGTAGAAATCTATCAAGAGAAGGGAGAGACGAGTTGAATAATCAACAATATAATCATAAACAAAATGGATAGTGGGATGCCTAGTGATAGGGGATGTGATGGGAGAGGGTGTCTATAAGGAGTGAGAATTAGCAAGAAGGATGAAGGACATTGGAGCATGATCAACAAGTGGGAGCTGAGGAGAAATAAAGAAACCATGGATATGGGGTATGAGAGACTTGGAGATGAGAACATAATCCATGAAACTAGCACCACCACCATAAGGAAAATTGATGAATCTATCAAACTCAAGGAAGCTTGTTAAGAACATGGAGGCTCTAAGATTCCCCTAATCAGAGAAGATGTCTAATGTAGGTCATGACAATAGTATTCCTATCATCAAACTCAAGGAAGCTTGTTAAGAACGTGGAGGCTCTAAGATACCCCTAATCGAAGAAGATGTCTAATGTAGGTCATGACAATAGTATTCCTATCAGCAAAACTCTCTATAAACAAGCTCCTCAAGGTCCATCTCATGAAGACATAATTAATCCTCTACACAATCATGAGTGGGTGTGTAGAGCGTCCTAATGCAGGCATTAAAGTCATCCAAAACAATGATATCACCAACTATGGAGTATATGGAGATCTTTATATAAGGGTCCAAATAGGGATGCCCATCAATGTGAATGGCAAAAGAAGAAGAGGCAGGGGTGAAGCAACAAACTGGAACGAAGACATCTCGAATGGGAAGAGGTCCCCTATGAATTTGGAGCCACATCTATCATTTGGAGTAGACATCAAAAGTGGCCAGTCAAACTCAAAGGCTGAGATCCAAAAATACCATGTAACAAGAAGGAGAGCATGTTCAAGGCTCTTATGAGTCTCAATAAGGAAGATGAGATCGTGGGAAGTAATCACATTCTAAAAAGTACCAGGAGAAAACCATATAGAACCATTGCAGTTCCAACAAGTAATGGAGATGCCATCACCACTCACTAAGACCTGAGTTCCTCATCGTGTTGATGGTTTAGTGTGAGCACCTAGAGGGAGGGGAGTCATGAATGATGGCTTGACCATTCTATATAACAGCCCACTTGTTCTCTTTCCTGGTAGCTACAACTTGGGTACAAGCTTTCCAAAGTTCCTCTACCTAGAGCCTCATAAGATCAACATCTAAATATATCTTTTGAGGGAGGAAGAAGAGCTTTCTCTTTTTTCCAAGAGCTTGTAGACGGTCCTTAACCGTTCAAAATTAGATGACAAGAGTATTGTTCGGAAGTACCCAAGCTTCGTGGAGAGAGATATCCTTCAAACTTGAGGATTCGTGCAAGAACATGTGACCAGCTTGTAAGGGATCGATGGGCTTAGGTAGGCCATGAACAAGACGATTCAATGCCTTAGCTTGTTGTGCCCTTTCTTCATCGAATTTGGCTTGAGCGGTCATCTCAACAATAGGGGTGCCTTCTTTTCTTTGACTACTTGCACCCATGAATTATCTTCTTCGACCTATTATTGGATAGATTTGTGTTAGGCTCCATATCCTTTTTAAGATTTTCATGCTACATGATGATCTGTGATTGTTTATTCTCAGTGTTCCACGGGGTTTTGGGGACGGGGACGAGGGGACGGCAGGGGACGCGTTTCCGAGATGTGGGGATGGGGGGCCTAAGTTTGGGGACGGCAAGGGGACGGCTGGGGGACGGCGGCGAGGGGGCGGTAGGGTGCTGAAATACATATAGTACTTGAAAAAAAAGTTATAAAAAGATGTATAAGTATAAGAATTATACATCTTGGAGACAACTAGGAGTCCCCTAGACGTCTTGAGGACACCTCAAAGTCCTAGCAGCATCTTGGAGACAGCGACACTGGTGGTGGGATGGTGGCGCTGGTGATGGCCTTGTGGGGGGACGTCTCCCCCAAGTCCCCAAGTCTCTGAGACGTCCCCCTCTAGGAAACGCGGGGTTTTTTGGGGGGGACGCGTCCCCATGGAACACTGTTTATTCTTAATTTCAGAAACTACATCATTAAATTGTTGTAAACAAGGATACTTGCTAGTATTTTGAGCCTAATCAAGATGGTAATTCAAACTTGCAAATTGGCAATGATGTCATCTCTTTCCTATAGCTGCTTATGAAGTAGTGATATCAACTCTTTGAGTTCATTGCCAAGGATTTTGATCCCACACAGCCTTCTACTAAGGCTCACATATTTGTTGTGTGGGGAGAGTGCCTTAATGCAAGGAGTTTTAATTAACCCGATATGCATAGAAATAATGCACAATAGGAAGCTGCACACCCAAAGCCCCAGTACAAACTAATAGACCCAGAATTTGGCTAGCACTATCCTGTGCCCTAGCTGTATGCTAATTTTCAACCAGAATGATAAGATTGATGTTGCTCATGTGCTCTATCTCTGACCTACGTGCAAATACCAAAAAAAAATTATCTACAAACATTACAAAACTTCAGTGTTCCAAGGAAACGCGTCCCCCCCAAAAAACCCCGTGTTTCCTAGACGGGGACATCTCGGAGACTTGGGGACTTGGGGGGTACGTCCCCCCACTATCCCACCACCAGTGTCGTTGTCTCCAAGATGCAGCTAGGACTTCAAGGACATTGGGGTGTCCTCAAGACGTCTAAGGGACTCCTAGTTGTCTCCAAGATGTATAATTCTTATACTTATACATCTTTTCATAACTATTTTTTCAAGTACTATATGTATTTCAGCATCCTACCGCCCCCCCACTGCCGTCCCCCTACCACCCCCAAACTTAGACCCCCCGTCCCCGCGTCCCTGAAACACGTCCCCTTCTGTCCCCCTGTACCCGTCCCCGAAACCCCGTGGAACACTGCAAAACTGTGGATGTGCCCTAGCTGCCTTGATGAATGTCTATACAAACAATCACTACAAAGTTTAACTGGAAGAAAAATCATAACCCTGCCACAACTCAGCAAACCACAACTACTTCTATTGTTGCAATTTTTAGCTACCTTCCCATTTGTAAAAAGGAAAATGCCCATATTTTGCAAGGAACTTTGGCCCATTTGACCCTACAATAATGGAGTTTTTCATGAATTTTGCCCTCGCGACCCACAAATCTGTGCCTCTTGCATTTGCGAAAGTTTGTGACCCACAATCCTAACCTTGCGAACCACCAAATCATATGTTAATTCAATGGGACTTCAAAATACAGATAATGTTCAACCTATTTCCACTTCATGTGCAGAAGCCCTTAATTGGTAGGAAAGCTATATGCTTTGATCTAATAAAGAAGGATGTGCTGAAATTTATGTTGTTTCATCAGGTAAAGAGACAGAATGCTCTAAACTATTCAAAGGGATTGAAGTTATTGAACCCCCTTCTTCTGAAGAGATCAAACTCTCATAAACAGCCAATCCCTCTTCTCTTGCATAGGTTGTAGAGATCTTCAAAGAGGTTAAGTATCTCTCTTTGCAACTAACATGTTCCATTCCACTGAAGGGATTAAGTCTCCTCTTCTAAACCCCATGGACAGCCAAGAAGAAAAATGGGGCATGTTGTTCTTTGTTGATTGTGAAGCATTGGCATCTTGCTTATAAGGTTTTGTACTGTGGTTTATTAGGTCATTAGGACAAAGCTTCAACTTTCACCTGAGCTGCACTATTCTAATCTTTTATTTCTCTAATAGTATGTATATTATCATTGTGGCAATGCTAAGAAACAGATATGTGCATTGAGTGGCATTGATATTTTATTGCTGAGATTTCTTATGGTTCTATCCTGCAGTAGTGCATATTCCTGATTAATTCTATTATATGTCTAGAGTATATTATTCTATTATGCATGTGCAGAATAAATTCACCAGAACAAAATGACATAAAATCATTGTCATATCTCTACAAAAGCATGCCTCATGACAAGCAAGACTTTATCACACTCCAAGCAAAAACGAAGAATTAAAGGAAATTGAATAACTTCTAGCTGATCAACCACATTTCAAGGGTTTATATTAGTTTCATATGACAGAATGCTGCTATGTTTTTGGAGTTGTATGGAGCTCCTGGTGGAAAGCTATCATGTGTTCATTTCATTATGGCATTAACAAGGATGTAGACCTACCACATGTAATGGCCAAATACCTACATGGCAATTATTATAGATATTGTAGTCACTGCAATAACAATCTTTAAGGGTTGGAGTTTTAGATCATTAATATTCATTAGATGTTTGATATGCAAGATGATTGAAAGATCCACAAGAATTTGAAGATTCAAACTTGTCAAGCACTCTTACTGGGAAAAGTGTCAAAATTCAGAGTCTGCTAACAATTATTGCTAGGCAATGACTACCATATGTACTGCACTGTAGATTGGATGCAACCAATAGCACACCCAATGTGTTCTCCTGCCAATAATGGAAGCTATCTTTCTAAGACATTAGCTCCTGCAGATTCTACCACTCTATTTATTATTCTCAAAATGGATAAGTTACTTTTATTGATAGTATCTTAGGAGGTCAACAAGAGCTATCATGTCCTTTAGGATATTGTCCTTGCTCAAAGGAGGTCACACTAGGAAGGAACTTTTAATTTTTCAAGGCATATGGAAAGTTCTCATGGATTATTAAGTTCATCTTATCTAACCAACAGAAACTCAGAAAAGACAATTCATTCAGACAGTCCTTCAAATAGCGACTTCATATATTTCCACAAATAAAAACTGTATAAATGAAGTACCATTGTTCAATGGTCAGACACAAATAAAATGACTAGTCTGTCACACTCAATAATCTCTGGAAGAAAAAGAACTTATCTTATATGATATCAAACATAAACCTACCAACTCAAAATGCTAAATTGAAAAAATTTGGAGCTAATCACAGTTATGTAAAATCTGAATCCGACCCTTTACTCCTCTTCAAGATGCAAATCACCTGAACTTATGCTATTAAGTGACATGTAGCTTAAAAGAACTCTCAGCTTCCATGTTTCAATCCTTTATTGCCTAACTTAAATGACAATGAATGTGCCCTAATAGATCAGTCTGTACACATTTCATGTTTTAAAGATGGCAAAAATTATCAGTTTAAATTTGCAATCAAAGGCATGGCAAACCATAAATCAAAAATTTTAAATTCTTACAGCTTGCTCTGATGCTCCTATATATTTGTTTAGCAGTTCAGGACCTTTCACTGAGATAAATCGCAAAGAACAGGCAGCAGCAGCAGCCCCAACAATGTGAGTTTTCCCACACCCAGGAGGACCATACAACAGAACTCCTGATCTCAATCTTAAAGGCGCTTCAGAAAATATCTTTGAAAATTTAACAGGTAACTCCAGCATCTGCTCAATGGAGAAAAAACGTCACTAGTCTTTGAATTACACTAATTCTGACCATAAATAAATCACCATGAAATTTAATGGAAATAACCCTATTGCTAACTTAGAGGCTCCCATTATTCAAACATTTTTTATTTTAAAATGGAAGAGAAAAGAGAAATGACAAGAAATTAAATAATTGACAGACTAGTTATCTACTCAGTATTATTTTTCTTAAATACTGTATTTACAGGATTTACTGCACAATATTAGGCAGGTTTAATTCTTGTTATTGATAAATCCTTTTAGATAGAGATACTAGGTTCTTCAAAATTTTCTGAAAAAACACTTTGGTCCATGCTAGACACAAAGTTGAGCAAATCCACTATTTTCCATCCTCAAACTAATGAGCAAACAGAAGTGCTAAACAAGATGATACTGCATCTTCTTAGAGTGTACAATTTGAAGAAACATTGCAATTGGGATGAAGTCTACATTTAACTTGGCATAGTTACAATAGAGCTTTACACAACTTTACATTACACAAGCCCTTTTTAGGTTTTCTTGGATTTTCAACCATTGGCACCCATTGATGTAGCTTATCATATTCCTCCATCAACAACAGAAACTCCTTTAGCCCAAATGGAAGTCTACGAGTTGTTCAATTTAGTGAGCACATTCAACAGCAATGGAAAACAATTCTACAATAGGCTAATGCAAAGTACAAGTAGCACCATGACAAGTATCAAACACCGCACCTTTTAGGTTGGTGATCAAGTTTGGCTCTACCTACAAAAAAGAACACTAATAGGACCTTGCCTCAAGCTTAATCCACTTTGATACAGGCGCTACACCATAACCAAGCAAGTAGGAGATAAAACATTTGAGCTTAATCTTCTTGTTTACTTTAGGTTGCATCTAGCCTCCTGTTGGCGTTTCAATTAGCACCTCTGGAGTGCTTATTGGAAATGGACAGCTATTGCAAGTGTTTTAGTACTTCTCTTCGAATTATAGACAGGAAGATCCCTCTTTGCTGATTGTATTAAGTAAAAAGTACAGTAAACTAAGGTTCCTATCTTTTTTACTCAGCGGCAGGACACAAGGGTGCATAAACACAATGTGTTGCAGCTGAGGTTTTCTCTGGTTTCTGCAGATCTCAACTACAACTAAACTAGCTTTTAATCTATCCTACCTCCTCAAGATAAACAGAGCATGAGGGCGTAGGAGCTAGAATGGGTTGGTTGGATCACTTGAATCCACTGTCTCTTTAGAATATGTCTGAGGCTCTGAACTCTCAGATCTACGCTGGGATAAGGTATTTTGCAAGCAATCACTCTTTACGGTAAGATGGATCTCAGACTTGCCAAGGAGGAGGAACCCCTGTCTGAGGTGTAGGCTGAGAAAAAACTCACTAGAAACAACAAAGTACGATGATTTGGCTAGCAGGATTCCCAAGGAGGTGACGACACCTGTCCAAAGTGTAGGTTGAAAGACAACTCATTAAACAACATCAAATGATAACTATCGATATCAAAATATTCGAGGAGGAACCCTTGTCCAAGGAGCAGATTGAAACAATAATCTATAAGAACAAGACATTTTGGAGGAACTCAAATCTTTAGATCAAACTGCATGTGCCTTTTGATTTCCTTCTTGAAGCTTTTTGAACGAATTACAAAGAATTGGGACATGCAAAGGTACGAAATCATACACAATTCCTCATCAAACCAATTTAACTCTCATCCAAGAGTGAACAAATAAGCACTTTCAAACTTGTTGGCAACAATGGCGCAGCAATTTTGCGTAGTAAATAAAGGTTACAAAATAAAGAGCAAAGGCTCTTATTTATAGAGACTCAAAGGAGTAGGTAACCCTAAAATCTCCTTGAGTTAACAAATAATTCTTTTCAATCTGCAAGATTTATTCCTGGGTTTAAATGTAGGTGACCTAGCCGTTAACTGGAAAGCTACTTCAGTTAACTGAAACTAAACTAAAAGTCAACTCCAATTACAAAACTGCCTCCAAAATAGAGATCCAAAATCAGTGGAGATCTAGAAATAGACTTCCATAATTAATGGGATCTGACATGCATGATCAGTGGGACGGCGAGATAACTTGGAATGAGGCATCAAGTTAACTCCCATTGCCATTAATGCTATTTTGGAAGGTGGGACGTCCTAAGTGGGTGTTTTACACCCCATCACCTCTAGTCAACAGTCCTTCTGACTAGTTGTTGACTTCTTCATACGGAGATCATCACATGCCACAACTGTCAGCTTACCGCTTGTCAGCAACTTGATGTATGTATCTCCTTCATTTTGCTTCCCTTAGGAGGGTTAGTCCTTGTCTTTCTATCTGTGTTTCCATTTTGACGTGGAAGGTAGTGTAGTATTAACAGGTGGCGGCTCTGTATTGGGAATGACTACCTTCCGCATTCTTTTGCAGCTTTACATTTCTGACATTTCCCTTGATCTTTCTCAACGAAAGAGTATTGTATGATGAAACCACGAAGCTTGATGATGAAACCATGAAGTTTTACCGTGAACACTCCAACTGTGAGAAATGCACATGAACTCACTGCATACGCAAAATTCCAACGGTTACAATCCTCTAAACTGGCCTAGGAAGGCTATCAGATATACGAGGTGAAACCATTATGGAACCTGTGGACTTGTGTCTATTCCTGTCAATCTATCCAAATTGACCTCCGGGTGTGCCCGAGGCAGGTCGGCGTCAGTCATTTTCATAAAATCATGGAATAAGACCATTTTGGCCTTGTATTCGTCTTGGGAGAACTGCATTTTGAAAACCTTGAAAATTGACTGTGCACACGATGTTGTTCAGACAACTTTTTCTGGAACTGCTAAAAATAGCCTTGTCGGGGCAACCTTTTACGAAAAATTTTGAGACGTGGGTTTTGTTGAGAATAATTTTCTTAACAAACCCAAATCGTCAGAAATTCGAAAAAAAGAACTTTTCTATGACATGCAAGAGCCCTTCAGTGGCAGAGGCAGCTAGGCACCAAAAACTTGTTTTTCCCGGAAAAATCCAACACATGGGTTTTGTTCATGCTTCAAAGTTGAACAAACCCAGTTTGTCTGTTTTTCAAAATTGTGACTTTTTCTGGAAACCCTAAAAAATAGGGGCAACAGGGCTACTTTTTTTGGAAATATCTAACATGTGGGTTTTGTTGAAAAAGTAGTGTTGATCATACCTAGTTGGTCAAATCTGTGATTATCTGGTGTTTTCTTGGACATGCAAGAAGATCTAAGACAAGGAAAGAGGAAAAAGACAAGAAGATTTGAAGTTATCAGTTGTCTTTCTAGAAGAATTATGCCTTTTGATGCAACCTCTGATAAAATGGTCCCTTTGTGCAACAAATCTTCAAAAATATGAAGAATGGTGAAAACCCCTCCGTCAGATCTTCAAAACGTTGGAGAAGAAAAATATATGTTCTTGAACTCCTCAACCTGCAAAGAAATAATGAAGAATGGACACCTAGATGCTTTGATATGTCAATTTGGAGTTGAAAGCATCAATTGGGCATCCAAAACCTGATTTGGGAGTTAATATTCCTAATTAGGAGTTCACTGGAGCAAATTCCACCAATTTTAGGATGTTTTAGCCATGTAAAAGCCTTCAAAACAGTCAACTTCAGTCAACTGAGCCTTATTTTGACTTTAGGCATCCATTTGAAGAGTTAAACACTTTTTCATTATTTTTTCATAGTGAAATGCCTCTATTCGATCCCTGATTCTGGTTGCTCAATTGATCTTGAAGTGTTGTTGACAGATCCACTATTGAGATGAACTGCTTTGATGAAGTGTGCTTGGGAGCTGCTAAGCTCAAAACCTAAGTTTGGTGCTTCTGATTCTTGGGCGCCTTTTCCCAAGAAGGTGCTTTTTCCACAAGACTTAGTCAATTTTCTTTAGTGTTCTTCAATCCCTCCAATTTGACCCTTCGTGCTCTGATCTAAAATCACCTGACTGATGAGTTTGATGATCTTGCTGAGACGCGGGACAGAATACCAACTCAGTCCTGGAAAGGATGACTGGCTTTGCCGACTGTGAAAGTTGATTTAGGTACTTCAAAAGCATGGGCACCCCTGGCCTGCAGGGGAGCTTTTAACCTTTTGACCAGTTATCTTCATGTTTTAAACTTTCACAAACTACCCCAACTTGATCTTTGTCATCAAGTGTTAACTTATCTGTTGTCTTCGCTGACGGTGTCATTATTGAGATTGATCACAACGGAGGTGGTCATCCTAGAGGTTACTGAGCTTACAGACTGCATCTAATTGCCCAAAAAGTTGGTCGCCTATTCTCAGCAGGGGCGCTTTTCCTTGACACTTGTTCAATTTTTCAGTGTTCTTCATTCAGCCTTCACCTTTGGTGTTTTCTGCTTGATCTTTGCCTATGACTATTTACCAGGTCCTGTGAATGCGTAGCTAGATTGATCATGAAGCTGAGAGGGAGCTGAACAGATGCCTTGTAGAAAGCAGTTGTTGAAGACCTCATCAGGTGACTGAAAAATGAGGGGCACCCCTGGCCTGCAAGGGCGCTTTTGCCTTGATGTGCATTGATTTACCTTCATTTGGCATGCTCTAACGATCATCAGTTGTTGTCGTTTGATGTGTCTCGCAAGCTGACAAACAGGTTCACTGTGAAGCTGAGCTGACACTAGAGAGATTACTCGAAGATAGGCTTGTTCAGCAGATGACATCTAGACCATCTAATTCAAGGGTGCCCCTAGTCAGCAGGGGCACTTTTTCTAATGTTTGACTGTCATTTTGATGGTACTTGCATTGCAGCATCTCTTGACCTCAATTACGTTCGTCGTTGCTCGATGAATAAACTGACTTAGCTTGACCATGCGTTGGAAAGCCAGCAGGAACACGAAGAAGATGACTGCCTTTGACCTTTGGAATTCAACGGCACCCCTGGTTAGCAAGGGCGCCCTTGGTCAGCAGGGGCGCTTTTAGCTTGCAGTTTCATCATTTTCATTGAAAATCTTCATCTCTTCATGCTTCACGTTCGTCGTGCATCGTGAATGTCTTGAGCATTGTTGTTGACGACATAGACACGTGCATCCTTGCAATCACCTTCATCATGTTGAGTGTATGGGTGTTTGGAAAAATGACTAAGGCATTCAACTACACAGCCTCCTTGGTAGCAAGGCGTTCATTTTCCAAACAACCAATTTTCAGCATTTTTCATTTTTGAAAATCCCTTTTGTCGCAGAGCATCTTTTCGAGCATTTTGGCCATGGATTCATCGTCGAAGATTTTGAAGCTTAGATTTCACCACTTGTACTAGCCATTCTACCATTAATGGCTACGGAGGTCTCAACTTTCTTCCTAAAAAATGAAAATAGACCCACCAGAGTAAAACATACTTTTTGATGATTTTGACTTTACTAGTGTGATCGTGAAGTCAATTTATCCTATCAAAATCATTTTCAATCATTTCTGGAAAGGTCCTATTTTTTAGGGTTTTCCTAAAAACAAGGGTTTGAAACCTAATTTTCAAATTTTCAAAATTTTGCAAGTATCTTCCTCAACACAAACCTACAAAAACCCTATGTTTGGTTTGACCTAAAACATACTTTTGACAACAATTTTGCATGATTTGGATTATTTTAAGCAAGATGCCTTATTGAAGCAAAAATTATTATGGGTACAAAACGTTCAACACAAAACTCTTGCACCCATATTTTCCACCTCTAATTGATTCATTAGATGTATCTCTCAACAAATAGAAATCAACCCAGAATGCAACATTGCAATAAAATTAAATCACATCGTTAACACTAGGGTCAAACAAACAAGACAATAAAAAATCCCTCTCTTCAAGGTCATTCCCATGGAAAATGATTCAAAGAAGGATACGTTGCCAATCTATTCTCACACCTTTTTTGCACCTACCTATAATGGCAAACATTGCTCTTCAAGGAGGGGTGACTAATCTTGGAGAATCTAGGTTGCTGGAGCATACCACAACATCAGGTTTTGAATGGTGGCCTTCACAATTTCATCAACAAGATTCTCATCCTAGTCAAACTTGAGCAAAGAGCTAAGATGATCAGATTGTTTCAAGGGAACATCATTGCACCAAGAGTTTCTTGTACAACATAAGGTTTGGGTAGGCCACCTACATTTTCAACATTTGAGGTGAGCGTAGCAAAATCAATGGGAAATGAAAGGTCATAAACTCATCATCACTGAACCCAATTACGAATATGTTTAATGTAAAGTCCAACAACGATGTCAATGAGGTTGTTGCCAATTTCTATTTTAGTAATGATATTCCTTCACATGTTGCTCAAACTCCTTGCAACAAGGAGCTTATCAACAAGGTAGGCAAAGTTGGTAGTTGTTACATGGGTCCTAGTGAGTCTAGAATGAAGACCACTCTCTTGGAAAAAAGTTGTTCCAAGGTTGACCTATAGATGGAGGAGAAGAAGGCCAAATGGATAACACATGGCTAAAGTATAATCATGGATGGACAAGCAAACATTAGACACCACCCACTCATCGACATTATAATTTCACGCATAGTTGAAAAATGCGCCTAAAAATCGCAAAAATCGCAAGTAACCGCATGCTGGAAGAGGCCCCGAGCAAATCGCGTGTTTACTCGCAGCCGCTTTCTGAGAAAAAATCGCGGCGTTTTTTTTTGCATTACACGCCATTACGCGCAGATTTTTGGACAAAAAATCGTTGTTGATTAAATATATATGTGACCAAACAAAAACGTTTCACATTTTGTCTCATTTTAAACCCGAAGCGATGCATTCTGGAGGCAGGAGGACAACGCGAACACAGGAGAACGAGTGAAGCCAGGGCGTGGGAGGATGCGGCCGACCAGGGCACAGGAGGATGCAACCGACCAGGGCACGGGAGGAGGAATTTTTCCATCATCAACGGCTTCGAGACTTCCAGTTTACCTTCATAGCCAGCGATTAAATTTTAGCTGATAATCATAAAATATTAAATCTAAAAAACCTTCAAATTTTGAACAATATAATTATAAATTATTATTTTTTCATTTAAATATAAATCAAAGTTAAAAACTTAAATCTATATAGTAAATAATAAATATATTAAATGTATGTTTAAAATTGAAAATATTATTATATAAATCAAACTTAAATATTTTAAAGTTTAAAGTTCTGAACAATATAATTTATTTATTTTTCATTTAAATATAAATTAAAATTAAAAATATATAATAATAATATAATAATTTCAAGATAATATAATATATAAAATTAAGATAATATTAAAATTATATTAAAAATATATTAAATCAAGATAATGTATATTTTAAATATAATTTAAAATTGAAAATATTATTATATTAAATTATAAATCAAACCTAAATATATTAAATGTTAATAATAGTTTAAAAATTATGTATTTTCAAATGTTCGATAAATTTGCCGAGTTATTGCCGAGTTTTTCCTCGAGTTTTTGCCGAGTCCCGAGTATTTAAATTTTTTGGGTCTGCCGAGTTATTGCCGAGTCCGAGTTTTTCAACTATGGTTTCACGCATTGATGGACCTAGGGCAATTGCTCAAAAAAGCACAAGGATGTTGAGTTTTAATTAGATTTTGTGAGAGACAATTGAGGAGGTTGGTCCTCAAAATATAGCGTACGTGATTACAGTTGCAACTTATGTTTACATGGCAGCAGGCAGATTGATTCAATCCGTGTACAAGCACATCTAGTGGATCCCTTGTGTGCATGCTATGAACAATTCTCTCAAAAACATTAGAAAGATATCATATAGGTGGTGGCGGATGTAAGATAGGTACAAATGTCCGTTTGCAACAACCACACTTCATGGCATTGTTTTAGACCTTTGCAAGGAAGGAATTCCTCAAATTAATTGAGCCTTGATTTACTTCCGATTTCATTCCACTACAAAGGATGCTCAAGTCACAAGAGCCATTGTAATTTATGATTATGACACAACAATGGAATAGGTGGAAAAAGTGAAAAATACAATAGGGGAAGACAATGAAGGAGACGATTGTTAGTGATACCTATATAAAGCATGCTTTCATTATCATTAAATTTGGGGATTCCAATATTCCTTATCTTGGGAAGATCTATGAGTGCATTGACAGCATGCTTGACCAAATGAAGGCCACCATTTTGAAATGAGTATTCATCCCATCATTCATAGAAGGTGGGAGAGACAAAACACCCCTCTACACATGTCTGCATATGCTTTGAATCCAAAGAGGTATGTGGATAGATCTGGTAGTGTTCTTCCCATTGACAACCACAATGTAAGGAATGGCCTCATAAAGGACTTCAAGAAAATGTATACTCAAGGAAGCTTCAATCATCAAATTTGAGTGGATTAAGTTTACAAGACTTTGGCAAGGATTGACAAGTAAAATATGGCATAGGCCAAGCCAATTAGTAAGTGATGAACCTATGGAACACAAAGATTGTTGCACTCACTTGCCATTCATCTTCTCTTACAGGTTTCTAGTTCCTCTACTTCTGAGAGGAACTAATCCATGAATAGCTTTATCCACTCTCTAAAGAGGAATATACTTACATATGCAAGAGTGGAAAAGCTTGTTGTTGTAGATAGTGACTTGTGTCTCATAGATTGCAAGACATTTGAGTATAGGCAAAGCCCAGCAATATGATGGTATGTAAAGCCTAAGGAGTCATTAAATTTTGATATGTAGGAGCTACAAGATGAGGATCCACTTCATTCTAGCAGTTCTAATTATGAGGAGTTTCCAAGTTATCGAGTTAAAAATGATGACTGATTATTTACCTTGTTGCTCAAACAAAAAGCAGCTATGGATGTTTTTTTGTAGCATTCCTATTTTGTCATTTTAATGCTTATCAATTGTAGACTCTAGTTTCTTCTTTCAGCTCATTCAGAATGGATTTTCAGCTACTATGATAATCAAAATTTCAAATGATAATATTTATTATTTGACAATTGGCATTGTTTAATTGTTATAACCTACTAATTATCAAACACTTAATGTGTTCTCAATTTAGTATTTAGAATCTAATATTTATTATTTAATTTTGTGTAAATTATGGGGTGTGGGTGTGTATGTGTGGCTTTCCCCCCACTGTTCCTCCTCACCATCCCCAAAAGTTAGGAAAATTTTGCTGACCCTGCACCCCGCCATTTCAGAAATTCACATGATTAATATATGCAAACGGAATCATTGTGTGTAGTTTGTACATATGGGTCTTACATAGACTTAATATTCTCATTTCATGTTAGTTTTTGTTCATAGTGAGTGTTAGTGGTTGTTCTTAGTTTGTTGTGGTGTACTCAATAGTATATTTGCACATAATAAAATGACATTAAGCAATTTGCTTCTCCTGGACTGATCTAAGATGTAATTACCACACTTTTTAATACTGTTAGAATGTTTTCAAAATATAATCTAAGAAGAAACAAAAAATTATAAAGACTGTAAGTGTTCAAACCACAGAATGTGATTCAATGGGATACATATTTAAGGAGCATGGTTTCATAAGAGGGTCTCTAAATATTGAGAAAGCAAACTATTATTTCATAATTTAATAGTATCAACAAGAGTTGTAAACATTAGCTTTCAGGTTCTAACCAAAACAACTGTCATAAGCAAGTTAAAACTAAAATAGAAATCAAAATTCTTTGGAAAAGAAATGGCATAGACAAAGAAGTGTGAAGTCAGCATACAATACCTTTATTGAGTTTTATCAATATAGTTGTATCCAACTATGTATTAGTTGTTTGTCGGCTTTCAGCTAGTTGTAGTTATAAGAGTCAATTGATAAACAGGTGTGTTATGCTTGGCAACCATCAAGCTCTTTAAATAAGCTTTACATAGAGGGAAAGGAGTTCGATCTTTGGCTGATCATATTTGGTCTATTTTTGTAATAACTTCATGTGTGAGTAAAGATATGTTGTACTGCTCTACATGTTTATTATTTCAAGTATTAGTGTTATCAAAGGGAAAAGTAAACATTTGGTGTCATTTCCTTAAAAGAAATTGGGTCCAAAATAAGATATCCATGCTCTTAGACCCCAATACAAGCGAGAAGAGACCAAAATGTGGTCAAGACCAAAAGATCGAGTGATCTTTACGATTGATAGAGCAAGGAGAACTAAGAAGAAAACTCAAAAAAAGAAGTAGCTAAACCGGCCCCAATAGTGCAAATCTAAAGGCGAAGTATATCCCAAAGTCAAAGTCAGAATGTGAGACAAAGTTGTAGTCAAGAAAAACGATATCAAAACATTCAACCCGTAACAAATAACAACAGAAAGGAAAAGTGGATGTGAATAGCAAGACATCTTCCATTACTAAACTAAGCGTGGGTCAATCTTGCTAACCAAGTTTGATATGAAGAAGAATTAATAGACTCCTTCACAAACAAACAAAGAGAAGCATATGAGAACAACCTTCAAGGCATAGTAGAGTTATCAATCAAAGGAGAAGAAACCAAGCCAAAAAATCTAAGGCTAAATATTGGAATGTACAAAAGAGAACCTGAAGGCAAAACAAGCTTGCGGAAGGGGGAAGTCATAGGAAGAGTAGAGGAGTTCCATGTGGTCAAGAGTGCTAGAGAAGTACCAACACATTTGAATCAAAACTCAATGATAAGCAAGTTCCAAGAACTTGGTTTACATCACAACAAAACCATGGTGACTCCACCATTAAGCCCCAATGTAGAAAGACAAAAGTCACCTAAGTTTACTGGTAATGGATCAAAGAATCCCATTAGGCACCATAAAACCTAGGAAACAATTTGGATAGTAAATGGCTAGGAGCCTAGGACGATGCTTATTGGCTATGGTCTTTTCCAACCACTCTACAAGATATAGCTATTGATTGGTAAACAAAGTTTGAACCAACTTCCAAAAATACATGGGAGAAATTAAAGAAGGGCTTTGAATAAGAATTCAAATTGCTTTGAGATGATAACGAGATTGTAACAAAAATTTATAACACAAAACAAGGTAAGCATGAAAATGCAAGAGATTATAATCGTAGGCTCATATAATTACTTGTAAAGTTAAAAAAAGGACCTACTGATGAGTTAAGGAAAAGATGGTTCAATGAAGGGCTTATTCTTTTATTAAGAAAAGAAAATGAAATTGTACCACCGTCATCAGGTTGAAGTTTCTATTCAAGCAATGGATATGGAAAGTGAGGACAAGATCTTTTAATGATCTAGAAAAAAAATACATTAAGATGATGGTTCCGACAAAAGTAATGATAGTGAAATAAGAACAATACAAGCATTAAGGAGAGACATGCTTTGAACAATGAAGGAAAAGTGCCAAAAGAACTATGGTGTACTAATTGCAATCATGAAGGTCACATTGAAACTAATTGTCCCAAGAAATTGGTTTCTGATATTTGTCAAGTTATGGGTCATTCGATATAAGAGTGCCCACACAATCTGAAGAGTAGAAGCACACAAGTGCTTTTCACCCAAGGAGATTAGTCCACCACCAAGCACTCCCTATAAACCATAGAATAACATGAATTTATCTTTGGGTGGGTATCGAAATCAAAGAGGGGGAGGTTGTAGTTAGATGCAATATGACTCCAAAGGTCATCCCATTATACAATGCCAACAATGTGATGAATGGGGACATTTCACAAGAAACTATTATAGAAACCAGAACAAAACAAGATTATTGTGCAAATGGTGTGGACCTAGAGACCATGAAGACACCAAATCTCCAAAGAAAAAGGCATAACAAATTATTGGTCATTACTCAAGCCCAAACAAAGAAGGTTGTGTACTCAAACCTACATACAAAAAAGAAAGACTTCGTGAAGCAAGAGCCGAGGTGGAGTACTCTATGCCTAAAAATCATCGCCACTCAAATGCAAATGCAAGTATGATAACAAATCAATTGCAATCTAAAAAAGCTATTGCATGGCAAGTACTCGAAACTACTATGCCAATTAAAGTAGTGGGTTTATTACAAAGTATTCTTAAACTCCATAATGCTTTGACTAATATTGCATCTAGGAAGAATGAGATAGTGCATTCTACAATCCATTTAGAATCTAGAGATAAGAAAGACCCCATAACCAAACGGCCATTGTTAGGAGACCAAGTCATGAAACTAACGGTTAACATGTCAAAGAAACTAATGGTGGTGCACATGGATATCCTTGGAAGGAATCTCAGTAATACATTTTTGATGTGGGTTTGGTGTGAACGTACTTCCAAAAGACACTTGAAGAAGTCTAGACAAGTTGACCATCGAGCCCCAACTTTCCAACCGGTGGGTGCAAACCAACAAGGAATCAATGTGCTTAGAGTTTTAATGGCCCAAATAGTACTTATTGGAAATCAAACATTTTTATTAAATACTATGGTCATCTCATTACAAAAGAATGCATACAGTGCACTGTTGGGTTGGGGTTGGCTAGTAGCAGCGAAATTTAACCACAATTGAAAAAGGAACACTCTCTCCATTGAAAACAAGGGCAGGAAGTACACAATCGATTTGAAGAACCGGGCAATAAGAGAGGAAGCAACTTCCTCGGATTCCTCAAATTTCTCAAATTCAAACTCCAAAGAAGAATGAACAGAGATGCATGATAAGGGTCCAATGGAGCTAAATACCAATGGAATTTTGGAATTGCAGTTGTGTTCAAAAGATAAATAAATTCCTTTTGTGACTTGTTTCATTAGCAAACAGAGGACTATGGAGTCTCCATCAACTTGCAATTTTATTGAAGCTACAAATATTATTGAAGTAACACAAAGCTTATGCGATGACAAGAAACAACCAATTAATATTGAGGAAACTTGGCTGAGCAATCTTTACTTGTTAAATAGTTCATTTGTGTCAAACAAAGTACATGGTTCAGACTTGATAGTTTATTCTCAAAGGCCAAAACCTTTACAGTTGATTGACATGGATGCTCCAGCAACAATACCAAACACAACTAACAAAATTAATGGAGGCTCAACTCAAAATAATAATATTGCAAAAATATTTGATTTGGTGCCTACAAATACTAGTTGTGCTAACGAATGTTACAGAGGACCCCACCCTCATTGCATCTTTCACCATGACTTCAACAACACTGAAGTCAAATTAGAGTAAACTTCAGAAGAAATTTAAGTAAAAGAGAAATAGACCATCCAACAAGTCATACAAAAAAGGGAAAAGTGTTATACAATAGGTCAGACAGACAGAGAAAAACATTTAAGTCAAATAGAAAAATTTCGTATGGTTCCCAAAGACAAGAGAAAAAAAAAATCAATTTCCACCATAAAATAGGTTAAGGAAGGCTTTATTGTATGACTAATTCAAATCCTACTATCGTATAACCTACTGCAAACACTGTTGTATGACTATATTTTTTTCATATATCCTAGGGAATCTTCCATACGATCATTGTTTGCTGCTTTGGCAATCTATCGCTGTTTGTCATATGGCAATCTACTGTTGTTTGTCATACAGCAATCTACTATTGTTTGTCCATTGTTGTACAACCTCCCTATCATAGTCATTGACTCATTGTATGTCCTCGTTCTCTTGCTCATGTTGGCATACCATTCCAAATTGTTGTCTTTCTTTCCATTATAGAGTCTGATTTGCCTTTTGTAGCCATACGATTTCCACATGTAGTTTCTATTGTCACTGTACAGTTTGTCTAACACCATTTCAATTGTTCGATTTCTACCATACAAGACGTTCAAGATCCAAATGATTCAATTGTATGGCCCATGCTGGGTGATCCTAATAAACTAATCAATGGATCTTCTACTATATTTGACCAACCTTTTATAATTAGCTCTTCCTCAAGCTATATAATGGGCAGAAATAGAGGATCAATTCTTTGGGATGTTGAAATGCCTATAGTTTGGGTTTAGTGGTCGATTGGGGGTAGCAATTTTAGATCAAAGTTTCCTCCATCAATTCTCTTTTCTCCTAGCTGAGATGATCCCTACAAATTGTGTCCATCTTTTATCGCTGAATGTTCACTAGTTGTGGGAAGAATCAACACAAAGGTTCTACTTTGTCTACAATGCTGTCACAAGTTTGGAAAACCTTATCTAATGTTACTTGATTAACTGTTTTCTTTGTCGTCTAGAAGAAAACTCTTCTCTGGGGGGATGATGTGATCAGCATACAATGCCTTTATTATGCTTTATTAATATGGTTGTATCCAACTATGTATTAATTGTTTTCCGGCTTTCATATAGTTGTAGTTATAGGAATCAGTTAATAGATAACTGTGTTCTGCTCGGCAACTGCTGGGCTTTTTTAATAAACTTTGGAAAGTCAAGGGAAGGAGTCTAATCCTAGGCTAATCATCTTTGATCTACTTTAATAACTCCATGTGTGAATAAAGATATATTTTACTGCTCTATATGTTCATTATTTCAAGTACTAGTGTTATCAAAAGGAGAAGTAAACAAAGTGGATAAAAAGTAATGCATGCTATATCTACCAATCAATTGCAAAACATTGGTTCAATCCCTTGTGCGTATGTCTTGTGTCTAGCAGTGCCATGAAGAAAATTCACTTGCAAACTAATTTCTTTTAAGTAATGGAAAAGAAGGTTTACCTCTTGAATTGAAGCACGGGTCTCAGACAGGCCACCAACATCCTCCCAACCCATGCGCCCACCTTGGCTACCAGATTTTGCAATGCCTCTCATAGCTGCTGGAAGAAAATTCTCTAGAGCTGTTGAGAAGTCTTCAATGAGCAACCCAGGTTTACTTTCTATAGAAGCTAACTCTTGTGACCCCTGGGGAGAAACTGACCGCGTAACTGCAGCATGGATAGCCCTGTCCACCAACACTTCCTGTACCCAAACCAAGTGTACCATAAAAGATAAGAACGCATACAACAATAGGTTTTCCCTCCACTAGAAATTTCATTAGTTCCATAATTCAAACAAAAAAGTGAAAACGTTTCTTAGAGAACTAAAAATTAACAAGAATAACCAGGCAAAGCCACAAGCCAAACAAGTTCTATGCCAAGGAGGTGATTTTAACATACAATTTAGGTTTTCACTCAATTATAGGGGATTTTGCTTTTTTTCTCCAGAAGGCTTGATTACAAAGTTGCAAACAATATGCTTTCTGTCTATCAAACTATCTCTCATTGAATAAGCACTTGTACCAGGCCACAATAAAGATTTTTTTTACTTGTCCAATATAGCATGCTGAAATAATTTGAAACAACGGCAAGCTAGACATGAACAGTGGGCCTAGAACTGTAGAGAAGGTTGCAGGCATAGTATTTTTGAGACTGCAAATGTCCCCAGAGTATTGCATTCATGGTACTATAGAGCTAAAATAAAGTATAAATTCAGATTAGTTATAGTTTATAAGAGTAAGCCACAAATAAGTTATTATGAAACACTGCCTCTCAAAGCACTTGTTGCAGGAAAACTTAGTTCCATTCAACAGATCAACTGATTGAAAACAAAAATCAATTAAAAATGCAAAGAACAAATCGATATGGCATGTAACAGAAAGCCAATACAAACAGTAAAAGCTATTATTAATTTCCCAACTTATAATGGTATGTGATATCAGAAAATCCTATTTCAATAAAAAATTGTTCATATTCGTGTACAAACCAAGAATGGAACAATGTTTGATATTCTAATTATACCAACCTAAGGAGTGAGGACCATACATTACCAGGTCAGATGTATCATAGCCATCACACTTCGATGCAGTTTCAGAAGTAACTTGCTCAGAACACTGCAAGCCCCTCCTGGATATTTCATGTTTCAATATGGCAGCACGATCTGCTACAGCTGGTGCTGGAACTTGAACATGGAAATCAAACCTCCCTGTTTAAAGTAAGAAACACGTATAAGAAATTCTGAAACTCTATAGTTAGTTTCGAGTGAGACCAATTTGTGGTGAAATGCTTCTTTCAATTCAGTCACATTAATTTAGAAGTACTTAATCTTAACAAGGTTGAGATTCCAAAATAAAAACTAAGAAAATTTAAAAACATAAAATCTGAATGCTTCTTTTGATTCAGTCACATTAATTTAGAAGTACTAAATCTTTAACGAGGTTGAGATTCTGATATCGACAACAAGAAGATTTAAAAACATAAAACCTGAAGAGCACAAACAGCTAGGCAGAGCCCCTGGAGAAAGAACAACAGCCAAGAAGGCAATAAGATTGACCCCACAAGGTCTCTGCTCTCTATCCTGCTTGTAATCAAAATCACAAATGTGACTTTAGCTAGAATCTATTTAGGAATTTAAAAGCTCAAAGGAACCTTTAATGCTACAAAATCATACTGCATGATCAACAACATGCAAAGAAATTTGTCCCACACAGTAACTTGGCTCTAAAGAGGGGGGAACTGTTAAGTATCAGCACCTGACATGCATCAATCAAATCTGCAAGAAATTCTGCCAAACCCATTGCACTACGAGAGTGCTCAGAACCCTCAGAGTCACGAGAAGAGGAGATAGCACTATCTAAGTCATCCAATACTAAAATTGATGGTGCGTGATCCAATGCTTCAGACACAGCTCTCCAAATAACATCTCGAACTACCTCAGCTTGCTCTGAAGCCAACTCAGAACACCTCACAAAGACTCTGCAACCAAAAGTTTTCAACCGATCAATATAGAGCAATTAAACACAGAAATGTCAAGCACAAAATATATGACCTAGGCATCTTCCAGATTATTATATTCACTGCAGGGTGCTAAAAATGTGCTTATATTAAAGGTGACTTCATTTCCATTACAAAACCCACAGAAATATTAGAATAAAAACTGCTGTGAATAGTACGTAAATTCTGCATGCAATGCAAAAAATTGTATCTCAAATATTAAAAGAAAAGAAAAGAAAAAAAGTACACGTGGGAAAGTATCTTTGGATCCTCTTCCAGCTGTCGTGCAAGAGCCAATGCTAGTTGTGTTTTACCAGAAGCCTGGAAAAATAAAATTCTGCATTAGCAAAAGCAAGGCAATTAAAAGGATCACAGCAGATAGCAGATGATATTTTACAGAGTAAAGGCATGCCTTGCAAGATAGAAGTACACACGACTATAGCATTAGAATCATTCACTTTAATCTGAGGATTGCAAGAATCAACTACTAATAGATTTAAAACAATGTCAAGGTATTTGCTAAATATCGACATGATGAAACTAAAGAGGACACAGATTGGATATGACAATGTGGCTTGCAATAATGCTTAGCCTCTTTCAACCTTTCATGTTATCCCTTCAATCATCAGACCTTCCATTCTCTTTTCTGATCTGTGACCCAGCTGAAGTTTGTCTTCACCTGTTTCCATGGGATGCCAAGGCCACCTCCATAAACCATCCTTCCTCCTTCATGGAGACAATCTCTAAGAATGCCAACCAGCTTTCAAGGGATGATCTTCTTAAAATGATGCTTTCCTTCAGCCTTTTGTCAATCTCCACTTACACCTTCTCACCATACTTTCAGTCAATGAAAAAAATCTTTTTCCAATAATATTTAAAATGTTGTTGCCTTTAACACAAGGTCTTAATCATTGCTATATCTGACATGAATAACCAACAGGGCATCATCAACACCCAGATTCACAACGAATGATGTTGGACTCACATACTCTATATTCTCCTTATTCAGGAGTGAATGAATTGGTAAATTGTCTATTCTACAATCCTCAAAATGAAACTTTGTAAAATAATGAGAGAAACTTGGCAACTTTTGAATCCACTTGCACAACAAGTTTTACTAGCTTTCATGGCAAGGCATTGGCTTGCAAAGCAAAGCCATTGGCTTACACAGCAAAACAAATTGTCATAACTGAATATGTGTCTTGTGCAGCAGCTTCAAAACCTTAGGAATCATATAAAAGGCAACTTGGCAAAATTTACTAACCAAGCCAATATCAAATAATTACTTCATTCTACCTTTTCTTACATAAGAGAACAATTAGGTTATCTACAAGAATTCTAATATAAAACAGAAATCACTTTAGGGCTATATTTACATGGAATAGATGGAAATGAGTTCACTAAGTGGGTTTTCTAGATACAAATGCATATTTAAGGATAGGAAAAGGACATTCAATTCTAAACATTTATGGGGCTCATCGTAAGGTGTGCCCAATGAGTTATTTTGCCATTTCTTGATAGACAATTTTCTGCTCCTTTTGACAACTTTTCTGTTTTAGATCTTGACATCTCGAGTTCACAATTGCCCATTGACTTAACAAGACAATCATTACCTTCCTAGGACTATTGGACTTCACATATGACACACAAAAGCAACAAAGGAACAACAATGAAATTTAATAACTTCCCATGTCAAACTGGCAAGAAAACTTGTTAAATCATGCAAAAAGAACTACAGTACAAAAAAATTGTATGGGTAAAACTGTAAAACAGACTTCAAAGTAAAACTACAATATCAAGCCAGAATTTCCAAATTAGAATCACTTACAGGTGGTCCATAAATAAGCACATTGCCAGGAAGTGGAAGACAAAGGTTGCTGAAAATCCTGTCAGAAATTGGAGATGAAAGCAATGTAAGACCTGCACCAGTGACAAAACCAAATCAAATTTCACCTGTAAATATTAGAAAGACAAAATCAACATAATCACCCTACACAAGATATTGAACTTAAGAGAGCAGAATGTGATACGCTTAAGAGCTTCAGATGCAGCTGCCCCCATCCAGGTCAATGAGGAAAGTAATGGCCTGATGCTTTTCTCCAAGTATTTCTCTGGTTCACAAATCAAATAAAGAGGTGGACCCAGCTTTTCTTCAAGAATTATTGGTCTCAAACCAGTCTCCTCACTTTCACCTAAAAGTATTTTCTCCTCACATTTATAAACCTGTTTAAGTTTTGTCAAATGCTTCCTCATGTGATTGCTCTCCTGTAATTCGCCATTTTGTAACTTTTCGTTACTATCAACAGACAAAAGAAACATAAATTCACTGCCAACTTGCCCAGCAAGACGATTCTTCTGAGCATAGCTTCCAGAATCTGAATTCAGTTCAAAATGCAATATAGTATCACTGCCTATAAGCAAAGAGCCCACATCTGTCCCTGTAACAAAGTTGGATAGAACACTAACTTGACCAGAAATCCAAGACTGTAAAAGGAAATTTCTACTCTGAGTAGTACTTGGACGATCAAATTCCTCTTTTTCAGGAAACAATATGCGACTAATGGCAGTAAATATATCCTTATGTTCAGTAAACTTTTTCTCTTTCACTTTAGAAACTGCATCTAATTCCTTGTACTTGTCTTCACTTTCACTAAAATCATCATGATCATTCAGAGTATGTGAATCAATTCCTTTGTTTGATTTCTCTCTTTGAGATGGCCTAAAATAAACAGGTGAAAGTACAATCCCAGGAAGCTTAGTGACTGGCCACATGCACCCTTTCACAACCACCCCTGCATTGACAAATAGTTCTTTTATTTTCTCAAATTTGTCTACAACGCTTCTTTTGCAAAACATAAACAAATAAATGATATCGAAGACACATAAAACCATCCCAAATATTAATTTACCATCATACCCCTAAAATTCATACAAGATTCTAGAAGGTCCCCTGTTCATCAAGCTAGTCAAATAAGGTATATTTCATTCTCAATGTATGCAATCAAAGCTTCAAATAATCCAATAAACTATGTCAATGAATACAGATTTAAGGAAGTTATTGGACATACTGGTATGTAGATATGCACCAATATAGAGGCGAAGTGAACGGGCAAGCATTACATGTCCTCTTGCTACTGTATCAAAAAAGACAAGTTGGCATATAACTTGTTTTACAATGTCTTTACCCCCATCCATAGCAGTGTCATTTGCCTCTTCTCCATCATCCTTTTGTTCCTCTTTTTTTCCATTACGCCTTTCATTGTTCTGGGGTCTTTTACTACCAACAGCTATAGGTGTTAAAATGACTGGTTGTCCGTTGACCAATGAAAATCTTTCTGCTGTAATAGAGGAAACAAATGCCATGGATGTTGGTACAACACCAAATCTAATATTTCTATGCTCACAATTTTGTACTAGACTTCTATCTAGTTCTTGAACTCGCAATGATGCTTTCATGTTGGAAGCTTGATTTACAGCTTTAGCTGCTTTTTCTGTTAAATTTGACTTTGGAATCTTAATATGCTCCTTTAGGTCCACTACAACATCTATTCCTGGCACCAATCGCACTAATATGTAACAACAAAGTCAGTATTTATAATTATGCTGAAACAAGAGAAGAGCAGAAAATAGATGCAGAATTTAAAATAAAGATAGCATAAAGAATCATATAATGAAGCATATAAAAAATCAGATAACTGCGATGATAAAAGATGATACTTTCACACTAATATCACAAATGCATTTACAGAAAACATAATCCTTGCACCTTTAGAATTCCTCGTTCACAAATCTCATTTTGCAATTAGTTCCTGCATATTTGGCTTACTAAAATGTTTATATTACACATCCACTATTTTTTATTTCCAGGTCACTTTGGTGAGAATAAACACGACTGTTAAGAACCTCATATAGTGAAACATGGATACCAGGTAACAGAAAAAGATGATAAAAGGGTAATGTCCCCCTTTTTAGCGTGATCTTGTTTTATGATGATAAGCCTATTACTTGGACTCTCGTAGGATAACAGGTATGGATAGGGGGTCTCAGTGGCAGATAATGGTGGATATTGGCATTTCCACCCCTTCAGTTCAGTGTTGGGCTCAGTGTAGGCCTTTGCAGTTCAGTGTTCGCCAGCTTCTGATGACATGTCAAAACACTGAGAATTGAGGGAGTTATGAATATTTTAGTGGTTAAGTCATTTAATATTATAAAGTTATGATTTGACTTTATAATAATTAAAAGCCATTTAAAATATTATAAAATAATGACTTAAACGTTATAAAGTGAAAATTAATTCACTTAAGTCATTTATTTTGGGCTCCCAACTATTGAAAAGATATTAAATACATTTTAAATGTATTTTAATAGCAAAGTGGCGTTACTTCTTGGAAGTTGTGCTTTTTTTGGGGTTATAAGGCAAATGAAGCGATTCGACCTCATTATGTTATGATTATTTGACTTTGCTTCAAAAACTTCTCTGTGGTTTTTTGTCTGAGGACAAGGGTTTCAGAAATTTCTTCATTGGAGAGCGATAATTCTTCATTGATCTGTGATTGTGAGACTATGAAATACCAGTCGAATGGTTGCTACTATGGGAGCTTCATACAGGAGTTCATCGTGCTTCATCAAAAGATCATTTGTGTATATTTTATCAGTTTTCAATAATAGGGAAGGGCTTTGTTCTTGGGTCGCCATCTTCACCTTCCAGCTAGCTCCAATTCATAGCAAAGGTTGAGGTCGTACATCTCCTGCAGAAGGTCGTACTTTCCTCTTCACAAGGTGTGTTCATCTAGGAAGGGCATGTGAAGCAAGAGGCTAAAAGGCCTCTCTTTTGGCTCATTTCTTGACTGCATCATAAGCGTCCAACCTTCTCAATAGCATTTCTCCAGTTTCTACATGGGAGAAAGCAGATCTAGAGCCTAAGAGTTGATATTTCTCAGTTTCAACATATCTTGCCTGGCATGTACAGATACACCTTATTTAATTAATCTAGAGGTACTCGAGTAATGTTTATTGTTCATAATCTATCTGTAGTAGTTGTTTACTCCGTAATTTGATGGCAATTTCTTGATTTTTGCTTTAAATTAAGTTTTGGCAACATTTTATGCTTGGCGCACCTTCTACTTCTGTCTTAAATTCTTCTTAAAAACATTCAAAAACACAAAAACAAGTCAGTGAACGTCAAGGGTTGAGTTGGAGCCAGTTGGGCTCTTCACATAAAGTAATTGGAAGGTCAAAATACGAATACAGTTCATGAAAAAAAAATCATGGTGGAACTAGAACCAAAACTTATGTTTTGATTCAATAAATCGAGTTATAAGCATGTATGTCACACCTTTTAGATGCCCGCATACTCATATTCTATGGACAACGCCTGAAGTCTGATCGCATGCTAATAATAACTTTCTCCAATAGAATATCAAGAAGGCCAACTACTACCTCCTTGATCCAAGGAGATGATAATAGTTCTTATTTATGAATAAGACAAAATATGAATGAGATCTCCCCACTGTACCCTACTTTAATGGTTCATTATTCTTCTCAACTGACACATCCAAAAATCAATAAGGTAGTAGTTAAATGGCTTGAAGCTGGATCATGGATGATATTTATGAAATGGTAGGCTGGCACTGTGCTTACAGAAGGAAAAGTGTTCATAGATGATGATGGTGGAACAGTAGAAGCCTAGGAAAGCATAACACCTGGCAAGGTTGGAGGCTACTACCTTTTACCATGCGAAAGAAACCACACAAGACTGGCACATATAAGAATAAAAAATGTGATATTCTCTTCAATAGTGTTGTAGCCAAAACGAAATTTTTGCTCCATTAAGGCATTTTGATTAAAATGGTCTAGATCTTGTAAAATTGTCGTCAAAAGTCAATTTTTGGTCACACCAAGCATGGGCTTTTTGTGCGTTTAATGTCTAGAAGATATTGTCAAAATTTGAAAATTTTGAAAACTAGGGTTCTCAGGCCCCTATTTTTAGAAAAAACCCTAAAAAATAGGATCTTTCCAGAATTGGTTGAAATTAATTTTGATTGCCTTATTTCACTTCACGGTCACAGTGGTGAAGTTAAAATCAAGAAAAAGTCAGTTTAAGTCTGGTGGGTTGTTTTCACTTTTTCAGGAGAAAAGTTAGGACCTTTGAGGTCGTCAATGGCAATTGGCCAATACCAGGTGTCGAAATCTAAGCCTGAAACTCATCACCGAAGATTTTGTGGCAAAAGATGCTGAAAAAGATGCTTCGCGATAGAGGGGATTTTCAAAAAGTGAAAATTGTGAAAAATATTCTAAGTCTAGAAACACTTCACCTTGCTACGTGGGAGATACTTGTGCAATCAATGTGCAAGTCAACTTTGCAATGTTCGTACACATAAAAATGGTGATATCCAGTCACGCACTCACGTCAATGGCAATAATGCTTCAACGCAATCAACTCAGCAAGCGACACGGTGTTCGCAAAGCACAAAAATGGTAAAAATCATCAGCTTTGTAGCTAATTGCGCCCCTGCAGGCCAGGGGCGCCCTTGAATTTGGAGGCCTAAATGCAATTGTTAGTACTTGCAAAGACATTCATCTTCTTAGGAATTTTGTTAGCTTTCCAACGAGTCGTCAAGCGAATCCATCAGATTTGCGAAACACCGGCAAACGACTGCAGAAGCAAAAGATGCGAAAGATTAACACATCAAGGATAGCAATCAGAATACAGAATTTGCACCCCTGTAGCCCAAGGGCGCCCTTGAATGAAGCCTGTCAGATGTCAAAATTTGCAATAACCATCTATAGGTAATCTCTTCAGACTCAGCCCAGCTCTGCGATGAATCCGTTTGCCAGTCCATAAGACATACTGAACGACTATAGTTGTTGATCCAACGAGCACATAAAACAGAGGGAAAACAAAAACCAAAATATCAAAATGTAGCTCTATAGCCCAATGGCGCCTAGCTTTTTGGGCTATAAGATGAGGTTTTCAGCAGTTGTCGTCTTCACGAGATCTGCTCAAAATCAGTTTAGCTACGCAGTGAATCCAGCCATCAACTCCTAGGATTTGTCAAATGCCCATGGATGAAGGATCAAGCGCAAAATGCTTAAGGGCGAAAAGCAAGTAGAAATTTGATTATGGAAAAATACACCCTTCTTGAGAAAGGCGTTGTTCTAATGAAGGCCTCAGATGCAATTTTTTGGCCTAGTGATCTCCATGAACATCTCTTCCAAGTTGTTCAATCTCCGCAATGAGACCATCAGCGCGAACATTGGAGCAATCTTAGCAAAGGTCAAACTGGAGCATTCCATTGAAAGTTACAAGTTGCAAAATCCTTCTCAAAGTCTCAATTGCGCCCCTGCAGGGCAAGGGCACCCTTGCATTTGAGGTTCTTAATCCAACTTTCACAACTTGCATATACAGTCATCCTTTGCGGAATTCTTTCAGCTTCACGATGGATTCAGCATCCAATCAACGAGAGTCGTCAGTCACCGGCAGTGGCAGATTGAAGCACAGAGGGTCAAAATCCAAAAATGGCTTAAGTCTGGTGAAACATGCACCCTTTTGGAAAAAGGCACCCTAAAATTCAAGGCAACAGATGAAATTTTTAGCTTTCGCTGCTCCCAGCAACATCTCATCAGACTTGATCCAACTTCGCGATGAATGTGTCAGCTCAACTTCAGGATCAACCGAGCATCCGAAATTCAGGGTCAAACAGAAGCTACAATGACATTTGCAAAAGCTAAAAGTTGGAAATTTCAAGAAAATTTCTAAGTCTAAGAATAATGGCACATAAAGTCAAACTTTGACTTTTGAAACTAAAGTGCTTTAGACACCCTATAATGGAGGAGTTTTTGAATTGAATTAAAATAATAATAAAAGTTTAGCTTCACCTCCATTATTTTTGCATGAGGCGTATTTTCTCTTTGCATGTTGGGTAGCACCTACTTGAAGGTTCAGTCTCCATTTTTGTTAACTAAATAAGGTCCAATCAAAACGTTGCGTCCTAAAAATAGGGTTTTTACATGCTTGTGACGGCTTAATCCTCAAAAATTCTTTAAATATGCATTTAGGCGTCCATTTCCTTCATCACAGGTTGAAGGCAAACACATTTTTTCCTCGTGCAAGCAAGATTTGAAAGCGCTACAGGTGATATTTTTCAATGTTCTTCATAGTTACAGGTCCAGATTGCTCAGCAAGATAGTTTTGCATGCTTCATTTTTCCAACAGATTCTTGGCAGATTTCATTAGATTGAGACAAGGAGGCGATTTTCTTGAAGATTGACACAAGCAGAATATAATATCTATCTTCTCTCTCACATTTCTTCTATCCTTGTCTTAGGTTTTCTCTCGCATGTCAACGTAAATGGCATCTTTTTTAGAATCTGGTCATTTGGGTTTGTTCAGCGTGGCATTCTCTACAAAGCCCATGTGCTAGAATTTTTCAGGAAAAATTGCCTCATAGCTTCACTTTTTGAAGCTTTGCTTTTTTTTTGAAGATTCCTTTGCATGGTAGTGAAAAAGTCAACATTTTGAAAAACGAAGAATCTGCATTTGATCAGCTCTCAAGCGGCAACAAAACCCATATGTTATATTTTTTCGAGAAAAATTGCCCCTGGTGCCCCTGCTACTTCTATACCTAAAAGTCTTTGCATGTCAAGCGAAAAAGCATTTTTTCGAATTTCTGACATTGTGGGTTTTCTTAGAATCATTCTCTCTACAAAACCCATATCTCAGAATTTTTCGTGAAAACTACCCCTCAACAGGGTAGTTTTAGCCTCATCAGGAGCTATTTTTAGCTTTCCGGAAAAAGTTGTCAGAACATATCTGTGTTTACAGTCAATAGGCTAGTTTTTCAAAATGCAGTTCACTTAGATTGAATTCAAGACCAAATCGGTCTTGATTCATGATTTCATCAGAACAACTAACAAAGATTTGCATCAAGTGAATCCGGAGTTTGACTTGAACGCTTCATAGATAAACAAAACACAGTTCAAAACCTCGAGGAATCCGGGTTGCTAGAAGCGGCTTCACTTCCCATCACAGCATAGTGTATAGAATTTGTAATGGCTTGTGTAAAGCATTACAACTCTACTACACGAGAAATTCAATCAGTGGATGGGCGAATGATATGCAGTCTCAAACCCAAAGACATTGAAAAGTGCTTCAGTATTCCTCCAAATCTAAATAATTTTCTCATTTCCATGGTGGAGTGCAAGAAGGCGTTCAATGTTGGTAAGGAAAAATGTCACAGAAGAATGGCAGAGAGATGGCTCAAACAGAAAAGGACTAGTTTGCCAAAGAATGTGGGTCGTGGAGAGATGAATATGCGGTTATGAATACCTTACTTAACCGTGTCACCAGTCAGTCGGATGCCAGCAAATTTCAGCCTTGGATGTTACGTCATGGCTCAGATCATCAACAAAAAGGAGCATTAAGACTAGGCTTCTTTGATTAGCGACGTTCTCCACAAACAGATGACGAGCTTCTTGGTTGCTCGCGAGTTTCATGTGTTCATACCTCGTGTATCTGATTGTCTTCTAAGGCCAGTTTGGAGAGTTGAATATTGTGGGTATTCTAAGTGTACAAAGGGTTCATCAGTACTAGACACAGCTTGAGTTCGCACAATCCGAGCAACACTTCAAGCAAGTACAGGAAGCATTCCTAATGTACACCGTGAGGAATCTTGATTGTGAGTTACATGTGTGTATTTCAGTAGAATCCAAATCTTCAATGGTAGAATGGGCAGATTGGTTCATCTAGTTCCCTACTTTTACCTACATCCACATGTATGGATACTCAGGTCATCCTGCCATGTTACCCCATTATTCCTCAAATAAGGTGGTGTTCATGGAATTTCTACAACAATTGTACGAGGTTCACTCCTATCTGCACAACAAACGCAAGTCAGTTGCCACATTTCCATTACAGATGGGAATTTACAGGTGCAAGACAGCAGTTGACACCAAGGCTAGGAGCCATGAGATGACGAGGCTTAACCTTAAGTATCTTGTCGATAGACACTCATATGACCCTTGGGGTCACTTTCCAACACGCCTTGGCGATCGTTCTTCACACAAGCCTTCTATGGAAGACTATTGGTTCAACTGTGAGGACGAATTTGAGGTGTGAAGACGCAGCTACAGCAAGTTCACCCTTTCACAGATTGCTGATTTTGTGTCAGAGGATGTGGAAGGGTTGTCCGATGATGATGGGGATGTCACACTTCCTCAATTCTTCCAGGATCAAGTTGACACGCAGCCACTTCCAGCCGTTGATTGGTATGCCAAAGAATGCACATCTGTAAAAGAAAGAACAAGCAAAGTTGTTAGAAATAGCATACTTTACTTGGATAGCAAGAGGATGAGGAAGGCAGCCATGCTAAACACAGAGCCGCCACTGGTGGTCACTTCACTGCCTTCCACGTCGAAATCAAAGCCTCTGTTTCCAGTGAGATTAGTCAAGACTCGTCTTGGCTTCAAAATCTTCTGGGTAGGAAGAGGAGGCAGCCATCCTATCAGCTGAACTTTTCTAATTTTGATCATGTCTATCAAGACACGCCAAATAAAAAATGCAAGAAGCAAGTTCATGTTGAAAGGAATGCTGACAAAGAGATTGTAATTGAGAATGCTGCACCACCAGAGGATAAAAACTTGAATGAGGTAGAGGTTGATGACTTCACCTTAATAAAGGTCAACCTTGGCAAAAGCACACGCCAAGCAGAGGTGGATTTCCTCGAAGTTGCAATGGAAAGCATAAAGGACGGTGAAGATAAAGTAGCTCTCAAGGCTGAAAACCAATAGCTCGCCAGTATATCTCCAACCTTATGCACAACATTGAAAATGTCACCACCTTGCTCTCATAGATGTTAGAATTACTAGTAGAACAAAATCAGCTAAGTCAATTGATTGTATATGGGAAGCGTTTAAAAGACTGGAAAGAAGAGTTCATCACAAGGGGCCATTTCATACTTTCAGAGTTGTACCAGTTGAGGTACAATGCCCACAAATTTTGCCTACAAATTCAGGAGTCGGAGCAAGACTTAGCAGTAGACAAACCACGGAATGAGATCATGATCTCTCACCTTAGGACGGCATACGACTCGGTCACTGAAGAAGAGGATAAGGAAGCAATTTTTACTTGGAGAGAACAATTAATCTTCAAGGTAAAAGTACATGAAACAATTTCTACAATATTGACCGAGAGCAAAGAAAGGTGGTGAGTGCTATCAAGTTTGTAAAAACTTTCGTATCACAAGTCCCTTGCCAATATCAACGTGAGGATGGTCAATACATTGAGCTCGTCGACGTACAGTTAGAGTTTCAGAGGCTCATTCATGGTATTTTCAATGGTGATTTAGTTGGCTGTAAGTTGGATCCACTTGCAGTCATGTCAACATTATTTGATGAGGCGGCCAAGAGTAGAAGAGAACTACAGAGTCAAATCACAAACAGTGAAGAGATGTTGCGAAGACACTGAGTACTTCAGAAGAGTATCAGTGCTCCAGATGGTGATGCTATCAACAACCTCGTGGAGGGGTTAATTGCTCGAGATCACAGCCAGTGAACTACAGATTAGGACGTCCCACTTTTTCAGGATAGACATTAGACACAGTAGTTAACTTGATGCTTCTTTCCAAGTTAACTCGTTGTCCCACATATCATGGCATGTCTATTTTGGAATCACCTATGTACATATGGAGTTCTCATTTAGTTAGTTTTCAGTTAATTGTTGTTGGTTATTAGTTGACTCTCATATCAATAAAGACTTGCGTATTGCACAGTCCAATTAGTTTAGTTTAGAATCAGTTAACTGAGGTAGTTTTTCTAATTAACTGTTAAGTTGCATACATTTAGACTTAAGAATAAATCTTGCATGCTTGCAAGACTCATGTTAACTCAAGGAGATTTTAGGGTTCCCTACTCCTTCAAGCTTCTATAAATAAGAGCACCCTTGCTCATTTGTACTTTTAACTTTTGTTGTGATAACAAATTGTTGTGCCCACCTTGTCATGCAATATTGCTATTTTGTATTGGTTCACTTAGTTAAATATAAAGCCGGTTTGATCGTTTATTTTATGTGTGTCTCATTATGCAATTTGCTGTCCCAAATTTATTCTTGTTGTTTTAATGAATCTTCTCTAATATCTACACCTCGGATAGAGTATTTTACCTCCTTGGGAATTTAGAGATAAAGATTATCGTTTGATGTCGTTTCTAGTAATCTTGTTTTCAGCATACACCTCGGATAGAGTATTTTACCTCCTTGGATATCCTGAGATCAAGCTTACCGTTTAAATGTTTGTTTCTAGTAACCTACTTTCAGCCTACACCTCGGATAGAGTATTTTACCTCCTTGGGAATCCTGAGAACTAGTTTACCATTTGATGTTGTTTTCAATAACCTTTATTTCAGCCTACACCTCGGATAGAGTATTTTACCTCCTTGGGCATCCTGAAATAAAGTTTATCGTATACCATTCCCAATTGCTCCTAATTCCTCTTGCTTTGTTTTTCTAGAGGAGATAGGATAGTTTTAGCGTTAGCCTAGTTGTAGTTAAGATCTGCAAAACCAGAGAAAACCTTAGCTGCAATGTATTTGGTTTCTTAATCTTGTGCCTCTATCAGCTGAGTCAAAAAGATAGGAATTTAGAATACTTTACCTTTTTCACGCATATCAGCAAAAGAGGGAGCTTCCCCTCCTAATTTGAAGAGCAGTTAATACTGTGCATAGTTGTCCGTTGCCAATACGCACTCTAGAGGTGCGAATTGTAACACCAACAAATAGTTATTACCTATTACAATTAGATAGAAGGCTTTATTACAGAGTTAGCCTTGTAACTGTAGGGACAGTGATCCAACAACTAAAACCATCAGCAGTTGACTGTGTTGCTGAAATTTCTAAAATTAGATAACATCATAGCTTTTACACATATCTTATCACTTACCACAGAGCTCAATTTTGGTCCTTCACATTGAAGACAACTGTATCATGATCAACACCAACCTAAGGGATGACGCTACCGCCATCTCCTTTCAGAAACATGTTATGTGCACTAGCATGTATACCATAGATTCAAAAGTCTTATTATTATAGTTGTTCTAGGTAACTAAAAATGCTTTTTCTCTATCCCCACCACCAATCATGTTTATTGCACTAAATATTCAACAACGTTACAAATATAAATAATCATTGTGGCCATTTTCATAAGCATCCATCTAGTATATTTGTTTCATTAGATCCTGTGGTGATGGCAGATGCATCTTATCTTGATCATTTTTTTACATTTAATTTGGGTTTACAATTTTGATTCCAGGTTTGGACAGCAAACATAGTCATTTTCTTTTCTTGCCTTCATTCTTTCCAAACAAAATTTAATTTTGAAACACACTGGTGACATTAGTGTCCATCTTTGTCAAAAGAGCTTTAAGATTAAACTTTACATTATATGACTCATCTACAGCTTCAAAGTTATCTCTCACTAAATTAAGTTGACGTCCATCTTTGCCAAAAGAGCTTTAAACTTTACATTATATGACTCATCTACAGCTTCAAAGTTATCTCTCAATAAATTAAATTCTTTATTCAATTGATTGTCTTATATCTTAGAATAGTAGCAAATGGCAGATAATTTCCAGTTTGTTTCTGCAATTTGGAAATATATGTGAACCATGTATTCCACCCTTTTTAGTGATTAACTGTAAGGAACTTTCCACGAGCTACCAGCTAGAGAATTATCTTTATTTTACACCAACAAGAAAAGGAACACATATACTTCCATTGGTTCCTGCAAAATCTCATATTCATTTTTATTTGATATGTAGTACCAACACTACATTCTCATGTGATAGTGTATAACCAAATTTATTTATCAGTTTTGGTGGTAAGCAACAAATATCTATCACTTAGTTCTTGTTTGTGTTGCTCTGATTGAAGAGATAGGTTGACCATGACATTGTCCAGAGGATCATAATCCTAAGTGGTGAAATGTTAGTAGTGAGATAAGCTGTCTAATTGATATGTAGTAGCAACACTACATTCTCATGTGATAGTGCATAACCAAATCTATTTATCAGTTTTGGTGGTAAGCAACAAATATCTATCACTCAGTTCTTGTTTGTGTTGCTCTGATCGAAGAGATAGGTTGACCATGACATTGTCCAGAGGATCATAATCCTAAGTGGTGAAATGTTAGTAGTGAGATAAGCTGTCTAATTTTTTAAGAGTGAAGAGAAGACCTGGAGAAATTGAGGAGGTTATCCCACTTATGATTCCAAAAGCAGAAGTTCAGTTCCCTTGTGCACATGCCATGAAAGATGTTGGTCAATCTGCTCTATTTGCTGCTTTATAAAATTCGAAGTTGCAACCATAGGAGGTTTCCAAGTTTGTACTATCAAGCATTGGGATATACTAATTCCATATTTATCTTGGATGTTGCTTATCCATACTGGGTGTGCCATGTGCAAGAAGTTCCAGGCAACCTCCATTGCCAACACTTTATTAACATATAGACAAGTGCTTGAGGCCAAGACCACCCAAACCTCGCATGATGGTACACGGTCTTTTACACAACAGGGGAATTTGAACAACTTCTGTGTACCTTCCAATAGAAAATTCATTTGGAACTCGTTGAATTCATTTACTACAATGGAAGGATGAGCGAGAAGGAGAGCAGGTATATTGGGAATGCTTGCAAGACAGCTTGTATGAGTTGGATCCTTTTAGTGGTAGAAATCTATCTATTTGTACATGGAGAGAGTTGGTGTTACTACCGGTGGAATACAAGGGTGAGTTATTACTTTTGGTGTGCAGCAAGAAGCCCAAACATATCGTAGAGAGACGCCCTCTTTCAAGTCCAGAGCTTCAAAAAATTCTACATTTGCTTTCAATGAGATATTGAAGAAAATTATCCAAGATTCGCTACAATTAATCTGTTTCCCCCAGGTCAATTGGTAAATTGCCAAAGTCCTCTTGAGATGCTTTATGTAACTGATCATGAATGACAAGCAAAGGAGAGTGTCATCCAAGAAATTAAAATTACTGTATCTGATTCTCCCTTAGAGCTAGGAATGACATGCATAAGTCCTTCACTCCTTTATCTCTCATGTCCTTAAACATTCTACAAAAATGAATAAATAAGGACTAAGTCGGTCCACTTGTCTCAACCCCCAGGATAAATGGAATGGTTGTGATATAACTCTATAAATAAATGACATGCAGGTGATATTTGATAAGCATGAATTGATCCATTTGATAACCCGTATGCTGAAACCCAACTGTCTGTAGCGTGTTTTCTATAATTTATTTAATTCCCAGTTGCCTTTGTAGATATATTTGGAAAGATCCAACTTGATCATGATGAAAGGCCCCTGCTGTGTATGCAGAAAAAGCAATGGCTGTTGAACAGCTCTGATATTATTTGTAATGTCTTCCTAGATAATTTCTTATGTCTTCCTAGATAAAAGAATGATCAGGAAGAGGAAATTAATCCTAGGGATAGCCTTTTAACCTCCAGGCAATTAATTAGAACGCAATTTTGTATACTATATTGCAAAATGCTATGGGGCAAAATTCATCTAATGTGTGGGACTTGATCACCCTTTAAAATGAAGACCGATAAGGTCTCATTCTGCTCTTTTAAACTGTTTGAGTGCTGCCATAATCCTCCACCAGTTCCAACTGTAAGGATCTTTCACTCAGATTGCAGCTAAAGAAATACATTTATTTTAGGCCACAAAGAAGAGCAGCATATATACTTCCATTTGTTCCGGAAAAATCCCTTACTCATATTGTATTTGATATATTGTAGCATCACTACATTCCCATGTGATATTGTATTGCCAAATCTGTTTATCAGTTTTGGTGGTAAGCAACAAATATCTATTGCTCAGTTCTTGCTTGAGTTATTGTGATCAAAGATATAGGTTGACCACAACATTGTCCAAAAGATCATAATCCCAAGTGGTGAAATGTTAGTATTGGGAATGCTGTAATCAGCAACCATAAGCTGTCCATTTTCATGCATACAAACCTGAAGAGTGACGAGAAGACCTAAAGAAATAGAGGTAGTTATTCCATTTGTGCTCCCACAAACAGGGCTTCAGTTCCCTTGTGCACAAGCCATTGAAGATGCTGGTAAATCTGTTCTATTTGCTGCTTTTTACATAATTGGTAGTTGAAGCCATAGGAGGTTTCCGAGTTTGTGCCATCAAGCATTGGGATCTATTAATTCCATATTTATCTTGGATGATGCTTATCCATACTGAGTGTGGCATATGCAAGAAGTTCCAGGCAATTTCATAGCCAAATCTTTATTAGATATAAGTGAGTGCTTGAAGCCATGACCACCCAAACATTGCATAGTACACAGTCTTTCAGACAACCGGGTGAATCTCGAGGACTTCTCTGTACCTTTCAGTAGAAAATTCATTTGGAACTCATTGAATTGATTTACTACAATGGAAGGAAAAGGGAGGAAAGCATGTACATTGGGAGTGCTTGCAAGAGAGCTTGTCTGAGTTGGATGCTTCCAGTGGTAGAAATCCATCTATTTGTCCATTTGGATAGTTGCGTTGCAATTTAATGATGGTGGAAGCTAAGGGTGACTTATTACTTTTGGTGTGCAGCAGGAAGCAAAAATATATCATCGAGAGATACCCTCTTAAAAGTCCAGAGCTCAAAGAATTTCCACCTTTCTTTTCAATGAGATTTTAAAGAAACTGGATTTATTACCGTTAATTTGCTTCCCTAAGTTGCCGACTCGGAATCAGAATTGGGTATTGGGTACAATACATGGGTGCGGCACAATTTTTTTGGGAGGCTGGGTACACTTGGGTATGTCCATGCAAAAAACATATAAAAATAATAAATAATTATATAGTTGTAACATATATAGTATATATTATATATACAGTATTAACAATTAGTTATTAAATTATTAATTATTGAACTATTGGTAACATATACAATATTTATTATATATACAGTATTAATAATAATAGTTACTGAATTGGAATCAGGCAAGGGTACTAATATGTTGATACAATACACTAGTATGGCAAATCTTTGGGTACATTCTATGGACCTTCATACTAAAAACATATAAAATCATAAATATGTACATATTTGCAGCCTAAAAACTAATATAAGGCTATACTATATCAAATATATTTTTTATAATAAATATTAAAAAAACTAAAGCAAAGTTGTATGGTCACAGATAGGAATACGATATCAAATATGGATAAAACTATTTTTCAAAACCCTCTAATATAGATACCATTCAATATGGCATTCATAAAACAAATTCTCTCTCTCTCTCTCTCTCTCTCTCTCTCTCTCTCTCTCTCACACACACACATAACAATTAAATAATAAATATTAAGTAATATTAAATTTAATAAATAACCAATTTAATGCTAATTAATATTATATATGTAACAAACAATTAATAAATATTAAATAATATTAAACTTAAAAAAAACCAATTTAATACTAATTAATATAATTTAATATATTTAATAAATATGTTATATACCAATAAATTAAATTTATTATTTACTAAACATTAAAATTCATTTAAAATAATTGTAAGATTAATAATTATTAACAAACGATATTTAATTTAATAAAGTTCTAATAAATTAAAAACCCGAAATTAAAGTTAAACTTAAATAATATTGTAGCTCAAGTTCGGTTAAAGAAAATAATAAAAATTTGACAGTGATAAAATACATTTTGGCGATGAGCATGGAGAAGACGGGCTGGAGAAATGGTAGTTAGCTCGTGCTGGGTATGGAGTAGAAGTCTTGGTCATAGCTGCTTCATGAGCAAGTGAAAAGGTAGAGAAGAACATCGAGTGCCTCTGCATTTCTTTGCCAGTTCAATTGGAATATTGGGCGGCCAGTACTAATATATTTCTTGCTCAACAAGGATGGTTCACATTTGAATATACTCCATAATGTTAAATCACAAATTGCCACGTCTCCACTAGAGCTATGAGCCACCTTATTATAATCGGGAGACTCAAATCTAAAAATGCCTCCCATTGCTATTAAATCACAGCCCTTGGATCATATTAAAACAATTTAGCATATTTAAGAATTTAATTAATTAATGTGATACTTCATTACAAGAACAAGGAAGATATTAACTGCATTTGAGATTTAAAGACATGCTTCACATATATAAATTTATAGAGGTGAATACTATAAAAATAAGAATGGTTGAAATCCTTTTTATCCGAATGCACAATACAATATATAACATGCCAATATTTAAGATCACATTGAGGTATTTACCATCTTTTATGTTTTAATTATTTGATGGGAATTACCAATAAATATACAAGGATGCTATTAATTACACCTTGGAGAAGAAATAGTCTTAATGTGTGGATGAACTTTAGAATATAAACCACACTGCACCATAACATATGAGATGTGACACATGTCATGAATATTGAAGAGATAAACCAGAGCACAAAGCAATAAATCTAATACATTGGTGTGTCTTGAAAGGTTTTGTAGAAAAAACCTTTCAATAAGATATGTTTGATTGGATCATGGGAAAAACAAATATTCCAAAATTACAAGGTAAAAGAATGTCTTTGATCACCTTACAAAAATACACATCCCTTGATTCAAATCTATATTAACATGTGAATGACAACAACAACCAAATACTCAAAGTGCACTGTAGCTGCATAAATAGATGTGTATTATTGAGTGCATTAGTTTGTTTCAAAAATTTATGTTGAATATGATGCGGTGCACTGATTACCAAAAGAATATCAAGGAAAGAATATACGACCCAAATTTTATGGGGTTGTGCAACTCGTAAGAAAGAGTAAGAACAGGATGATAACATGACAAGCTTTGGTTTTTTTCTAGTTGCTTTATCAAAAAAATCATGTAGAAAATGACATTAACAAACAGGCCTACCCCATAAGAAAGAAGTTGATTTCATGTGAGCATTTTTCTTACCTGCTGATTGTTTAGGTTCAGTTGAAGCTACCCACAAAGTGATAAGAGTATGCCCATGTAGCCAGAAAGGAAAGCTTAAGCCTTCTTGTACAATGCCAACCTGTAAAAATAACAATTCCTTAAGCTGTACAAATTCAATGGTGTAATCATTGGATCATGCTCAAATATTTAAACTTACAAAATGGTATGTCCCTGCACGGAGCGTGCCAATATTTGACAAGTCTAATAATACAGTCAAAAAGAAATTCAAAGCTTAGATGTACAGTGCTATATTAAATGCTTAATAATTTTCCTTCTGATAATGAGCATCACTACTTTGTTTTTCTTGTACCTATTTAAACTCTTCCTTTACATTAGTGAAAAATGTTTCAGCCGCTTCTCTTCTTGTTATTTTCTTCTTGCATGGAGTTAGTATACAGATTTTGCTAAATCTATCCACAGTGACAAACAAGCAGTCACAATCATCCCTACTCATAGGTAAACCCCTTATAAAATCCACATAACAATTTCCAATGGCCTTGTTGGTACAAGAAGAGTCGAACACAATCTTTCTTTTCTTGTTTTAGACTTGCTAGTACAACACAATTTACAACTTCTAACAAATCTTGCCAATTCTTGTTGCATTTTGGACCAAAACACATGCCTTTGCAATGGGCCATCATTTTTCCAACACCTAAATGACCTGGCCACTTTAGAGGCATGCACCTCCCTCATGAGTAGCAACCTTTGTGCCCTTGGCAAACATTATTTTCCCAACTGATAGAGCACCCTCTCCTTGAGGTAGAAGTCTTCTTCACTTCAGGCAACTTGTGCTTGCAATTCTTTCAACTTCTCCCTAAAATCTGCATCTTGTGCATATTCCTCCTCTTTTGCGAAAGGTCCTAATTGTCATAGCCATGGCCGAAATTGGTTTTCAGATCGGTGGCCTAGATAGTATATCCATCACCACACTCATGCTCATTTTCTCATATTTGATCACCAGATAAAAATGTTGTAAAAATTGAATTTATTTAAAATGCCTTGCATGTTGCAACTTACTTTTAAGTTTGCAAACACTATAAATGTTGGTGGTTAGAATACACAATAGTTTCTTTTCCAAACAAATAATGCCTCCAATTCTTAATAGCTTAAAATAGTGCATATAATTCTTTATCATAGACTAGATATCCTCTAACTATTAAAGTAAAAACCTTGGAATGATAACAAATAGGCTTTACCTGTTTGTAGTAAGACAACACCCATAGCATATTCACTTAGATCAGTATCTACCTCCAAGTGTTGCCACAGACTAGGACAAGTAAGCATAGGAACATGACTAAATTTATATTTTTCAAAAGCTTTATCATGTTTGCTACCCCAATGAAGACTCCTTCCCATGGCTGCAACTTTGTGTAGAGGTGAAGCTATAGATGAGAATGCTTGAAATTTCCTCATATATTGAACAGCACCTAGAAAAAATTCTAGTTTTTTGTGGCACTCTTTGGTGTAGCCCAATTGGTGATGACCACCACCTTGGTGGTATCTACTCTAATCTCACCCCCTCCAACCAAATGTCCTAAGTACATCAATTATCATTTGCCAAACTCATGTTTCTTCATATTACATAAAAATTGTTTTTCTTTTAGAACTTGCAAGACTTGTTAAATATGAAAGAGATTTTTTCTCATATTGCACTAAAAATCAAGATATCATTTAGATACGTTATCATTTTAATCTATGAAATCCCTGAATATATTAGTCATTAGCCTCATAAATGTAGCAAGCACATTACATAATTCGATAAGAAGAGCTAACCCTTCATAAAGACCTTGCTTTGTTTTGGAAGCAATTTTCCAAGTGTATACGAACGTGGTGATACCCATATTCAAGACCCAACTTAGTGAAACATTTGGCATGCTAAAGTTGGTCAAACAAATCATCTATCCTTGGAAGAGAATATTGATTCTTTATGGTGATCTTATTCAATTCCTTGCATATGCTCCAAGAGCCATTTTTCTTTGGTACCATCACAATAGGAAATTGGGCAAATGACCCCTCATTCAGTAACTCTTGAAGTTGGTTTTGACCTCATTGCTCTCTAGAAGTGATTGCCCATACAAGCTGATGTTTGATAAAGGAGATTCAGGTATTAATTAAATCTCATGCTCCATCTCCCTTCTTGTTGGCAACTTCCTAGGCTCATGGAACGCTTCCAACTCTTCATCCAAACCCTTCCTTTTCAAGTTATTGTAGAAATTCCATACTTTTGCTTATCTTTCAATAATAGTAAAAAAATTGTTTGGTTTCTTGAATTAACTTGATTGCTTAGTTAAAACTTACCATTGCAACTTTTCTTTCAATTTGATGTCCCTTTGTGATTTATTTAACTCCATCTTTAACCCATTTTACATTCGTTTGCACTCCTAATAAAAATTGTATCTCAAACATACATGTAAGGACTACTAAGCACCATATAAAAAGAATCAATGTGAATTACATCGACATCCACTTCATCTATGTTTCGTGGACTTACACCAAACTTGAATTTACACCTTTTGGTTACTCTCATTCCATACCCTTTTTCACCCAACCCAATGGATATGGGTGAGGATGATCATATGTTTTCAATCCAAGCAAAAGTTAAGTTGCAATGCAAACTAAGATCTACAAGTGCGTTTACTTTAGTTTTATCTATTTGCAATTTTTGTAGAAAAAGTTTTGTTCATCTCATCAAGTTCTTCATCCATATTTCCATAGTGTTAATAGCCATGCATCCAAGCCTATCATCTACATCCAAACTATCCTATATCTCCATTTCTTGTAGTTCTTGTAGTCCTCTTTGGATTTATTTTCAAGGTACAATTCTCGATATAATTTCCAACACTTCACATCAATATTGTTGGCAATATTGTCATTGATGTCAAAGGCATATGGACAAGATTGTTGGTAAGTTTATTGTCATTGATGTCATGGATGTCACAAAGGAAATCGCTGGTGTTCCAAGAAGAAAATCGTCCAAGTCAAAAGGCCATAAATCACCTAGTTAAGATCATCAAAAAAGGATAGAAAGGATGGGTTCTAATTATGGCCAACTTCATGAGACACTCCTATTTGCAAATCTTGGCCGACTATGTGAGAAGAACTTTTCATTGAAGGCAGCACTAAAACGAGATTAAAATTCTATATGGCCGACCATTCTTACTAAGGCCAAGACAAAATTCCATTCCTTACATGGCCGACCAGTATAAGGAAGTTTAAATGAATTAATATTTAATATTTATAAAAGAATATAAATGTATAAAAGATTTAAGTCGCCCAAGATAGAGACATAGAATATTAAAGGTGCAGAGATTCATCTATTCATTATAGAGCAGCGATTAATATCAATGAAGGCAATCATATATTAATAGTCCAATTTAAATTGTATAAGACAAAAAGTCTAAGGGAAGCGATCAAATCAAAGTGTTAATATGCAGTGATTAATATTTATTATGTGTAGTAATTTGGTTAGCAAACAACAGCAATGGGGAAATGATTCATTAATGGGCAGTGAATTATATAAGAGGAGCAATTATATTGTGTTTAGTGGCAGCAATGAATAGAGGAGTAATTACCTTTTTGAAAGGCAGCAATTATCTTCAAGGCAGCATTTTGAGGGATAAATAAAAATGTTTAAAAAGCAATCAGCATAAAGGTTTCTTAACAAAAGGTCATGACAATTCAAAAGGCCATCTCTCTTCAAAGGGATGCCTCTCTTCATGTAGAGCCATGAAGATATAAAAGGAAATAAAAAATGTGTGAGAAGTGTGGAATAAATGTAATATCATACAAGCAGATTTGTGAAGAAGGGATGTGTGTGAAACACAAAGATATATCATTCAAGAACAAGAAGATTTAAGAAGAAGAATATATGCAGGTTTAAGAAAGAGAATATGCAGATTTGTGTATGAATATTTAAGAAAGAAAATATATGCAGATTTGTGTGTGAAGATTTTGAGGAGGAGAATATAAAAGGAGATCATTTAAGGCTATTTGTGAAGAAGATTTATTCTCAAGAAGACATGATTCTATTGAAGAGGTTGGTGCCTCATATCAAAAAGATTGGTGTCTCTTGCTAAGTAGGTGCTCAGTTGCGGGGATTGGTGTCTCTTGCTAAGTAGGTGCTCAATTGTGGGGATTGGTGTCTCCAGTGGGTTAGTGCCTACAAATTCTACAAATGGAGATTGGTGTCTCTAGTGGGTTGGTGCCTACAAATTCTAAAAATGGGGATTGGTGTCTCCAATGGGTTGGTGCTTACAAAGCTTGTAAAGAGAATTTTATCATGGTTTTCTCCTGAAAGGGTTTCCACGTAAATCCTGTGTTCTTCTTGTGTTGCATAAATTGTTAAATCTTGTGTGAATGATATTGTGTAATTGGCAATATTGTGGTTGTTAGTTTGCAAAAGTAAAAGTTTGTCTTATATTTATTCCCCGTATTGTATTGACAAGGTTGGTGCCTCATATCAAAGAGATTGGTGTCTCCAGTGGGTTGGTGCCTACAAATTCTACAAATTGGGATTGGTTGTTGGCCCACAGTTGCCGTTGCACCAAAAGATTGACTTGTTAATGCCCAATACAACTGCTAGAGTTAACAGATCCATGGGAGGCGGTTAGTCCATGTCACGAATCTCAAGGGGAGCACTGACCATCTGCCAACAAACTCCCCCTCAACGTTACCCGAGGGGATTCGAACCCAGCACCTTTGGCTCTGATACCACTTGTTGGCCCACAATTGTCGTTGCACCAAAAGATCAGCCTGTTAATGCCCGATACAACTGTCAGAGTTAATGGATCCACAGGAGGCGGTTAGTCCATGTCACAAATCTCGAGGGGAGCGTTGACCATCTGCCAACATTGGTGTCTCTAGTGGGTTGGTGCCTACAAATCATTTAAGAGAAGATAGGTGTCCTTTGTGAGTTGGTGCCTACAAAGCTTGTAAAGAGAATTTTGTCGTGGTTTTCTCCTGAAAGGGTTTCCACATAAATCCTATGTTCTTCTTGTGTTGCATAATTTTTAAATCTTGAGTGAATGAAATTGTGCAATTGATAGTATTGTGGTTGTTAGTTTAAAAAAGTAAAAGTTTGTCTTATGACCATCAATTACAATTGCTACAACAATTCTTTGGATCTTTACATGGGTGTCAAACAATGTTAGTCTTCCTACCCCCAATTACCTTTCTTGAAGAATTGTTTGTCTTGGGCTGATTATTGATTTGGCCTTGCTTGGAAGACTCTTCTACATGGTAGTCTTCGACACATGCTTAATCCAAGTCTTTCAGCCTTGTATTAATCATCCTTCTTCAAATATTGGTGTGGAGACCTACAAGATATTTAGTGAGAATATCCTCCTCCTCTAGGTCCATTCCAACAAAATGGCCTATCAACCATTGTCATGTCCCCAATATTGCAACCTATTGAAATACAAACAACTAAATAAAATAGATATCAAAATTATAAAATCTCAATTTACATATTATTATAATTATCACAAATAATTTTGTGATAATATTGTAATAATATTATACCACCGATATTAAAATAAATGATTAAAGATATTATAGAAATCAATATAAATTTTAAAATAATAATTATTATACATGAAACTATTCCCAGATTTCCGAAAGGGAGTTCATAGTCTCCATCTTTGATCAACGATATACGAAGACATGGTAGAGACCCTTATGAACTCCTCACAAGGAAACGACTCACCTCTGCGAGTTTATGGAAGATCACAAATGCATATATTTGCCAATACGGATCATTTGTTATCATCTTCATGGGAGCATAAAGTTGAAGCATCGAATTATTGAACATGAGGTTCTTCAGACGTTACTCGACCTCATACTACCGATTATCATTGCCACGTCATTTGATATGTCGTAGCACTAAACGGGAGTGAAACGACACCTATTCGATGGTCTTCACATAAAATACAATAATCATTCAAATATTGTTAGTCTGGGCCGAATTCATTAGGGGAGCGATTCCTATTATAAATTGTAAGACATCTTTGATATAGTGACAAGGATCAAACAAATAAAGGTAAAGATAGCGTTAATTCCCTCTAAACAAATAGTGCATAGTGAAACGTCACCTCCAATAAAGAGTCGCAGCCTAGGATAAAAAGGATACGACCTCTCACAAACATAAATATAGATGAGGAAGTCATAGGGGAGGGGGAAAAACAAAAAAGAAGGTAAAAATCTATAGGGTCTACCCAAGGAGAGCAGACATGCTGAATCAGGTGAAGTCCTTCACTTAGCCATTAATATTTAACATTTCCAAGTTCATAACTAAATAAACATTCTGCAATAGATGTCTAAACATAATATACATTGTTGAATACACCCTGCAATCTATGTAGTAAATACAAACAATTATCTGGCCCGATCTGATTGCCTTCTAGGCTGTGACTAACCCTTGAAAGGTTCAAGCCGATAAAGCTGAACTCGAGTATGCCAACCTCATTTATAGATCATAAAGGGCAAAGAATCTGATAATTAAGATTGCTGCATTTCTGAAAGTGTTAATTCTGATTTCTGTATTTATCGATGCATTGTCTTTTTAGCAAATACATATTCATGGTGCTATTTACATATCAGTAGGAAGAAATGTTGATAATATGCAGATATATGATTGTTTCTCCATTAAGTCAGAATTGAATATACAAATTAGATGTTGCTTATTAATTACCTGATTATTAGTACAATGATTTCTATAGTATTATCATGATTATAATTGTTCTAGGAATAGATTTGATATTGACTTAAAGAATCAATGATAAATGCAAATGTATTTGACTGCTTAAAGATTGTCTGAGTGTTTGCAAACCTGCTCAGGAGGAAGGGCCTGAGAAAAGTGGTGCCTAGAAACCCCACTTAAGATCCGCCCAACCTAAAGGCAAGGATGGGCCATGGAGGAGTGAAAGTTCCACTTAAGATCCACCCAATCTAAAGGAAGAGTTGGGCCATGGAGGGGTGCGGGTCCCACTCAAGTCTGCCTAGATCAAGGAAGAGATGGGCCATGGAGGGGTAGTAGGCCTAGATCACTTATAAGCTCGGTTGGCTTCCCCCAGCAGGTTAAGTGTCTTCTGAGGTGATGACATGGGTGGAGAAAGCAGGTACTAAGTCGCGGAGATGAGAGAGTTGTGATATACAGCCTCTTGGGCTTGGCAAAGGACTTCAGGCGGATCTAGCCATGCCACTCCTATTTCTTAATAATTGCATTTGTGATGATGTTTATAATTGGATATCTAGATATTAATATTAACAGACATATGTATATGTGGAAATATTGTTCATATGGTGAAATGCAGGTTTCAATCCAAAATTATTTCATTAAAGAGGACATTCATTGGAGAAGGTGAAACCTTAACCCTAATTGGCAAACCATAAGCGAAGTCTAGGGAAAATTAGGACAATGGACACTACAACCATAATTCTATAGTATAATCCTGCACACTTTGCCTTGTCTGAAATACAACTACTTCATTTTCTAATTAGTCCTATGCCCAATTGGATGAAAATTCCAATGTGATAAATCTTTGAACTCTTCCCAACTAGGCATAATTGGTTTTTTCTTCTATTTCAAAAATGCTAAATAATTGTAGCACCATACAAGTGCATGACCGGACAATTTGTGACATGCAAAGAAATCCCTTGTGACCCACTTACATTATACACTCTAAACAACACCTCCATTCGTTTAATCAATGAATCTAAAAGTTTTGCATTTACTTGTCCTTCAAATGATTTTATTTCAATGTTTGTTTCAACTTTAAATGGAGTTAGTTCAGATTTTACCTTCCTTTCTTCCAAAGGCCTTTCCTCCAAGAACATTTTTTTGTCAAAATCGTCATCCTCGTTGTCTCCAATACCAAACTTCCTAGCATAAGCTCTTACCAATAAAACAATGGATGACTCTTCTTGGACCATTCATCCCTATTCTCATGTCATGTGCTCTTGTCGTTGGCTGATCCAAATTTGATTCTTCATCATTCTCTTCATCGTTCAAATTTCCTTCATTTCTCACTACTTGATTCCACTTGCAAGTATTAGTTTCTAGATTGCACGTAAACAAGTCTTTGTCCTTTGAAGATCTAATCACTATCATACAAAACCTCTTTCCACAATTCCCAAAGATTATTAAACAACTCTAATACCAAATTGATCTGTAATTTGTAAAAATTTGCTTGTAGAAATTATTAGAACATGAATTTCAACTATTATCCTACTTATTCAAACAATAAACAGCCTTAGAGGACAAAATTTTCTGTAAATCATAAAACAATTGTAAAAAGAAAAGAATTCACCACACAAAACTCAAGTTATCCTTAAAAACCACAAGAGGGAGAAAAACCAAATAGTAGCAACAATTGCTCATCTACCAAAATCTTATTAATCAACAAAAGAACAAGTACAAAGAGTAGACATAACTGATAGTTACTCCAATTACTCATTGCCAGGTCCCAATCATAGTGACTCACCTAGACTCACCAAGACTCAACAAGTCCCAAGGCAGGTGACACTAAACGGGTCTTGAGGACTCAAGACCAAGGTGCCTAGCAAGCCCCGCAAGTAAGACATGGCCACAGCTGCGTAAGTGAAAAAATATAAAAAATAAAAGAAACAAAATAGAAAAAGCTAAAACAAAAACACCTAAAATAATCTCACACCTTAAAAACACATTCATTTTATTTCCAAAGACGAGTGAAATACTAGTTTTTGGGCAAAATATATATGCCAATGAAGAGAATACCGACACATTGGTTGAGTAAAAAGCGGTGATTGAAGACCATTTGGGCATGTTTATAACAGCCATTGAGGCATATAAAGGATCCTGTGGAGGATTTAGAAGAGCCCATCATTGATTTGGAGCAACCGATCATCATTTAGGAGCAAATTTGAAGAGGTAAGTTTATACTTTGAAGTTTCAATTTCTCAAATTTCCATTGTGTTCTACATTTTTTTCTATTTTAGGCCAATGGAAAAATGAACAAACCCTAGCTGTTTTTTATATTTTTTTAAATTTTATAGCTGCAAAACCTAGTTGTTTTTAGGGGTTTTTTTAAATTTAACTAAAAATTGTAAATACTATTTTTTTTCCATTTATGTATTATTACAACATACTTCACATTCATAAATTGTTCTAAATTTTCAAGCACAAATGTCAACCCTAGTTAGAAGGGATCCTTGTTGAAAACATACCGTCCCAAGAGCAAAAAAATAGGAGATAACATGTATCCATTGCAACAAAAAAAATGCCATGATGCTAAACCATGCTCAACAATGCTGTTAGAATAATATATATCATTATTGTTAATGGTCAGCTATTTACTGTTTCTACAGTAGTTTGTAGGTAGACATCTTAAATGTCTACTGTTGTAGTTAGCTGGAGTAGTTAGGCTCTTTAATTCCCACAGTGCTCTGGCACTTCTTTATAATGTAACCTTTTTCATGTTTAAAGTTAACTTAGAATTTTCGAGTTCTTTCCAGAACATGGTATCACAGCCATAAGAAAAAAACAAAAAATAAAAAACCCTAAAAATCACGAGTGAAGGGTTTCTAGCATTTTTTTTTTCTAGGCGTTTTTTGAACGCTCAGTCTGATCCTATTTCGCGTTTTCTGGACTGTTCTTCTATGTTTTTTGTGTTTTTCTGTTTAGGGCCCGCGCGCCCTCTGCTAGGCACGTCTTTTCTATACCACGCGTCCCTGAAAATCATGTTTTTTCGTCTCCATTTTGGCCATGCGACTTGCAGACACAATTACCAGTTCATTCCTGAAGCGTGGTGGGCGTCTGGTCTTTGGTCTCCGTGCGAACTTTCTGCAATTTTCTGGTGCGACCTGCAACTGTCTTTGGCCTTCATTCTTTGTTTTTCTGGCGCTCAAAGAAAGAAGTTTTTTCGTGTATTCTGAGCCGTGATTTTCGCCTGTTTTATGACGCAATTTTTACAGTTTTTTGCCTGTGTTTTTTCCAGATTTCTGGCTCTCTATTTAAGGTGCGATTTTCTTCTGTCCAAACGTGATTTAAGCTCTTTATTGAAGCCATTTTTTCAGTATTTTTCTGTAAACGCGACCTACAGCTAGGGTTTTATGATTTTCTCCTGTGTCTAAGGTCAAAAAATTTTTTGGATTACATATTCCTTGTGGGTTTTCCCAGATCTCAACTAGGTTGTCTTCCATTTTTTCTAGGTACCTCGGTTTCCATGCCTCGAAATTTGTGCAACTGGGTGTTGACGACATTTTCTGGGTAGTTAGAAAATTTTTTGGGTTTTCAGCATTCTTTTCTAGGTATTCTTCCAATCTTTTGGATTTCGTCATCAACGTGCCTCGAAATCCGTGCTAGGGTTTCATCTTTGAATTTGTGTGTTTTTTATTTTCGTTTTGCCTTCACCAATTTGACCTCAGAGTACGTGATGGCATCTCTAACGAATATAATGCTCGAAAGCAGCCAAAAGTTCAACAGGAAGAATTACAACACCTAGAAGCAGCGCATGATTACGATCTTCGAATATTGTTGCCTCGATCAACTCGTTTTGGGGAACTCAGCTCATCCCACTGTAGTCGGAAAGGACCAGGACAAATGGAATGAATGCAACCGGGAAGCCGTCATGCTCATCAAACTCTCAGTCACAGATGAGCAGCTACCTCAGGTACTGTTTGGCAAAACTGCTCCAGAAATCTGGGATCATCTAAAGGCTCTTCATGAAACCTCCGACAAGAGCCGAGCGTTCTTTCTCAAGAACATGCTTTTTTCCATCATGATGGATGAGAAAATGTCCTTACAGGAACATCTCACGAAGATTAAGGACATTCGTGATCAGTTGGAGGCGATTGGTCGAAAAATGGAGGAAGAAGACATGGTTGTCATTACTCTGAAGAGTCTTTCACGTTCGTATGAGCACTTCATCGAGACGCTGAATATCACCTCCACCAATGTTGATCTCAAATTTGAAGATCTTTGCAACAAGCTCTTGCAGTAGGATCGCTGGCAACAACAGTTTGGAAGCAGTACCAGTTCCACCTCCACAGAGAAAGCGTTCTCTCCCAAATCTTCTGCTAAGAACAAAGGGAAGACTCCATCTTCTCAGCCGAAAGGCTCCGGTTCTTCTCAGGACAGCAAGAAGAAAAAGAACGTTCAATGCAATTATTGCCATAAATATGGTCACATCAAGGCTGATTGTCGAATTCGGATGGCTTTTGAACAAAAGAAGCAGGGAGGGTCTCACTAAAAAGCACATGTCACGGAGCACACTGAGCAGAAAGAGTCTGCATTCTATGTTTTTATGGCCAAGAGAACTATAGATCCAGTCCAATCTTCTGCCTGGTATATCGATTCAGGGGCTTCTCGGCATTTTACTCATCGTCGAGATTGGTTCACCAAATATGAACCATTCACTAATTCAATGATCTTTGGAGGCGGTGAAGAGTACACCGTTGCCGGTAAGGGCAATGTTCAGATTCACTCTAGCGGAAGAAATTTACTCTTTCTTGATGTCTACTATGTTCCAGGCATGGAACATAATCTTCTCTCCGTCAACCAGATCATGAAGCATTCTCCCCAGTTGGATGTTATTGTCAGTTCGTCCACTTGTAGTATTGTTGATAAGGCGACACGTACTACGATTGCTATGGGACTTGAGGATCATGGTCTGTATAGACTTGCTGATTCCGGTGATTCTCAGGAACACGCTTTGGCAGCAAGGAGTACTTCCATCAGCAAACTTTGGCATCAGCGTTATGGGCACTTGAATGTGCACTATCTCTCTCAACTATCTCGAGAGAGTTTGGTTGTTGGTCTACCTGAGATCCAAACTCAAAATCATGGAGTTTGTGGAGCCTGTCAAGCTAGAAAGCAGCATCGGACACCGTTCTCGGATGGTGATTCTTGGCAAGCCTCCAAGGTACTTCAATTGGTTCACGCTGATGTATGTGGACCAATGAACACTCCATCTGTTACTGGGTCCAAGTACTTCTTATTATTTGTTGATGATTTCAGTTGAAAAATGTGGGTGTATTTTTTGAAACATATATCAGATGTGTTCAGTACATTTCAGCAGTATAAGGCCTTAGTTGAGAAGGAATCAGGTTCTCACATTGTTACTCTAAGGTCAGATAATGGGGGGGAGTTTTGTTCAGCTGACTTCTCTTCTTTTTGTGCTCAACACGGCATCAAACGACAACTCACCACACCATACACCCCTCAGCAGAATGGTGTTGTTGAACGTAGGAATCGCACCATTACTAAAATGGCTCGTTCTATGATGGAGTACAGAAATGTCCCTAAGAAATACTAGGCTGAAGCAGTTTATACTGCCGTCTACCTCCTGAATCGGTCACCTACACAGGCAAAGAACATCAAGTATGTAGGCTCGTGAAAGCACTCTATGGACTGAAACAGGCTCCCCGTGCATGGTACATCAAGATTGATCATGGTTTTCAGCACAACCCTTCTGACACTAATTTGTATGTCAAACACTCTGGTGATGATGTTTTGTTTCTTGTTATCTATGTTGATGATTTGATCATTACTGGCAGTTCAGCACACTTGATTGCAGCAATCAAACAGGATTTGTGTCAGGCTTTTGACATGCCAGATTTGGGGCTTCTCCATTACTGTTTGGGTATTGAAGTTTGGCAGACCGCTGATGGTATCTTTATCTCTCAGTCTAAATACACTCGGAGTCTGCTTGACAAATTTCGGATGCAGGATTGCAAACCTACCTCCACACCTATGGAGAAGGCGCTGAAGTTATCGGCCAACTCTGATTCACCTCCGGTTGATGAAACGACATTCAGGCAACTAGTGGGCAGTCTCATCTACCTCACTGCCACTAGACCTAATATCAGTTTTGCAGTGAGCTACATTTCTCACTTCATGACAGCTCCAAAAGTTGATCATTGGCTTGCAACGAAGCGCGTGCTGAGATATGTTAAGGGCACTTCAAATTATGGCATTCTGTATGGCAGATGCAAGGATCCACAACTGATTGGTTATACAGATTCAGATTGGGCAGGTTCAGTGGATGACCGAAAATCTACTTCTGGATATGTATTTAGTTTGGGTACAGGTGTTGTAACATGGACCAGCAAGAAGCAACAGGCAGTGGCTCTTTCCTCGACTGAAGCAGAATATCAAGGAGCAGTTAAAGCAGCATGTGAAGCAGTTTGGCTCCACAGGATGCTTTCTGACATGCACATGTTACAAGCAGGTCCTTCTCCCTTGTACACTAACAATCAAGGGGTGCTCAAACTGGCCAAAAATCCAATCTTCCATGAACATACCAAGCATGTCAAGCTTCATTGTCATTACATCCGCAAGCTGGTAGACGACGGATCAGTTCAGCTGCAGCATGTTCCAATAGCGGATCAGACTGTAGATATTCTCACCAAGTCTCTGAGCCCGGATAAATTTGTCAAATTCAAGGGGCAACTTGGTGTTTTTGACGATTGACCATTAAGGGAGGGTGTTAGAATAATATATATCATTATTGTTAATGGTCAACTATTTACTGTTTCTACAGTAGTTTGTAGGTAGACATCTTAAATGTCTACTGTTGAAGTTAGCTGGAGTAGTTAGGCTCTTTAATTCCCACAGTGCTCTGGCACTTCTTTATAATGTAACCTTTTTCATGTTTAATGTTAACTTAGAATTTTCAAGTTCTTTCCAGAACAAATGCCTCCTAAAGTCATGCAAAGTGCAAAGTCAATTAGAGACTTTTGAGCAACAAAAAGAATTATAAAAGTAGCAAAGAGAAGAAATGGCAGCCACTGGTGGAAAAACTTCTTCCATTCTTCCATTTCCTAGATCTATGAATAGTGGCAGTGGCAGTGGCAGTGCTAGTGCTAGTGCTAGTTGTGGGCCTAAAATTCATGGATCTTCATATAATTTAAATTCATATTTTACTCCAAGCACTGCTCTAGATGCCCAACCATCACTTGAGAGCATGTGTTGGAAAAAAGATAAGCATGATGTTGCAAGAAGTGCAATTGAAAATTTTTGGTTCTATTGCACCATTACAATTCACATGGCTAAGTTATTATTATTATTTTTGTTTTAAAATATATAGTTTGATTTATTTGCCTCTTGAATTTTTGCATTTAGGGGTATGTAGCTTTGTATATTTTAAAGTTAAACTCTCAACTTAGAATACTTATTTTGTTTATTTTATTCATTTTAGGTCTCCTTATTGGAAAAATATGATAGACGTCATTTATGTTTGTGGGGCAGGCTTCAAAGCCCCTAATGATGAGGAGATAAAAGGTTTCATTTTGAGCCAAACAGTGGTTGATATGAAAGCTAGAATTCACGAGCAACATGACATATGGAAGAAAAATGATTGCACCATCATTACTAATGATTGGACTAATAGAAGAAATAGAACATTGTTGAGTTTTCTTGTTTCTTTCTCAAGTAATTGTACTTTGTTATATCCATTGATTTAATGATAAAGATGTTTAATTTATAATTTTTTGAATCATTGAATTTCTTTCTTTCTCAAGTGGCACAGTGTTCTTGAAGTCAAGTGATGCTTCAAGAAACACAAAAAATGTTGAATTGGCTTTGGAGGGAGTCTTGGCCAAGGTGCGTGAAGAGAATCTAGTACAAATAGTTATATATAATGCAGCAAATTAGCTCATCTTGGAATGACCCGTTTTGCAACCAATTTTATCACATCACAATCCTTGCTTCAATCAAAAGTTGCTTTGAGACACATGTTTGTTAGTAAGGAGTGTTTTGCATCATCATATGCAAAGACTAATGTAGGGGTTGACATGGTTGATTAGATCTCTAATGAGCATAATTTTTTAGGACAGGCCAGAAGAGATTATAAAGGTAAATTTCCATTATATTTTTGTTCATATTTCCATTGCATTTGCTTATTTTTGTTCACACTTACTTATGTTAATGTTTCAGAATTATTGGAGTTCATATAGCCTTTAGTTGTTCTCCTATGAGTAACTAATGGGGAGAAGCCCGCCCACAATGGGCTACATCTATGAGGGCATGGATAGGGTGAAAAAGGCCATTAGATCTGTCTATTCTTGTGTTAAGGATAAGCATTGTCCCATATGAGGATCATTGATCTATGAAGGCACCTTTAACTTCACAAGCCCTTACATGCAGCTACCTATTTTCTCAATATGACATTCCAATTCTGCCCATATTTCAAGGCCGATGAGGAGGTTCTAGGTGGGCTCTACACAATTGTAGATTGGATAGTGTTGGCATTTCAATTCGCACCTCTAAAATGCGGATTAGGAACGGACAGCTATGCACAGTTAGACTGCTCTTCAAATTAGGAGGGGAAGCTCCCTCTTTGTTGATTATGCTTAAAAAGAAATACTAAACTACTGCCAATCTTTTTATTCTCAGCTTAAAGGTTAGAAAACTCATTGCATCATAGCTAAGGTTTTCTCTGGTTTCGTAACTTCAACTACAACTAGGCCTAAACTAATGACACTTCTGACAACTCAAGTAAATTCAAAGCCTGAGAATCAGAAGTAAACAGGGAATGATTGATTTGACACAAATGCTTAAAAAACTCGCTTCTAGAACACACTTGAAGACTCATTGTACTTTCGAGATGTATGCTGAAATAAAGATTATGCAAGCCAAACATATAAACAAAACACTGAAAGATATTGAGACCGTAGATCAAAGCGAAGTAGGCATGAGATTTATTTCCTCAAATTCTAACAGCAACAACACTTCTAAGACAGCAGATTGTAGCAAAGTAGGCATACAATATGAGATCAAACCAGATTACATAAACAAAATTTGAACAGACACTAAATAGCAAAGTTGCAGGCAAAATAGGCTCAACAATTTTGTTATCACAACAACAATTAAAAATATATGGGAAAGGCTGCCCTTATTTATACATAAACAAGGAGTAGGGAACCCTAAAATCTCCTTGTTTTTAACAACTAGTCTTGCTAACATGCAAGCTTTATTTCTAAAAATAAACAAAAGATAAATAATAACTAACTAACTGCCAACATCAATTAACTAAAAAAGCTCCAAATATACATTGATATTTCCAAAGAATAGATAAGCATGAGTGAGAATAGTTAGTTAAACTCAGAAAATGCGTCAAGTTAACTGCTGCTTTTAGTTCTATCCTTGGAAAACATTGTATGCTCCAACTGGTGGCTCATTGATTGATAATTTTGGTGGCTCTACAACTGGAGTTATGACCTTTGTTTCTTCTACAGCTTTATGCTTCAGACGTTGCTCTTGATTTTTCAATGGAAGAGTATTGTATGATGAAAACCGTGAAGTTCAACTGTGAACACGCCTATGTTCGAAAAAGTTCTGAACAAGAGCTAAAAATAGATTGTTGTTTTTTCTTCAAAAAAAGGCAAATTTTCGTAAACAAGCTGAGGTCTGGGTTTTGTAGATAATCGTGTTCTGAAGAGACCCAAATTGTCAAATTTTGAAAAAGGTGACTTTTTCCCAAACATGCAAGATTTCCTAAAAAGTAGGGCCAAAAAACTAAGGTTTGGGTTTTGTAGACAATTTCGTTCTGTAGAGACCCAGATCATCAGATTGTGAAAAAATCAAAGCATTTCCCAAACATGTGTGATTTCCTAAAAAATAGGGGCCGACATGGAAAATTTTAAATTTTTCAATCTTCAAGAGAAGTGAAAAACAAGTAGACCCAAATCGATGAAACTTTGACCACCTATTTTCTTAAATGTGATGCCCTAGAAAAATTGACCATGCAAAAGCGTGCCTTTGTGCTTCCCAATCTCGAATCCACGGAGAACATTGAAAAATTACTTCGTTTGAGCCTCCAAATCTTGATAAGAAAAAAATTTTATGTTTCTTCCTCTGAAAGCTAACCTACAAATTATGAAGAATGAATGCTCAAAGCTTTCTTGAATAGAGTTTGGAGATGAAAAAGCATTGCATGTGAAACCCTATTATTTTGGAGTCTATCCACGAAGATAGAAACTATGCATGCAAAAATTTGACTTCGTTTGCATCAAACAATGAATTCCTCTTTTATAGTTGTAAAAAAACAAGCATGCAAAAACATACGCATCTGATGGAATCATCAAACACGTAAAACTTCAAAAGTGTTGGCCATTTTTCTCCATTTTTCAACTACACATCTGATGACATCATCAAACACGTAAAACCTCAAAAGTGTTAGCCATTTTTCTCCATTTTTCAACTACGCCTCCGATGACATCATCAAACACATAAAACCTCAAAAGTGTTAGCCATTTTCCTCCATTTTTCAATTTTTGCTTGTTTTTGCTTCAAGCGAGGCCTGCCTATGACTTTGATGATCCGGCAAACCGGTGTTGCCAACTGATAAACTATGTTTGACCATGGCAATTTCATGTTTGACCACTGCTAAAGTGATCCCCAGCTTCATACCAACATCTAACGTCATCTGATCGTGATTGTCCACCCTCGAACTTGCTGACGGAAGTTGAAATGGAAGAAAAAGTGTTGGAGCCAAAAGAAAATTCTAAGGCATTGAAGTCTAGGCACCCTCCTTGAATTAAGGCGCTTAGGATCTCCATACAACCATTTTTTCGATATTTCAACTTTTGCTTGCTCTGTTTCGCGTGTAGCTAATGACCCCTATTCGGACTTCGTTTCTCATCAGCTAATGAATGGCAAAGACTGGAAGTCAATCACTCTAGCAAGCCTGATCATATCTGAGTTGAATGGTACCCTCTGCCAGCCTCAGTAACTGCATTTGACTGATTTTGCAAAAGCCAAGACCAAGCTGACGAAGGATTTTAAACACTCTTTTTGGAAAATATGAAAAATATTCTAAGTTATGGAATCCCACGTGCCCTCTTTGAATTAAGGCGCCTAGGCTTCCATGCCTTAGTCAAAATTTCACGATTTTCAATATTTTTTTTGTGATTTTCTTCGTTTTTTGTGCTTTCGCCTTCGTTTGATCTTCATTTACTGTTGTCCGACAGATCCTCTGTGTTGGATGATGGATTCATTGAAGAGCCTAAACACAACTGAGATGATCCCCTACCTTTTCAAACCCTAAAAATTGCTTTTGACTGCTTTTTGCACAACTAGAACCGGGTTGACAGAGGAGATTGCACATTTTTCGAGAAACACGAAAAATATCCCAAGGTATGAGATCTCAAGCGCCCTCCTTGAATTAAGGCTCTTGGACTCTCCAGAGATAGTTTTAGTTTGATGATTTTCAATTTTCGCTTTGCTCTTCGTCTTCCGCTTCACGTTCACCAACTGCATTCACCCTTGACCGTGCACCGAATGTCGAAAACTGAAAAAGTGGCTAAGGCATTGAATCCCGAGCGCCCTCCTTGAATTAAGATACATGGGTTCTCCAAACTTAGTTTCATTTTCACAAATTTTGTTATTTTTAGATTCCCCTCCTCCATTGACCGTTTCTCAAGCATCTTTCGTTGTTGATTGATCTGTGCAACATTTGAGACTTTGAATCTGACACTTGGCAGCTGGCCATCCTCCATTGATGACCTCAAAGGTCTTGATTTATCTTTTGAAAAAGCAAAATAGACCCACCAAAGAAAAACTGACTTTTTGACAATTCTGATTGGACCAACCTGATCGGGACGTATTTTCAACCAATCAAAATCAATTTGAGCCCTCCATGCAAAGATTCTAGTTTCAGACATTTTCCTAAAAAGTAGGGCCGAAAAACTAAGGTTTGAGTTTCGTAGACAATTCCGTTCTGAAGAGACCCAGATCATCAAGTTTTGAAAAATTTGAGGATTTCCTGAACATGCGTGATTTCCTAAAAAATAGGGGTCGACATGCAAATTTCTATTTTTAGAAAAATTTGCCAACATCCTTTTGACAACAAACCCAGAAAAACCCTATGGTCCGTTCATTTTTTAGAAATTTCTAAAAATAGAGAAAATTTCTATTTTTAGAAATTTTGACCTTTTTGACTTTTGACGACAATTTTTACAAGATTTTGACCATTTTACCAAAATACTTTAATGAAGCAAAAAATTTAATTTTGGGTACAACAAATAGCATTTGTTTCTTTGGATAGAGCGTAGAAAATCACTGAGATAGAAATATTCAAGCTTGTACAAGGAGACCTTTTTGCACAAGAGATATGCAAAACAACTCAAACAACATTGCAGCTAGGTAAAAAAAGGAATAATTTAAGTTTAAAAATTAAAAACTTTTCCCTTTTTTACATTAATATTGAAAGTGAAGCTCAAAGTTAAACAATGAGATTGATTTTTTTTCTTCTCATTTCAGATGCATGGTAGGAAAGGTTTGGTGCTAAAGTGTCAAATATTTAGAGGATTGTAGTTCATGTTTTGAGCCAACTATGTAGTGCTTCAAGGTGTGAGCGCAATTGTAATATGTTTGAGCACATACACTCCAAAAGTGCCATAGGTTGTCAATGCAAAGGTTGAATAATCTTTGTGTATGTTCATTACAACTTTCACTTCTGTCACAACAAATCTTGGGCGTTGACTTATCTACCATCACTCTAGAGGAGGTTGAACCACAATCATATTGGTTCACCAAGGTTGAAGATTGTGTCTTCAGCAATGAAGACCTTGTACGGAGTGATCAAGAGTATTGAGAAGCAAAGGCAATAGCCATGGCAAAGGAGGAGGATAGAGCACAAGGAGACCTCTTGGATGTTGGTGTCACTAAGACACAAACACATATCATGGTTGCATCATCATCCAAGACCTATCTTAGATGCCAATGTAGGACTTACTGTGATGTTTTGCTGACTGATGTAGGCTTCGTTGTGTCATAGACTCATATTTTTAGTTTTGATAGTTGTTTAGATGCTATGGACTTTACAATCCATTAGATTTGTATACAGTTGACAATATTTAAAATTTATATATCTAACAATGCTATTTCCTTCAACTAAAAATTAAAATTCGCTTTCATACTCGTGTGATTGATGTATACTTTTGTATGTAATCAAAGTAGATTCTATGTGATTAGTTTATTGTGTTGTTAAAGTTTATTTCTTAAAGGGTGCACGAAACAAGTTTAAACCCTTGTAAATCTCTATATTTCATGGTTTCTTCAATTTGCTAAATCTATGTCAAGTCTAGGCATCAAGTCCAAGTCCAACTCAAAAATCAACTTGTTGAGCCCAAGGCAAGTCTAAATCTTGTAACTATGGTCCCAATGTCTTCTACAACAAGATTCACCTCAATTTGATCACTACAATACTCACACAATCCTCTAATGTTGCAACCCAAATTCTTCATTCTTTTATATAGATGTTGGAATGTCCCCCTCGTGCACCTAAAGGACCCAGAAGCGTATTTGGAATGCGAAAAGTTCGACTACTTGTTTCAAATTCCATATTTCATGTATAAGGATGAAATTGCTCCTTCTCACAAGTCATGGCTTCATTTTTGTTGAAACATTTTATGAAATCATTTGAACAATTTCAAATTTTCCGCAATGATAATGAAACTAGCCCTTCAAGGGAATTGATGGTTTTGAAATAACCTCCGCAAGAATTTATGCTTTCGTTCTAATGACAAATCTAGGTCTAGAAACTATATACCAATGAAGATTGTTCACTTCCTAATCCTTATGGATTAACATGTCACCAAAAGCATAAAGGAACTCAATAATGCATACTTTTCCCTGTAGCCTTGACTGTGAGTGAAGAATCCTAGTTATCTCTCCACATGGAAGAGTACGTGACCAATCATACCTAGAAATAGAATAAGAGGAAAAGGGTACCCTTGCGACAACTCACAAAGACAAATATTGTCTCCAAACTTCTCTCTTCTAGTTGTTAGCATTTTAAATTGTTTTTTACAAGACAACACAAAGCAAACAATGCATGAGGTAAAACCTCTATTCAAATTTAGAGAAGAAACTCCTTGAGATTTAAACTAAACCTAAACCTAAGCTAAACTAACCATAAACACCAAAATATAAACAAGATATACAAATATGCATACTATACAAGATTCACTAAAGAGGATTTGCATAAAGCAAATGACTAGCTACCTATATTTTTGCCTCAAAAACATGCACTAGATTGTTAACAGCAATGTTCCAAGACTCACAAAGACTCAATGAGTCCCCAGGTGAGCAGACCCAAACGAGGCTTAGGGAATTATGACCCAAGTACCCAATGTGTCTGGTCAAGCTTAGTGAGTTTCGGTGGGTAGGTTCAACCACAACAATGGTTAGAAAAATAGAAAAATAAAGGAAAAAATAATTAAAACCTAATCACTTAAAATGGCCTCTAAGACTCCAAAACCACATTCATTTCATTTTCAACAAGGAAGAAAAAATAGGAGTATTGGCGACAAAATTATGTCATTGAAAAAAAACCACCAAACAAGTTGAACAGCAAACATTGATTGAATACCATTTGGGTAGGTTTGTAGCAATTCTTGGTGCATCTAAAGGAGCCTACGATGCATTTGGAAGAGCCCACTTTTGCTTTAGAGCAGTACACTATCAAGTTGACGCAAATTTATTTCATATTTTGAATCTTTTTTTAATTCCATTTGTCTTCTACATCATTTTCAATTTAGATTCATGGAACAAGCCCTATTTATTTTTTTATCTCTTTTTATGAATAAACCCTAGCTATTTTATTTTTTTTTCTATTTAATAGCTACAAACCCTAACTGTTTTTACTTTTCTCCAATATTATTATCTCAATTTAACTAGAAACCCTAAATATTAATTTATTTTCCAATTATCTGTTATTCTAGCATACTTTACGTTTATAAATTGTTCTAATGTCAGCCCCAATCAAAAAGGACCCTTGTTGTAAACATGCCATCCCTATGTCAAAGAAAGGGGAGTTGGTTTGCATTCATTGCAAGACAACAATTTGTGAGGGAGGCATTAACCAATTGAAATAACATCTTGCACAAATACCATACCAAAATGTTAAAGAGTGCACACTTGTGCCTCCTAAAGTTGCATGTGAGGTACAAAGCTAATTAAAAACATTTGAGCAACAAAAGGAACTAAAAAAGAAGCAAAGAGAAGGGATGGCAGCCATTGGTGAAGATTTTTATTCTACTATTTCTCCATTTCTTGGATCTTTGAACGATAGCAGCAAAAACAGTGGTTAAACTATTGTTGTGCTAGAGTTTATGGATTTAAATTAGATTCATATCTTGTACCATGCACTACTCGATATTCCCAACCATAACTTGAGAGCATGGATTAGAACAAGGACAAGCATAATGCAACAAGTACAATCAAAGACTTTTCGTTTTACTATCTCAGCCCATTTCACACAATCAACTAATTAATTGTTCTTGTTTTAAAATATGTTGTTTGATTTTATTGTTTCTTGAATTTTTGAATTTAAGAGTTTGTAGAATTTAAACAATAAATTTTATAATAGTTATTTTGGTTATTTATTTGTTTTAGGTCTCCTTATTAGCAAAATATGGTAGACGTCATTATTGTTTGTGGAGCAGGGTCCAAAGCTCCTAATGATGAGGAGATAAAGGGCTCCATTTTGACTCAAAAGGTGGTCGATGTGAAGGCCAAAATTGAGAAGCGACATGAGATATGAAAAAATAGTCACACCATTGATGGTTGAACAAATAGGAGGAATAGGACATTGTTGAATTTCCTTGTTTCTTCCTCAAATGGTTGTACTTCCTATAATCCAAAGATTTAGTGATTAAAATTTCTAACTTCTACTTTATTGATTAATATTAGCATTATGATATTGCTACCAAGATTCAACTGTGTAGTTTTTCGAGTCAAACTCATTGACCCATGTTTCATGAGTAGTGGTTCACAAGAATCCATTTCTCAAGATAATGAATGGTCCACTTAGCACTCATTGCATCTAGGTGATGCTCACAGAGGTGAAGCATTGGGCCTTCCTGGGAGGTCACCCATCCTAGTACTGCTCCAACTCAAGTGCGCTTAACCATGGAGTTTTTCCCAAGGTTAAGCCCACTTAGCTTGCAACCCCGTTTGCAAAACCTTCAGCAAGTGTTATGCCTTATGAACCATTCATTATGGAGCCCCTTTAGCTCATCAATTGATAAGGAGGTATTTTCCACAGTGTGTCAAATTATGATATTGCTATCAGGATTCAACTGTGTAGTTTTTCGAGTCAAACTCATTGACCCATGTTTCATGAGTAGTGATTCACAAGAACCCATCTCTCATGATAATGAATGGTCTCCTTAGCACTCATTGCATCTAGGTGATGTTTACAGAGGTGAAGAATTGGGCCTTCCTGGGAGGTCACCCATCCCAGTAATACAACTCTAGCACACTTAACCATGGAGTTTTGCCTAAGGTTAAGCCCACTTAGCTTGCAACCCCATTTACAAAACCTTCAGCAAGTATTATGCCTTATGAACCATTCATTATGGAGCCCCTTTAGCTCATCAATTGATAAGTAGGAGGTATTTTCCACAACGTGTCAAATTATGATATTGCTATCAAGATTCAACTGTGTAGTTTTTCGAGTCAAACTCATTGACCCATGTTTCATGAGTAGCATTTCAAATATCATTGTCTCTTTCTCAAGTAGCACAATTTTTCTAAAATCTATTGATGCTTTGGAAAACACAAAAAATTATGAATTGCTTTGTGAGGTTTTGGAGGAAGTCATGGCCGAGGTTGTTGAGGAAATGTTGTGCAAATAGTTACAGATAATGCAGCAAATTATGTTGCTACAAGTAGACTTCTTATGGATAAGAATACATCCTTATTTTGGACTCCTTGTGATGTTCATTGCCTTGTAGACTTCTTATGGATAAGCATGCATCCTTATTCTGGATTTCTTCTGTTGTTCATTGCCTTGATCTCATGTTGGAAGATCTTGGCAAAATCGTATGGATCAAAGCATGTGTGGAGCATGGTAAAAACATTTGCAAATACATATAAACCATGCTTAGGTCCTCAACCTAATGAGAAAACACATTGACAAGATGTTGTCTCATCCCAAAATAACCCACTTTGCAACAAACTTTATCATGTTGCAATATTTGCTTTATCAAGGCTACTTTGAGGCACATGTTTGTTATGAGGAGTGATCTACATCTTCATATGCTAAGACCAATGCAAGGGTTGACATAGTTAACTAAGTTTTCAATGAGCACACCTTCTTAGTTCCAACGAAAGAGATCCTAGAGGTAAGTTCATATTTTCATTTTATTTTTACTAATTTTTGTGCAGATTTCCATTCTATTTGTTTAATTTTGTTCACACTTATTTATATTATGTTTAATAATAATTGCAGTTTAGCCTTTAGTTGTTCTTTGAGTTGCTCATGATGAAAAGCCTACAATGCGCTATACATATGAGGGCATGGATAAGGCTAAGCAAGCCATTAGATCCATTTATGTTGGGGTCAAGGATAAATATTGTTACCATATGAGGCATCATTGATTGACAATGGCACCATCAACTTCACAAGCCCTTAAATGAAATTACCTATTTTTGAATTCAACGTGTTCTAATTCCACCCAAATTTCAAGGCCAATGAGGAGGTTATGAGAGTGCTCTATATAGTCATAGAGAGAATGTACCTAATCCTCAGCTTGGAGTAAAGATAATTTTTGAGATTGAGATCCACAAACTTGCACAAGGGTACCTCTTTGAATGAGACATATACAAGGAAACTTGAACGACATTGCAGCAAGGTAAAAGTTTGTTAAGGGCATAAATTAAGTTTATAAATTAACTTTTCCTTTTTCTACGTTAATGTTGAAACTCAAAGTTGAACAATGAAATTGAGTTCCTTTTTTTCTCATTTCAAATACATGGTGGGAAAGGTTTGGTGCTAAGGCGCGAAATCTTCAAAGGATTACAATTTATGTCTTCAGCCAACCAATGCTTCAAAACAGTGTGTTTGAATACACACAAACCAAGAAGTGTAATAACTAATAGGTTGAATCATCTTCTTTATGTTCATTATAAGCTTCGCCTTTGTCACAAACAAAAGCTTGGGCACTAAATTATCTCCCATTACGCTAGATGAGGTTAATCCATAGGAAGATTGGATAATTGAGATTGAAGATCACACCTTCAACTAGGAGGACCTTGCATGGGTTGATCAAGCGGATCAAGAGGCAAAGGTAGTAGTCATGGTAGAGGAGGATGATAGAGCAAGTGTAGACCCCTAGGATGTTGGAGTTGCTAAAACAGTCAAATATCATGGCCACATCATCATTGAGAACCTATATCAAATGCCTGGGCAAGACTTGCCATAAAACTATGGATGTTGGGACGAGTGGCGTAGGCTCCATTGAGCCATAGTTATACTTTTAATTTCGATATTCGTTTTGATGCCATGGATTTCAAAATCCATGAGTTTTGAATTCACTTGAAAATATTTATATATTTAAAAATGTTATTTCCTGCAACTAAAATCCACTTTTATAATCATGTGATCAATGTATACTTGTGTATGTTATCAAAGTAGCTTGTATTTTATTAGTTTATTGTGTCTTTAAAGGTTATTTATTAAAGGGTGCAAGGTAAAAGTTTTAAATCCTTAAAAACTCTATATTTCATGGTTTTTCAATTTGTTGAGTCTTGGCCGAGTCTTGGCCGAGTCTAAGTGTTGAGTCTAAGTTCAAGTCTAGATCAAAAATTAACTTGCCAAGTTTGAGTTGAGATTGAATCTTGTAACACTGATTAATAGTGATGTCTTGCAAGCAAGAATTTCATATTGTAAACTAAGTTGTCAATTCGGGTACAAGTTCAAACACGGGTACGGCTTTGGGAATATATAAACATGTTCAAAATTATAAGGCTAAAGGACTTGTTTCTTTGTCGACACAAGAGAATCATGTCTTAGAAATTTTGAAATACCTAGACTCCATGCACAATCTCCTCATCATGCCAACATGAATGTAAGTCTTTGTGATGCATTGCCTTTTTTTCCTTTGATATCTTATATTAAACCGCTCCACTATTTCTAATGGCTATCCATTACCTTTGCCACAATTCATCATTATATCTTTGTATCAGTGTAATATAAGACTGCTATGAACAAATCTGTATCAGAATGTTGGTCACACTCTACCCATTAAAATTGTCATGTTCTCCACCAGTATATAACTACTATGGCAACAAACATCATGTAGACCTAACAGGCTTGCTTGTCAGCAGAGCAAAGTAGCTCTTTTTTTGAGGGATTGATTTTGACATTGAGATATTTAAAGAAAATAGTGATATAGATAAAGTGCGCAACCATGGGATAAGTGTAACATGCAAGTGTAAGAGAGGGGGAGCAACCACGTCAAGGCTCCAGGTCCCGGAGAATCGAGAGCGGAGGGCTGCCCTAACTTACCTCACTTTAAAGGACAAGGATCGAGAATGAAGAGCACTTAAATAGTACTTTTGTCACTCTTCAGACCTGAGATTCAGGTTTAGGCTAGGCGAGTTGGTTTTTAGGATCAATAATATACCTCAAACAGCTCTCTGTCCGAGGACGGCAGCGCAGTTTTGGGACGACAATGCGATGCGCTAGCATCTCTCTGGCGTGTTGGCATCCATATGGCTAGAAAACGCAAGACACAATAAAAATACCAAAAAAACGGGCTAAACAGCCTAACTAGTTAACTTTAACAAAAATGACAAAATAATGAAGTACAGAAAGTAATGCGTAGATAATGGAGCAAGTAAATAAAGACTAAAGTGACAAAGATTAACTCACAGAAATGACAGTTCGCCAACTAGCTCCACACATACGTATACACCTCCACCCAAAAGCTCACTAGCCAATGGAGGGAGAATGCAAGGACTTGGCAAGGTCACCACAGCCATGGCGGTGATGAAAGGAGGTCTCACAAGACTCCAAGCTCGGAGTTCTATGGCTTGCTTCACATTTGCAATGTGGAGTTGATGGAGCTTCAAAGCTGCTGTAATGGAGTGTTAGAATGTTGCTTGAGAGTGTGAGAGTGAAGTGAAAATGCTAAGAAAGTTCAAGAGAGATGCTAGAGGATCAAGATGAAGTGAGAATGAATGTTTTTGAAGGTGGGATGAGAGGGAATAAAGCATTTTCGGGTCGGTTGGTCGAAGAGGGACGTTACAATTCGGCCCAATTGAGTGTGCAACGCCTCTGCCAACTTCAGACGTAGGAATCCGTCAGGGACGGCAGTGCGTCGCGCAGACGTCTACGCGTCATGCTTTTGTCCCCAACAAATATTTTCTCACCGACACACAGGACGAATGCCAAGTGGATGGAAGGCAGGTAGGTGATGTGGAATTTCACCTTCGGATTTGATTTTCTAAGGTGATGGTATATGGAAGGGGAATTTGCCTAAGGGGTGCAAATTCACTCCTGTACATTTTGCCCCCATTTTAGCAAGCACGAGTATTGATGAGCGCTCGGTAAAGTAGATCGAAGAGATAGAAAGAATAGAAATCTATACATGAATCGTCAAAGAAGCAGACCACGATCTGGTGAACTCGAGAGCACAGGGCAAGCAAAGGACTCCATAGGTACTCTCCCTAGGGAGTTTCGAACAAAAGGACTTCATAGCTCCGCAGAACGATGAAGTTGCACAAAGTACACCGAAGGCCCTCGAACCAACGATGGACAAATCTCGCAGGATGAAAGCGTCTTATAGGCCTGAAGACTTGCAAGAAGGCAACCTCCAAGTTCTCTCTCATGAAGGAAGCCCCCAAAAGTAAGCGCCTTATAGGCCCGCAGATCTGCAAGGAGGAATCCCCCAAGTTCTCTCTCATGTGGGAAACCCAATGAAGTAAGCGCCTTACAGGCCCGCAAACCTGCAAGAAGGCATCCCCCAAGTTCTCTCTCATGAGGGAAACCCAATTAAAGGGGACTCCGCGAAGTCGGATTGGAAAGCGGCTTTACAGGTGCACCTACAAAGCAACATGTTAAACCGCAGATAAAACATGTTAGAAAACAAGGCCGCCACGCAGGCAAACAAGCGTACAGTCACGCAAACTGACAACAAATTGGAAGGCTTTCAAAGGGGTCCCTCAGGAACCCTTCAAAAGAAAAAGGGTCGACTCAAGGCACGCATTGTTTGAAAGTGTAAGAGACATTTTTTTCTCAAATCAATTCATCATCGAGGAATCCTTTTGAAAGATGTTCACTTCATCAAGAAATTTGAAAGGAAGAAAATGCCCCCTCACGAGGGGAAGGTCGAGGCTTCTCCCGCGGGAAAAGGCTACTCCCACCTCGGAGGAAAGTTTTCAAGTTCTTTCTTTACGAACCCATGATGAAGGAAACACATTCTGTTAGGGGTCCATATCGAGAATGTAATTTTCGAAAAAAAGGTGTGCAAGGGTTCTCGAGAAAAGATTTGTTGGCAACGAATGCGTTTTCTGAAAATCAAAGCATCATGGAAAGAGACGTTGTCACACATACAAGGGACAACTCAAGCAAAGAAGAGAGAAAGATAAGAAGAGAGCGAAAGAGAAACAGCAACATCACGAACAAGAGACACAGGGGGATCCAGTTTCACGAGGTCAGATCTGCTCATGCTTGTATAAAAGATAGGTAACCACGATGCAAGGCGAAAGATCATCAATCCCCACCAAATCAAGAGTAATGCACGGAAGACAAAGTAAAATAAAAAATCGGGTCAACATGGAAGGGAAGGCTAAATGCCTCCAACGCTTTGCATCGTCGCCAATTTGTCAAAAATCAAGACACAAACATGGAAGAATGATGATACGGATAGAAGAAGGTTTACGACACAAAATCACTCCTGTATCCCGACACCAACAAGGGTGACAAGGGTCATCCAGGAACACGTAATGCAAGCATGGGGGAACACATCACAACACACACACACCTAATCTAAAGATAAAGAAGAGGCCTCCCCCTAACACTCATCGACCAAGAGGTCGTTCACTTCCCAATCTAGATCATTGTAAGGAGAAGGCGGGCAAGCCTGCAGTGGTGGAATATTAAGGGGAGGAGCTTTCGACCCTCCCTCAACAAGGGCTAAGGAAGAAGCCCCTGCAAGGTCTTCTCCGCTCGGCTCTTGTGGAGCTATGGTCAGCGATTTTGCGAAGATCGCCAACAAGGTCGGGACTTCATCCAGAGAGTTGAACATGCACTCTATAGGAGTGCCATGTCGTACCTCAATGGACGGGGAGGACAGCGCCCAAGATTCACCGCTTGGCTCACCGAGCGATTCAAGAGCAATGACAAACTCAGGGGAGGCCAAAACTTGCTTCGTCACCAAAACAAGCTATCATCGGACCACCTTTTGGAGAAGGTGGACTCCTCTTACACCCTCCATTGCTAGAAGGGCCAACTTCCACCTTCTACTTCGTCAGGGGATGTGAACTCCCCACAGACAAGGCAAGAGGCGTGGAGGAGGAGGAAACCGCAACGGACACCACCGAGCTATTCGGCATGTCCACGAGTTTAGGAAATGGTGGGATGTCTAGAAGGGACATCAACAAGGGCGGCTCGATCGAAGGAGGAATTAACACCTGCACCCTTTTGGGGTCAAGCGCATTCACACTCACAGCAGCAGCCGAAAGCGATACTGAGCTAGGTTGAACGGAAGCAGAGGGGAGGAGAGAGGACACATCAGGAGGCCCTGAAGCAGGGGCCGTCATATCCTCTTCCTTCTTCTGCAAAGCGGCTTGCTCAACCGCCAGAGCCTTTCGCCAGCACTTGTGCTCACGCGCGAGGCGGTTTCTACAACTCTTTGAGCTAGAGGCCGAGAGCTGTGAAGGGACGGAAGGCTCTTGCTCAGCCATAGGGGCGTCCATCACAGCTGTTTTTGGCAGAGGGACAAACTCCTGAACAAGAGCAGGAGGAAGAGATTGAGAAACAACAAGGGGAGCCAACTCTAGTGCCTTGACGACGAGCCTCTTCCTATTCACTACTTTAAGGGCAGGAGCAGTGGGAGGCCTCAGAGGTCGAGACATTGAGGATTCCCCACGGGGACCCTTTCTTCTGCCGTATAGGTAGGGCCAAGGTCCAAGACGGGTAGTAGGAAGATCAGATATCTGAATCTTGGGTTTGCGCCAAGCGAGTATCATCGAACTCCTTAGGTAAAAGCCAAGAGTATTCATCCAAAACTCTTCTTCGGAAAGAGGAATGGAATAAGCACTCAGAGGACGAGCAAGCTTCTCCTTTCCCTTTCGAGAAGAGGAGATGGCTTGCTGCCACACTACTGGAAGGGTCAAATTTGGCTGTCCCTTTCCCCCGGTCTTATACTTCACATAATTTTTGTAAAGTAGGTCCGTTCTTGGGGGAAGCGGATCAACCGAGGCAGGCCAAAAATGATCCAATGAATAGCCCCCATGGGATACCAATGGCAGGTATCCAGTGTCATGCACTACGTGCACAGCACCTTCGTGGGAGAATTTCAAGCATTTATGAATGACAGAAGCGATTTCGTTCATGGAGGCTAGCCAAGGTATGCCTAGCTTCACTCTGAACAAGTCCAATTCTGGAATGACATCAAAGGTTGTGCTTACGGCCCTAGGTCCAACTAGGATGGAGAGGGTTATTGAGCCATACGGCTTGAGAGCAAGACCATCGTGCATACAGATGGTAGACTTTGTTTCTTCGTACTCCTTCCTTTGCAATGAATTCAGCTAGAAAGTCTCCTCTATAATAACATTTACCTGGCTCGTTGGGTCAACTAAAACCCCTGTCACAATGTTCCCAGTGAGACGAGCGGAGGGAGAGGGCTTGTTGTTCAAGGGCATGTCCTACGAAGTGAACGTCACGTCCGGCGAGCCAGTCACAGGCTGCATGGGAGGAGTAATCATGACCATATTAATGTACGCCTCGGGCTGAGTGGTAGAATTGGAGGGATCAATAATTAAGTTGGCAGAATGCGCCAGAAACGGGTCCCGTGTATATTTGCAACTCACTATTTGCTTTCGCCACCAACCTGTTCACATTTTGTTTACTCCCATCGAGACGAATAGTACCGTCCTCAATGCGGTCCTGTATCTCGTGACACAAGCGCATACAACGTTCGGTATCATGTTTGTTGACTCAATGGTATTGACAGAATGTATTTGCATCGTACCAATCAGGGTAAGGTTCCTTGAGAGGTTTGGGGTTCTCCAAGGTTATGATCTTATCCTTCAACAACTTTTGCAAGATGGAAGAATAAGATTCTGCTAACTTTGCGAACTTACTGTTGCGTCTGAGGCCATTATCATTCATTGCGACTACTACATTCGCAACAACCTTGCCTTTTCTCGAGATCGATACAATGGATTTTCCTTCTGAACTGGAGCGCGAGGCGGGTCTCCCGAACTGAACTACCGTCTGCTGATATTCTCATAATGCCACACACAAATGTGCGAAATAAGGGTATTTCATAAGGGCAAACTTTTCCTGCCAAGGTCTCTGCAGGTTCCCTATGAACACCTTTTGCATGTTAGAATCAAGCAGAGGGTACAAGATCTATGAAAAGAGCATTTGATATCGCGCTATGAAATCAGTTATCTTCTCATTATCCCCTTGCTTGCATCGGACGAGATCCGAAAAGCTCATCTTTGGTCCGATGTTGGCTTAAAACTGTCGAAGAAACAAATTTACAAGTTGGTCAAACAAGAAGATAGAATTATCAAGTAAGGAACAATACCACTCGAGCGTTGTATCCTTGGGAGACCGAGGAAATAATTTTGCAATCAACGCATCGTGATGGACGAAGTTTGTACACATGGCATCAAAGGTGGGCACGTGTATTTGCGGGTCCCCTTTTCCGACATATTTTCAAATTTGGGAATCTCCATTCCTTGTGGGAAGGGAGTGTTTAGGATTGTCACCAACAATGGGCTATGTCGGAAGAAGGGCTAAAAGATAGGCTGGGCAGAGGCCTAGGAGAGACTCGCCAGCTGGTTCTGCATTCGACCCATTTTCTGAAGCAAGGCATTCAAAATAGGGTCGGTAGATGATAGAGGACCAATGGAACCTCCATAACCACCGCTACCAGCACCACCTCCAAAGCCACTGTTGTTACCGCCACCAGAGCCACCACCACCGGTAGGGCCTCCACCAGAACCACCTCCACTATCGAAGCCACCTCCATGGCCTCCACCAGCGCCACCTTCGCTACCAAAACCACCGCCACTCATTCCACCAAAACCTCCGCCACCTGAGGGAGTAGGAGGGGTGAAACTGAATCCAAGGGGTATTTTACTCACCTTGAGGGTGTCAAGCCTTTGGGAAGCAGAAGCGATACTGATCACGGGCCCTGTCTTGGCCATGCACACGGACGTAGTGGGTATCGAAACACCTAATTGTCTTTCATAGGCGTCGAGCACTTCTCCCTGAGTGGTACCCGATCTAGGCCTATATGAAGGGACATAAGCTTCAATTAGATCAGCAAAGCCACATAGAAATTCTACGCCCGTTCGATCTTTCCCTAGCAACTATCTCACCTCATTTGCAAGCCTAGCGGCTCTCGCCATGCTTGGTGCCTTCTCTAAGTGATGCACAAGGTCTAGCAACCTATTATCTAAAGCCATAAGATTTTCTGCAGGAATGTGCACCGCATCATCTTCGTCCATAGACGAAGGCATAGGGGATGAGGGAGGAGTAGGCACACGAATGGTCTCTTCCATGAAAAGCATCTCATCAACATAGTTTGTACGAAAACCAGTGGTAAATTCACTAGTTAAACCGGTGGGAAAACTGGGGGTGAAACTAGAAGTGACCTTCGTCTTCTCCATCGGTAGGTGTCGCACACTTCTCCTAACAACGTACTCGGAAGTTGTGGACTGGATTGTGATGCTCATAAACCTTCACAACACTCAGGGTCACAACAATCACAAGGCATGAGGGAAAAGTCTCAACATAGACAAATGGGTAGACGTTGCTTCACATCAGGTTCACCAAAAATGTAAGAGAGGGGGACCAACCACGTCAAGGCTCCAAGTCACGGAGAGCCAAAAGCGGAGGGCTTCCCTAACTTACCTCACTCTAAAGGACAGGGATCGAGAATGAAGAGCACTTAAATAGTACTTTTGTCACTCTTCAAACCCGAGATTCAGGTTTAGGCTAGGGGAGTTGGTTTTTAGGATCAATACTATACCTCAGACAGCTCTCTGTCCGAGGACGACAGTGCGGTTCTAGGACGACAGCGCGGCGCACTGGCATCTCTCTGGCGGGCTGCCGTTTGTACGGCCAGAAAACTCTAGACACAATAAAAATACCAAAAAAATTGGCTAAACAGCCTAGCTAGTTAACTTTAACGAAAATGACAAAATAATGAAGTACAGAAAGTAAATGCGTAGATAATGGAGCAAGTAAATAAAGACTAAAGTGACAAAGATTAACTCACAGAAACGCCAGTTCACCAACTAGCTCCACACATACATATCCACCTCCACCCAAAAGCTCACTAGCCAATGGAGGGAGAATGCAAGGACTTGGCAAGGTCACCACAGCCGCGGCGGTGATGAAAGGAGGTCTTGCAAGACTCCAAGCTCGCAATTCTATGGCTTGCTTCACACTTGCAATGTGGAGTTGATGGAGCTTCAAAGCTGCTGTAATGGAGTGCTAGAATGCTGCTTGAGAGTGTGAGAGTGAAGTCAAAATGCTAAGAAAGTTCAAGAGAGATGCTATAGGACCAAGATGAAGTGAGAATGAATGTTTATGAAGGTGGGATGAGAGGGAATAAGGCATTTTCGGGTCAGTTGGTCGAAGAGGGGCTTTACAATTTGGCCCCAATCGGGTGTGTAACGCCTCTACCAACTTCAAACGCAAGAATTTGTCAGGGACGGCAACACGCTGCGTTTTCGTCCCCGACAAATATTCTCTCACTGACACACAAGACAAATGCCAAGTGGATGGAAGGCGGAAGGCAGGTAGGTGATGTGGAATTTCGCCTTTGGATTTGATTTTCTAAGGTGAGGGTATGTGAAAGGGGAATTTGCCTAAGGGTGCAAATTCGCTCCTATACAGAAAGACAACAAAATAGAGTAACAATACTTTTTGTTAACATCCATTTGGTTTGAAGCCCTGTAAAAAGTGGAAGAGTTGATGATTTCTTACTTGAGCATAGCCTACATCAGGTTGAATCAATAGTAATTAACAACTGCAAATATATGGATATAAGCAACATGATAATCGCTGATTGTGAAAGTATGATGGTGAGAATCGCTAAAGACAAATTGAAATAGGATTTGTCATACCCTAGGCATACTCGGACCCGAACCAAACCAGATCGGGTACAAGGGGGGATAGCTGTACCCAGCAACTTAGATTATAAAAAATGAAATAACTAATCTAAACATGCACAAACAACAACTTGTAGTTGGCTAAAACAAAGACCAGCTATTCAATGGAAACAAAATTATGAAAGGAACAACAACTACAACAACATGATTCCAAAGACTAAACAGCTAGTTGCACACAAAGTTACAACCCAGATAAATAAAATGGCATTAATACAAAGCTTTACACATGTAATCTATGAAATTACAAATATGGGTTCAACAATAGCTTAGACAACATAAGCATAGCATCAACCATCATCTCTCTAGAGTTTACGTGCTCAAAGCACTTATTTATATGTTACAAGTGGGAAATCTTTGAGACTTTGAAATATAGTTATTTTATACCAAAAAGTGAGCTTTGAAGTGTATTTCTTAAAGGCTTCTGAAAAGCTAGAAGAAAGAAACTTCAAAGAAAAACTATTCTAAACAATTAATAAAAATTAAACCACCTAAAAATATGCACTCCTTTCTTCAAAATAGAACACAACTAGAAGAATTATAAAAAGATGCTGAAATGGGGCGGGGGCCTAGTTCAATTGGCCAAAACATCTTGTTGCAGGCAAGAGGTCATGAGGTCTAATCTCCCATTGTCCCCATGGTACTGGAGGGCGTGTCATGCCAGCGTCACCAGCCATGTGAAAAAAGTTTATCAGGCGCATTGTAAAAATAGGGGGGGCTACCCGATTCTTGCAGTCTAAAAACAAAGATGCTGAAATCTCCATGGCGATTTAACTTGCATATATAGGCAATGGCTAGAGGCTTTCATCTTTTAAATATATTTTTCTCTTTAATGGCCAACTAGGCAACTTGTAGTACCACCTTTTTCATGGAAATGTGGCCAGTGTGGGATGACAGCACACTCGAGAAATAATTTTGCTGGCATTTGAAGTCTTTGCAGATTTTTCATGTGCTCTCACCAACTTTTACAAATTTAGCTGAGTTTTGTGATGTTTCAACAATGGTAAATGTGTGCCAATGAAAAAATATCACAGCTCAACCACTTAAGGGACATGCCTTAGCTACATGTGACATCATTTACCAAGGTGAAATTATTGAACAGGTCAGCCATATTGAAAACACACTAGCAGAAAAGTTGTGTGGTTGAACCATAGTTAACGTGCACCTGAGTCGACATGTTGGGCAGAACTTCGTTTCACTTAAACCAAGCAGAGTATATAAGTCATCACACCACTTTATATTCCCCAGCATAAATTTGTTTCACTATTGTTTCCTCTTTTAACATGCTAGGCAGAGATTTTGTCTGCTTTAATCAAAGCGAAGAATACACCCACTTCTGCCACTTAACAATTGGGCAGAACTTTTATACAGCTAAACCATTACTACTGTGCAACTAAGTCATGAAGCAGAAATTTACACCACTTGAACAAAGCAGAAAAGACAAGTGGCTTTGCCACTGAAAAGTGCACCTGGCAGAATTTTGAGGTCACCATGCCAATGGTGGAATTTGAGGCAAAAAATTTCTATAGTAAGGCCATTGCAAAAGTATGCCAAGTTGTATATAACGCATAACTTCTATGTTGTGTTGCCACTTTGGCTACTTAAAGGAATTTTCATGTGGCCTCGCCACTTTATATGTGCCCACATTCTTGAGTGAAGGGGCAGAACTTTTGACCAAGCTTGCCAGGCAGAGAACTTCAAGTACTTTGCCAACTTGTCTGCTGGGGAGAACTTGGTCGTGGTATTGTCATTTTTTCTGCTCTTTGGTATGCTATTTGATGCTCTTATGCACTGCTCATTACTCTTTTCTGCCCTTGAAACCTGCATCTGTCATTCTTCTATGAATTGAATGAGGGAAAACTACCAAGTTAAAGTTTTAAATACATGAATAAATTATTAATTCAGTCAAAACAGGTCGGCTCAGATTCTGCTCTAACAGCAGGTCAGCTAAGATTTCAGAACAACTTGTTTTAATTTGCAAATTAGCAGAAGTGTAACACTAACCATTGGAGTTGGAAGACAAAGTTCTCCTAGAAAGACGTCACTATTAGAATCAATACGAGTTGAAGATCTTTTACACTGAAGAATTTGTCATCGCATTGAAATTCCCATGTAGCAGACCAAATTAAGGACCCGAAATAATTGAGATGATGGAAATGAGAGCTAAATCCTCTCTTTTGATACAAGTACTGACAGATTTAAATGTAGAACACTCTCAGAGATAAATGTGAAGCATAAACTAAATCGGTTTCTCCAGTTGATACAAGCTGTAGTTATAAGGCCATATCTCTCTGCAAATTGTTTCTCCCAACCATCTTGCTTTATTAACCATCTCCTCAGGATTTGGCTTAGCATCCTCAGACTGCTTTAGTAGCCTATCTTCTGGTCTATTAACATTGACAATCAATTGGTTTCATAAAGCAAATTATAAACATCTAAACATTTCCCTAGTTTTTGAAGCATGAAGGTCAATATATAAAGAAACATACTTGTACAAAATAAATCAATCTGTGGTGTCTTGCTGAAAACTCTAGTCTCTTCTCAGGATAGTAGCATATTGATGTTAGAAGCCTGAAGCTTCTCATATGCTAAATCTGAACAAACTTATTGACCTGTTGAGGAGGACATTACTCTTGCTTGAGTACACAGTGGCAAACAAAAGTTGTATAAAACAAAAGATTAAAGCCTAAGCAGTTGATGAACGCAACACTTCATACAATGAGAATCAATTAGTCCTTACGGAAAAAAGAAATTACTCCCTAATCCTCAAATTATTAATCCTTTAAACATGCATTCACAAATAGAGGCAATTTAATTTCTGAATCCACCAAATTTAATACTAGTAATCAATAGGTCATATCTCTTAAATTAGCAACAGACACAAAAAATAATATCTTCCAGTAAAAGGTATCTGTCTATTTTAGGTGGCATGTGTAACATATTTCTATCATTTTACTTGCAATCAATGTAGTCATTAATTTGAGTTAGACTTCTTTGGAAAGGATTTTCTCGGCATAGTAAAATACCTGATTCAATATTTGTTCTTCAGCAATCTCTTTATTAAGTGCCAAAATTGCATAATCATCCTCAGTTGCAGGTTCGAGTGTAACTTTAGTTGCCTTTGGCAAATCTGTGTACGCTCTTACCTGCACTTGGATAAAATCTGGCAGGCCAATGCAATCTGCTAGCTTTTCTGCCACCTTATCAAGAAGGATGAAATTACTATTCTTCTTCATTAAGAATGATTATAATCATAATTTTTCAATTTCAAATATTGAATTTTAATAGAATTTTTTTAAGAATTCAATTGAATATCAAAGAAAATACTAATTAGGAAACTATTAATCTGGATAACCTTTTACAGAAATTGAAACCAGAAAAAAGCAGGTATTACAAGAGACTAGAAAACATAGAACAATGTTTTTGGAACAGGTTATAAGATCATGAACATATCTTTGGATCAAGAGACTGTTAGAAATGCAAGATCCAATACGAACAGACATGCAGATACTCTTCAATTTCCAAACATTTCCAGATGATTTGTTCTTCAAAAGTTCTAACTAACAGTCTCCTTTAGGGAGACATATTGAGCACGTGATGAGATACAATAAAGCAGACCTTCGCCATCCTAATCATAAATCAGCAAATGAGAGTTACCATGCTTCTTCTGCCACTACTGAAAAATAGGAAAATGTTGATCTGTTGTACACTTTGCATGTTTGACATCTCTTATAGGCTGCGCACATCCACCACAATTGGGGATTTCAGGGGCACGTGCTGCTCCACAAGCAGGGGCTATGGAGATTCAATGGCCAAGGAAAACAAAACTGGGTCCTTGTGGGTGGTTTTCCAGCCCAAGGTTTTATACCCATTGTATCATAATACACTCAGCAGTTTCCTGTATTGATGAACTTATAAATACTCGCATATGGATGAGGATTAAGCACTAGTTGAAATACCTTATTGTATTGTGAAGGGTGCAGTTAATATAGTGAGTGTCATTTTGCTGTGTTTTTTCCTGCAAGTTTCCCAATGTAAAACCCCTTGTGTATAGTTATTCTACAGGTGTGCCATTATTTCTTTCTGCTACATCTTAAGACTTTGCTAGCATTGCTTCTTGATAGATTTATTGGTATTTTCTCTTCATTAGGAAAATATATTGAGTATATGATGAAATACAATAAAGCAGACATGTCTTTTCTAAGTCTACGTCAGCAAATGAGAGTTGCCATGCTTCTTCTACCATTACAAATCAACAGGAACCAAATCCTCTACCACCATCTGATTCTTTTACAGTCATAGAGTAGTTCCAAATAAGAACAGCTGGTTACTCTGTCATACATCACTAATTCATTCCTCCTCACTAGTCTGAAACTAATTGAGTGGTTCGGATTGAGAAGGTTCTAAAGTCAGGTACATGTTTGAGCAGTGTTTTAGAGCAGCTGCAGGTTGCTTTCAGCAATATATCGAATATCAAAATGAATATATAGTGAGTTCATGATTGGTGAAAAGTTCTACGGGAATCTTGGCAGTGGTCCCGAACATTGCCACAACATGTGGAGGCAAACAATCTTTCCATCACTTTGCATAGGGAAGTTTTGATATTAGTATGTTGTTGCTGAAGAGTAAAGTTGCTGCCAAAGGGCTGCTGAAGAGCATAGACAGTGCTGAAGAGCACAATTGTTGCAAAAATGCTGCTGAATAGCACATGTTGATGTTGAAGAGCACAATTGTTGCTGAAGTACGCATGTTGCCAAAGTGTTGTTGAAGTGCATGATTATTAAGTAATAATAAAACAAGGATGTTTTATTCCTTGACTGGCCATTGGCTTTGCCCAGCCACAATTGTGTCCTCATATGGGGTTGTTTTAGGGCTGCAAACAGTTATGTGGGCTGGCAAATTGTTTAACTGCTAGAGGCCACAACTATTGACATTTCTATAGTGAGTGACACTTCTAATCCTTGTTGGTGGCCATTGGACTTGACAGGATCATCATTTGGGTAGCAATCCTCTCATCAATTGGTTAGCAATGTGGATGGGTGGGCAGTCAGTTGCAAATGTGCAAGTATCCCATTCCAATGCAGCTATATATCTTCCTTTGTGTTGAGCAGCTAGACAGGGGATAAAAGACAAACATTGAATCATTCTATCAATTCAAGTGGCTAAGGACTGTGACTGTCATTGATTAGTTGATCAGAGAGAAGGTGTTTGCAAAGTTCTTGTATTTGCAGAAGCAGAGTGGAGGCAGAGGAGTGTGAAGGTTTCACTGTACCACTCCAAAAGATCATTGAAATGACATTGTACTCCATCTATTGAAATAGATAGCAATGGGATGCCAAACACATACACTTCCTGGAGTTTTTCACCCATTTTGAGTTTTCTCCATATGAATCTTTGTGTCGTGATTTGTTTTCTTGTGTGTATGTGCTCTGTTAATTGTCATTTTCCTTCTTGTTATTCAAATTTCATATTGCTCAAGTGATTTAATCCTCTCAATAATAGTTGTCAAAAGTTGTGAGGAAGAGTTAAACTCAGAATCCATATTGATTGATTGATTGAGATTTTAATGTCGTCCACGAGACCAAACAGCCTATGGGACCGAGAGCCAAAAAAACAGAAGCTAAGAAATCTCCAAGTTCTTTTCGATGCTGGATCTTCTGCTATGGATTTTGACCAAAAAACTAGCAGTCTTGCTGATTTTCTCCTCCTCGAATAATAGCTCGTGCAGATTTTCGGCTTTTAAGTTGCTCCCAAACTGGGTGCGGATGTCTCCATAAGCAGCGCAGTCCATGATAAAGTGCAACTCCGTCTCAACCACCCCTTCATTACAAAAGGTGCAAATTCTATCCTCCCACGCTTCCTTAGGCATCATCCATCTTCCGGTCTCACATCTAAGATGGTGCGAACCGGTCCTCAGTTGAGCAATTAACATTCTTGCTTTACCTTTAATATCAGCCCCTAGGTAGGTTTTATCATCGTGATCCCAAGTTGGGTTGAACTCTTTGACATAATGAGTTTTCTTTCGACCAATCGGCTTTGTCCACATGGCAGTCCTGAATTTATTTGCAACATACTTTTTTATTTCTTCATTGGTGTTAGGGCACTCGTGCAGGCTAATGTTCCACTTGTTTAGCCACTTGTTATTTTGTTTCATCCATGTTTTCTTCCTGCGGTTCAAAACCTCTTCTACGACAATTTTGGGCCAACGATGCTCATCCATGTTTTCCACCTTCTTTAGATAGGTTAGTAACCGACTTATAACGGAAGTCTCCAACGGTAGAGTTCCCGACTCAGCCAAGAGAATATCATAAGGTATAGTAGTTTTGACTTTAAGGTTGCTAGTGATTAGGTGTTTTTGGATTCTTTCCAGTTGTCTCCAACTATGAATTGACATGCTACTGCCCCACACCTCGCAGCCATAGAGAACCACCGGAGTGACCAGCAAACCAAAGAGAGTCTTCTTGGTTTTCCAATCCCAAAGTTCAGCCTCTCTGCACCTATTCTGGAGTAAGAAAGAGGCCTTCCAACCCCCCTGTATCCTTTTAGATCTAGCAGTCTCCCATCCGAGCTTATGGTGAAAGTCAATCCCAAGGTACTTGTATTCTTTCACTATTTCCAAAGGGTTACCTTCAAAAAGAAAGTTATCTTGTTTCCTTTTCTTCTTTATGGAGAAGATCATGACTTTGGTCTTGGAGGTGTTAACCTGCATCCTGACATTCTGACAAAAGAGATCCAAGGCCTTCAAAAGCTCTTTCAAACCACGGGCAGTTTTTGAGATCAGGATAAGATCGTCGGCATATAGTAACAACTTCACCACATACCCTGCCAGCTGAATACCCCCCCCATCAGTTTTGTTTAACCAATCTTCTAGTTTGTCAATGTATAACCCAAAGAGAGTGGGTGATAGGGGGCAGCCTTGTTTGACCCCTATGTCGCTGCCAAAACATTCGGACATACCTTCCTTTGTTCTGATTTTAGCCCTGACATGTTCATAAAGTCTATGCACTGCAGCCCTATACTCATCTGGAATACTTAATTCATCCATTTTGTTCCACAATTTGTCTCTAGGTACTGTATATGTCGCTGCCAAAACATTCGGACATACCTTCCTTTGTTCTGATTTTAGCCCTGACATGTTCATAAAGTCTATGCACTGCAGCCCTATACTCATCCGGAATACTTAATTCATCCATTTTGTTCCACAATTTGTCTCTAGGTACTGTATCAAAGGCTTTTTTAAAATCAACAAAGCAGCAAAAAGCTTCGTCACCTTGAGTGTCCCATATTTTTTCAATCAGATGTCTAAGTGTGATGCAGTGGTCCATAGTTGAATATTTAGGCCTAAAGCCAGCTTTCCCTTTCACTCTTTTTCCCTCTTTTTCTGCCCAACTGCTGATTTTGCGCTCTAGCATGCTCCCAAAAAGCTTGCCAAGGATAGGGTTAACCATAATAGTGCGGTGGTTAGATGGGTTATTGATTTCACCACTTTTGTAAAGAGGGATGACAACACTAGTTGTCCACTCAATCGGGAAGCCAACACGATTGACCTCATTGAACATTATTTTGATATGGGGAGCCAAAATTTCAACTCCCCACTTTAAAAATTCAGCTTGCAACCCGTCAATGTCCAATGCTTTACCATTTGCCAAATTTTTAATACCTTGTTTGATGTCATCAACCGAAAAGAGCTCCTTTGATGTGTTGATTATGGGGAGAGAGACTTTCCCTTGGACCCTCTCATAAAGAAGTCTTGCGTATTCTAGCCATTGAGCATCTGTTATGTCATTTTCAATCTGCTTTCTCTTTTGTTGTAGCTCCCTCCAAAAACCTTTGGGATTGTGTTTTCCCAAGGAAATTAACTCTTTCCTTCTTGTGTCTACATATGTTTCTTTTTTTGTCCTCGCCAACTTATTGTACTTCTTCTTGTTTTCTTTGTTCTCTCCATTTTTTTTCAAGGATCTCTTGGCAGCCTTACAATCTTCATCGTACCAAGGGTTAGCCGGAAAAGTGTTTGCCGCCCCTTTCTTTGGCCGAGACCTTTTACACGCATCTAAAGCCTTATGGATCATAGGAATAAGAAAATTGCTGCTGAAATGATCACTAGTCCCACTAGCAGCCTTGCCCTCTTTGTTGTTTTTTGTTTGAGGAAAATGTTGCTCTAGAGCAGCCTTAAAGAGGTCCTGATTTTTCTGATTTAGGAGGATTTTTGCTTTGGCGGTAACTTCGTTTTGCTTGTTTTGGGTCAGTGTGCCAAGTTGATTATTTGAGAACACGACAAGCTTAACAAACAAAGGATCATGATTAGATTTCAACTCCAAGGGACATTCTCCGATCTCAAACTCCACAACTCTAGAGATACATCTCTGCAAGCAAATTAAGTAGTCCACCACACTTTGGCCATTATAAGTTTTGCATGTAATATTACCAGAACTTGGCCAGCTTTTCATGCCATTGCAAATAACCAAATTATATAAGCTACAAGTCCCTAATAGCTCAGCACCAAAGTGTGAAACATTCTCGTTTCTATCTTGAGATGTCCTTTCCCAAGGTTGCTCCACTTCCTCTTCCAGCCATAGAGGATTGTTGATTCCTTGCTCTTCATTATTCAACTAAAGAGACTGATTTTTAGCAGTCCTAGCATTGAAATCCCCAATAAGAACTATTTCTCCCAAGGTGCTGAATATAGAAATGTTTTTTTTTAAAGCGGCATACGGATCTTGACTATCTAACTTTCTCCTTTTATAGAACTTTGAGTTCTGCGGTGCAAAATAGCAAGCAGCCAATCTGAAAATGATCCCATTCCCTATTATCTGAAGCCAAATGTATTGTTTATTTGGGTCTTCTTTCTCGACTTTTACAATACCATCCCAACACTCTTTGATTAAAATTGTTACACCTCCATGACCCTTGCCCGTTTCGCTTCCTTTGTTCCACACTAAAATTTTCTTGTAACCTCCAAACGATGGAACTTTGCATCCATCATGTTTGTGTGTCTCGATGAGAATAATAATGTCCTGCCCCTCGGCTATGGACCCCAAACCAGGTCCTCGTCTCCATGGGTAGCCTCTACAGTTCCAACTTACTATATGCAAAAACTCCTGTGGGGCCCCTAATCCCTATTTCTTATTTGTTAAACGGTCGCTAATTTGAGCTGTCCCATTTTTCAGCCATGCCCACTTTCCTTCGCTCCTTGCTGTTTTCACTTTCTCCCATTCTTTCCTTTGTGCTTCTTGTTGGGCGAAGGTCAGATCCTCGTCTAGGTAGATGTGTGTACCTTTGAGTAATCCTCTATTCTTTAGAATTGTGTTCTCGTCTTCTATATTCCTCATGACAATTCTAACGTGTCTATCCCTTCCTCCCTCTATTCTCCTTCCAATCCGACTTGCTTGCTGAATAGGCCCCGTCCACTTCAATTGGTCTTCGAGGAAGTCTCTTGCTAAAATGTCGGTTCTCTCCTTCTCACCAAAGTCCTTTAGGCCTTTGATAATGATATTTACTGCCTTACTTTGTTTGTCCTTTTCTTCTCTTATTTGCACCTGGATTTGTTTTTCTATGACTTTTTTCTACTTGTTTGATGATCCTCTTACAGCTTGTGACCATGATTTGGCCTCTTCTATGCAGTTTTTCAATTGGCTTTCTTTCAGTTCTATGTCTATCAAAGCTGATTGCAGCTCCTTTATTTGTGTTGTGTCTTCTCCGTTTCCCAATTCTGTTTTCTTAATATTGGTTACCTTTAGATGGTCTAATTCTTGTTTTAATGCAACCAACTCCTGCTGTCCACTTTCCATGTCACTCTGTAAGCTCAAGATTTGTTCCTTGAGCACCTTATTTTCTCTTTCCATTTTGTACCAGGACTCTGTAGCCTCTTTTACGCTGCTGTCCTCACACAACCCCTTCGTTTCTAAAATTTCAAGTCTCATTTTCATGTTCATGAGCTCCTCCACATACAACTCTGACGACCACATTAAAGGAGTGGACGTAGGGCTGTAAACGTCTTTATTTTCGTGAGGTATTTCTACCCCATCGATTTTGCTTGAATCCTGCACTTCTGTTATGTTCACCCTTGAATCTGAGTCTTTCAGATTTACCATCAGATTTACATTTTCTCTATTCTTATCTAGCATGCTTTTCTTTTCTCCGGTCTGAAAAACTTTATTGGACAGTTGTGCTCCCCTGCTAATACCTTTCGGTAATATCATAGTGAGTTTTTTCTTTTGAGTTTGTCTCAACTTTCGAGCCTGCCTACGCCTTAGGATCCCTTTATACTGTTTGGCATTTACGAAGACCAGCTTGACCATTGTATCCTCTAAGCATGCCTTTGAGGGCTTTGATGTGCATGTGTTCCAAGTGCCTACAAAATCCCCTCCATGACCGCTGTTGTAACGAGTTACAAAACCGTTTGCGAGATGCAAGGTATGAACCCAAGGATATCCCATATATTCTGGGTACAAGAAACTAGCTACTGGGCCAGCCAGTTGTGCATGGGGTCCCCCAAAAGCTTTAAAATTGTTCACCACACACTCCATAATCTTCAAGGGTGTAGGATGTTCATCTTTTTTCAATATTTGATGTGCCATTAGGATTATCAACTTAGTCATTTATGGATCAAGTGGTATTAAAACTAAAAGTTCTTGGTTGTTGAGTAGGGTTGTGGACAGTTTATGCCATCAATAAGGTCAAAAGGCACTGAAAACTTAGTTCCTTAAAATCTAGAGATTAGAACAAGGCAATGAAAAAGGGCTATAAGAAGCTAGTGAAGGAGAGGAAAAAGCTAAGATCTAGGAAGGTGAGATCTATTTCTAAATACTTTAAGATGTGGCTAGAATCACTAATTTGGTGGCGAAGATAGACTGGATTGAAAGCTTCATTAAAACCTTGGCTAAGAAAATGGGAATGCTTAAGCAAAAGGAAGAAGAAGAACCAGTAAAAAGTGAACCAAAACAAGGAGAGATCCACATGGAATGCATTTATGGTTGAAGCCAAGATTGACATACACTCATATGATGGAGAGGTTAGTGCTGAGAAGTTAGATCAGTGGATATCTCAAATGGAAGTGTATTCTAGCCTTCATCATCTTACGCATCCCAAATTTCAATTTCCAAGCTCAAGTTATCAAGCCATGCTGTCACATGGTACAAGAGTTATACATTATCCCTTGAATGTTGAAAAGATGCTCCTGTTCAAAGTGAGAAGACTTCAAGAAACTTCTGACAAAGTAATTCTAGCCCATATGTTATGAAGAAAACCAAGTTATTCAATGGCACTACTTCTGGCCACATCAACGATAGAGTGTGCGAGAGAATAACAGTGAGTTCTCAAAAAGAGCAGTTCAGTTGGGCAGAAATGTCGTGAAAAAAGACATGTTGTTCAGACCTCTAAAGACACCAGTGCTCATGGCAAAGCATCAAGATATTGATGAGGCATGTGCTCAATCCCACATGTGGCTTTGGATAGGAAAAAGGCATTCATTCAAGAATAAAAATAAAGAAAAGGGATAATAACAAGGAGGTCAAACACATAGGGATGAAGAAAACCAAGTTATTCAATGGAACTACTTCTGGCCATATCAAGGATAGAGTGTACGAGAGTATAGCAGTGAGTTCTCAAAAAGAGCAGTTCAGTTCAGCAGAAATGTCGTGAAAAAAGACGTGTTGTTGTTCAGACCTCTACAGACACCAGTGCTCATGGCAAAGCGTCAAGATATTGATGAGGCATGTGCTCAATCCCACATGTGGCTTTGGATAGGAAAAAGACCTTCATTCAAGAATGAAAATAAAGAAAAGGGATGTTAATACAAGAGTCCAAAAGGATAAAAGCAAGCAACAATAGGAAAGCAAAGAAGGATGTTAATACAAGAGTCCAAAAGGATAAAAGCAAGAATAAGACCAAAAGTCAATGTGCCCATTGTGGAAAAAAGGGGCACATGGAAGAGAAATACTAGAGGCTACATCCAGATTTGAAACCGTCTTAGAGTAACAAGAAGAATAAGGATGCCAACACTATAATAATGAAGAAAGGGAAAGAGATTCGAGGTGATTCTGATATGGACAAGATGATTTATTGTGTTGTGTGTAAAGAGACATGTGTGGCAGGTGAGAGCTCCAAAGCAAAAGAGGAAGAAGAGATTACAGATTTTTCACATCAAAATTCATATCGAGGACGAAAAAAGGTAAGACTCTCTTTTTTATACATGTTCACAAGCTAATTTAATATCTCAAAATTTGGTAAATGAATTGGGATTGCAAGTGCAGGATCACACTCAACCTTATGCATTGGGTCCGCTGAAAGATAGTGGAGAAATCAAAGTGAGGAAGCAATGTAAAGATAAGCTTTTGATTGGTGTTAATTATAAGGATGAAGTGTTGCTGGATATACTACCGTTGGATGTATGCTAAGTGATATTTGGTAGCCCATGCCTATATCTCTAGGATGCTATATATTGGAGAAGGCCTAATTAGTATAGGATGATTTTAGATGGAAAACCATACACTTTGTGTGCAACTAAAAAGAAAACATGAATCACCATGAGAAGTGCAGCAAAAGCTAAAGTGGTTGATTAATGCTAGTGGGAAGTTTGCTTTGCTAATGTTGAAAGGCAAAGAAGAAGAAAAAGGATCCAACTTGAAAGGACTATACAATAAATATACGCATCAAGAGTAACAAAGTGTAGACAATTTAGTGATTTTTTGAAAAGCCTAAGGGGCTGCCCCCAAAGAGAGCTATAGAACTTGAGATCCAATTGATACCTAGGTGTCCATTACACTCCTTGGAGCTGTATGGGCAAAGTGTAGTTGAAGCACATGAAGTCAAAGAGCAGCTCAATAAGTAGTTGAAACGGTGAGTAACTAGATCAAGCATCTCTCCATGTGGATCTCCCATTGTCATAGTGCCAAAGAAAGATAGAACTTGACAAATGTGCATAGATTATTGAGAACTGAATAAGATAACCATGAAGAGCCGATATCTGCTGCCCCAAATCGATGATCTATTGGATCAATTACAACATGCAAAATAGTTCATAAAGTTGGACCTTAAATATGGATATTACCAAGTGATAGTCAAGGAAGAAGTTGTGCGGAAGACAACATTCAAAACACGTCAGGGCTCTTTGAGTGGGTGGTATTACTGTTTGGGTTGTGCAATGCACCAGCTACCTTCTTGTGTCTCATGAGCGAGGTATTGAGACCATTAATTGACTCTGTTGAACAAGACAATTGAGAGGGGGGGGTGAATCAATTGTCGCAAACTTTGACCTGTAAAGCTTTCACCGGAAATTAAATCAATCAAATATTCTGCTAATATGGTTACTCATTAAGTACAAAGGCAGAAACTAAAAAACATCACACATACACAATAACACCAGATTTAGAAAACCCAATAAGGGAAAAACCACTGTGAGGATTAGCTCACAATATAGAGAATATCAAAACTGATTACAAAGGCTCACTGCCAAAATAGGACTCACTGTCCAACAAGGGTTAACCACCCGGAGGGCTCACTGCCACACAAATACAAAGAAGATAGAAAAGATGTGTTACACAGAGAAAAACAGTCTCAATGCAACAGAGATTTCCACCACGATTCGCTCAAACACTTGCAAACATGCATGAATGATAGAGTACACCTTCAGCTCACTGCTTCTGAAAACTCAGCAATTAGACTTCACACTGATCTACACCAACTCGCATTACCTACACACTAATTCACATCTATCTTGCTCTATTTCTTTGCACACCTTTCACCAATATCTCATCCTGTATTTATACCATCTTCAACTTTGAAACATATCCAAAGTCGGCCATACACCATTTGCATTTACAAATTCAAGTTAGGTCAGCGCCAAACATTTTAGGGTGGAATTAGAATGAGAGCGACCCAAACACACACTTCAACATGTTTCCATAAACTTCGAAAGTAGTGCTAAACACAAGGTCAACCAAACAGTGTAAAACACATAAATCAATTAAGCACATGCAACCTTAACACGATCCAATCCTTCCAGATAACAAAATTATCTTCAACACGATCATATCAGCTTAACTCTAGAACCACAAGTCATAAGACTCGAACAAGAAGAAACCCGGAGCAACTACATTTCTCCCAGACTTCAGCCAAATACACTAAAAAACACAATTCACAACTGGTGAACATAACTACAATGATCCAGAAGCCCAAAACCTGGATATAGCAACTTCCAACAATCATGATCAACATATCTGAACCACACGAACATAGGAGCAAAACCCAAAGCAACAACTGAACACCTACAACCTTTTGCTTTACAATTTTCTCAATATCCTCGACATATACGGCCAATAACCATTATCCATGACATCAATGACAACAACAACTAGTTGAGAACCAGTTAACCAGTTGACATCAATGACAACACTTTCATACTTGCAACAGACTCTTGTGTTATTGTTTATCTAGAGGACATATTGGTATTCAACAAATCTAGAAAAGTGTCTCATCTTGAAAAAGTGAGATTTTGAAAGAGAATAGATTGTTGTTAAATGGTAAGAAGTGTGAGTATACCAAAACTTGGTCGGTGCACCTTGGTTATGTGGAGCATCATGGAAAGATAAGATTATGTGGAGCAACATGGAAAGATAAGAATATATGCATCCAAGGTTAAGGCAATTGTAAATTGGTCAAAGCCCACTACCATGAGTGATACACAAATCTTTGTAACTGCAGCCCAATATCTCCATATATTCATAAAAGACTTCTCATATATTGCTGCCGAATTGCAAAAAGTCGTGGGAAATGGAAAGAAGTTCCATTGAAGCACAAGACAGCAGTGTGCATTGAGGAGCTTAAGAAGAATATATGTATGGCACTGGTCCTTGCTTCACCCATTTTACAAGCTACTTTTGAGGTAGAGATGGATGTCAACGATTATGCTACAGGTGCATTGTTGCTTCAGGAAGGCAAGCCTATTTGTTATCATTCGAAAACAGTCAAAGCATTACATCTCTATATCACAGCACCTATGATAAGTAACTATATGCTTTGATTTCCACAGTGAACAAGTGGAAGCATTACATCATGGGGAAAGAGATTGTGGTGCACATAGACCATAAGCCATTGCAATACTTGCAAGCACAAACAAAGTTACAGCAGTCCAGGTATTACAAATGGATGGGATTCCTTCAGCAGTTTCATCTTGTGGTCAAGATATAAATATGATGTGATGAACAAGGTGGCTGATATGCTGTCCAGACCACCTCTTTTATTTATGGTAAATAGCTTATCTAAGTTGGAGCCTTTCTTTAGTGAAGGATGCATAGAAGGATATGGGCAAGATGCAGATTTCAATAAGGTATGTCAGACTTTATGCAGTGAAAAATATGCAGAATTTGAGCCTCGCCAAGACTACTACCACAGGTAGGATTCCTATACAAAGCAGATAAACTTTGTGTGGCAGAGGAGCAAAGGATTCTACTGATGCAGGAGGCACATACATCAGATATAGCTAGACATTTTGGAGTAAATAATACTATAAGTAATCTCCAGTGTTACTTTTATGAGCAATGTTTAACATGTGATGGAGCAATGTTTATACAAAGCGTTCAATCATGTAGTGTAAGCCCAACAATCAAAAATTTAAAGTTGTACCAGCCATTGTCCATGCCTAAGCATCTCCATGTACTATGTTGGAGGAATCCCAAAAGCTAAGGGAGGCAATTATTATATTTTTTATTTTTGTAATTGTAGATCATTTCAGCAAGTTGAGTGTGCTAATTGCTTAAGACAGTGACAGAGAGCGATGTAATTTAAGTTTTTCTTCAATCACATGTGGATACATTTTGATATCCCAGAAAGCATCATATCTAATAAAGATTCCAAGTTCTTGAGAAAGTTTCAGTGCATGCTATGGAAAAGAATGGACACAAAACTCATACAATCCACCACCTTCCATCCACAAATAAATGGATAAGTGGAAGTAGTTAAGAGAACTTTGGTACAACTATTAGGGGGTTATAATCAGAGGTATCCCAAAGGCTAGAAAGAAATTTTGGTGTATCTTCAACACTCGTACAACAAAGCTATTTATTCTTAGCTACATCTCTCACCTTTTGAGGCATATTTTGGTTTTATGCCACCAAGCCCACTTGACATTTGTTTTGGACATTCAAGTAACGGGCTGGAAATTGAGACTCGGTTGATAAGGCTCACAAGTTCATGGGGAAGGTGACACATAAATCTCCAGGTTCAAGAGAGACTGAAAGTGTCTTAGATAAAGTACAAGAAGCATCATAATCAACACGAACTAAGTATAAGTTTGATGTTGGCGACATGGTCTGTGTGTACTTGGTTAAGGAGAGACAACAAGGACCTTCACAAAAGCTTAAACATTTGCAGTATAGTTCATTTTAGATCATAGAGTAGGTAAGACAGAATGTCTTTCAATTGGAATTGCCCAAATAAATGAATATACTTTCAGTAATCAATGTGGATCAATTATGCTCGTTTGAGCCTCCTAAGTTAGATGAAGAGCAAGAGGATGTAATTCTTCTTTCCTTGGATGATTTTGCACCTTAGGAGATGGATGAGTTGAAGGAAGATATTGTTCTTGACAAGAAAGTGAGACAGACCAAGTGGGGAGAACATGAAACATGGTTAAGGCTAAATGAATATCTCATCAAGATGTGGGTAAGAAGTTCCCCCATTTGATTGTGTCCTAATGCTTTTGGTCCCCAAAAGCCTCACTTGGAATATAGAATGTTTTAAGCACTATTGAAACCAGATCTTTTCTGTAAGCAATGGTTTAGGATATGGAGATGGTGGTGTATTTGGTCTTCATGAGAAACATGGTACCTTGCTATTTCTCCATCTACCAGTTGACAATTTGAACCATAGCATAAGTATTGAATAAACATCAACAGATCCCTTTGTACTAGCTTTACATCAAAATAGGAGGATGAAGGCCATTTGTATTGTATTCTTTAGCAATGAATAATGATAAGCAATCCAGTTTATATTGCATATGATCACAACCAGTTAGCATAAGGCAATCTAAACTATTTAGCTTTTTCAGTTAAAAAAGCGTGATGATCTAGCATCACTTCATTATGTACAACCCATTGCAAAACATCAGGAACTGCAGCCTCATAGTTGATAATACTTCATGGCAGCTAGCCTCATTGGCTCCGCCCACTTTGTGTTACTTTGCAGCTTGACATTTGTACTTTGTAGTGCATAATTGATTTTCAAGGTTTGAATTTTGCAGTTGAACTATGTAGCATTTCCCTATAGAGTTGCACTGTAATCAGCAATCTCAAAATTAATGAGGAAAATCCATATTTCAATATTCATGGTGTACACTCTTGTTTACTTTTGCTTTCTCACTCTCTATGCAATTAGGATGGCTTTAAATGTAAAAAAGCATCAGTTATTTCTCTTGTTTTTTGAATTTTTCTGTGGTTTTTGGGTTCCTGATATTTGCCCAGTTTTTCCACAATATCTCAAAAAATTGAAAATATCTTTATCTTTTGGTTTGCTTCTATGACATAAACATTGGCACCATCAATGGCTTCATATCGAAAAGAGAATGGAAGCAATTTATATTGACATTGGTGTTTCACTCAAAGGATCCCCACGCAAACGATAACTTGGCTTGGGTTTTTGTATTTTTATATAGGGCAAATGCTGACTAGGTGATTCAGACACAACAACTCTGATGATAGGAAGGCAGGTATGGAAGCTCCAACAGTGGCATAAAATGAAGTAATTACAAACAAGGAGCAAACTCCAGGGACAAGCTTAGAATGGAGAAAGCGGAGTGGTAAAGTCCTCGAACTAGTAATGTCACTCAGTATAGAATGTTGAAGCACGAAGAAACCTGCCCACTGTAATGAAGAGAAGTAAAATGAGGAAGACTAATGGGCAGAAGATATTAAATAGAACGTTCTTAAAATATCGACAAAAACAAAAATCAAAGAGAAAATTAAATAGAACATCCTTTAAATGTTGATACAAAATAATTTTAAAATATAGTTTTACTGCAAAGGGCGAAAACGGTATAGGTGAACTTGGGACCGTTGTGAAAAAGCGCAGATTTTCCTTATTCTTTCTAGTAGCGAAGTTCTGAATCTAAAAGAAGAATGTGTGTACCTCAATGGCAGTTGACTGTGAAGCAGCACCTATCCAGGCAAGGTACCAAGAAGATGCCTTGGTCGCCGGGCGACCAAGAGGTCGCAGCTCCAGAGGAAGCAGAGGAGGCAAATATCCCGAGTACGTGGTCTGTAATGCCTGAATGAGATGCAGAGGAAGAGCAACAAAACATGTTTGCATTGAGGCAACTCTTCTCACCTCAACTTCCATTTTCAAATATCAAATAGAGATACCAATACGCTTCTCCTTTGCTCAACGCTCTTCAACAAAACATGTCTGCAGAACCATTTTGCCATTCATAATCCTACCAACAAATCACCTGGTTTAAAATCACCAAACTCAGTCACAATAAACCTCGAAAAAAAAATCAGAAATACAATAAATTAACAATCATTATAGAATTACCCAAATATAAATAGCCAGGGTTTTTATACTTCATATTTCAACATTAAAAACAAGAATGCAAGACAGCAAGCATATCAAACCAAGATGAATTGATTACTGTAGTCCAACAGAGAAAGTAATGCCTAACTGAGTTTGGACAAAATTTAAAGGAAGTAATTTGGGAACAGAGAAAAAAATGCCTACCACAATTCATGCTGATGTGCACCAAGACAAATTCCAACCAATTCTTTTGTTTTCATCTGCCATTTATAGGTAACGGTGCCCGTGAAACTCTCTATTTAAATATATGCTGCCATTCTCGAATAAAAGAAAAACAGAAACTCATTCCTTTTACGTCTCGACACACGACAAATTCAAAACTTGTATTTAACCACACTCGAAAAGGAAAAAACCCGAACTTCCGTAGCCGAGAGGTTGAAGGCTAAGCGACCTTTGGAACTCGACAAGAAAAAGAAAAAAAATTGCATACGAATTAAATTTTATTGAAGATTCAAGCTTAATTAAGCGCGTGCGTATTCTTCCTTTGCTCACGCCACCTCGGGAGGGTTGGGGAATCCTTAGGCTCAGCCATTTTTCCTAACCTTATATTCTTTAGGTGGGAGAGGGGGGGAGATGCCTAATTTATTGTCAGATAAGATATGAATGAATAAATGGACTTTTAATAACGTTCACAAGGTCAAACAGTCTATGGGATCCACAGATCATCAATAGAATGAAACACCACAACAGTTCAAGACAGAACTAACCACCACCCAGCAATTACTTTGAGCTCCCTTTCCTTTTGGATCTTAGATCTTCTGCTATGTATTTTAATCAAGTATTCGGTACTTTTTGTTATTTTATCTACTTAAAACAAGTTGCATAAGGTGTCCAAATTTAGAATCTCGATATAATTGACCTGAATATCCATATAAGTCGGATATTCCATGATATAATGTCATTTCGTCTCTACTAGCTCTAAAGTACAGAACCTTCATATCATATATGTCCACTCCTCTTTAGGTGTCATCCACCTTCCAATTTCACATCTAAGTTGGTGCAAACTAGTCCTTAGCTAAGCTATTAACATTTTCGCTTTTCAATGTTATAACCCTGCCCCCTCTTGCCACAGTCGAGTGTTTTTTAAAATATTTTTTCCCTCAATTCAAATGTGATTGAATGAATGAATGAATGTTTTTAATTACATTTACGAGATTAGTCAATCTATGGAACTCACAAAATGAAATTGAAACCACTTTTGCCAAACAACCGCCAACCCCACCAATTAAATCTTGTTGTTTTCTAACTCTTTGTTGATTTTGTTTATTTTGTTGTGTATTTTGTTGTGTATTTTGTTCAAGTAACTTGTTTTAGCAATCTTCTCCTCTTTAAGCAAGGTTGATAATGATTTGACTTTTAGCAAATCCAAGTAACTATAGCAGATGTCCCTATAAGCCTTACACTGCATAATGTAGTGCCACTCTATCTCCACTAAACCCGAAGAGCAGAAACAACAAATCTTATCTCCCCACTAGGTTATTATGAACTATTTATACATTTTAAGTCTTACCGGATTAAAAATTGTGTGTTTTAAAATTGATCTTCTTTATTATAATCAATAAACTATGCATAATATTTTAGGTTATTGTGAACATGAAATTAGGTGGATCTATAATATAATTTTTAAACATCTTTAGGTTAAATAGGTTACAACGAAGGCCAACAAGTTTATAAGGGTATATCAACATTAGAACAAATTGTAATGTGTGGACTAAATCACATAATGTAGACCTCTATGACTAGGCCACACATTATAAACTTAATAGCAATAGTGCAAATTTTCATAGTCTTATTACAACCTTCTAATCTCTTATCCAAGATTGTGATATTTAAGGATCAATTATAATGGATATTAGAGGTCAAGTTGTAGGATACCTATGATCAAGCAAACATGAAACACATTAAAAAACTTAAATAAACAAATCCAAACCTTTATCTCATGCTCAATTGATATCTTTGTTTGAACTTAAGAGGAGAGTGCACCCAAAATAAAAGACTCAAGACTAATCTCTCAACTTAGGCCTCTTGTTGCGCACTAAGAGTGTGATTTTGGTTAAGATATTGGATGAGAATGTTAGCATGTTGATGCTCACACTAGCAAAATAACCTTGCATTCATGAAGCATCCTTAAAATAGTTTGCATGAGAGGCTATTTATAGATTCAAGCGAGTGTTGATCAATAGATAGATTTATTTTAAAGATCAAGGGTGGAGATTGTTTGAGAAGTTTAGATTCATGAAAGACCTCCATGTGGCACCTTATAATCGATGCACAAAAGGAGCTCCATGATTCCAAGGGATTTGATGGATGGAATCTTCTTGGAAAAGGATGGGTTTGGATAAAAAATGATCTTTTTTACGACTAAAAGGTCATTTTTTTTACTAATTTTTTTTTTTATGTGAAGGGTCAAGATATTCTTTATAAAATGGATGGATGAAATTGTATAAAAAAAAATTGGAGAACTAGGAAGCATGGGTCAATGTACATGCAAAGTCCATTTTAGGGCATTCTAGAAACTTGAGCTAGAATTATCCTGATTAATCATAATTTGACTTGTGTAAATGGTTCGCTAGATTAAATAATTTATTTTAATGTACTAAAATGATGTGAGAGGAAAAGTGTGAGTTAAATATATATTTTTTATTTTTATTTTTTAGAAATGCACATGATGTACTTAAATAAATAGGTTGGACATTATAAAAATGATTTATTAATTGAATAGTTGTAATTTATTCAATTAATGCTAGAAGGATGGTTAAATCAATTAATTTAATAATTGAAATTATTTAATTAATATTGGCAAACAAATTAGGACAATTGATCAAATAAATATTATTTATTTGATTAATTTAGAAGAGATGATGCAAAGTGAATTGTTAACAACAAAATTGTTGAGAGACAATTTTAGGTGTGTACACTGTACCTATAACAAGCTACAAGTCATTCATAGCAAAATGAAAAGATACGTGTAACAAGAATACAAGTTACCAATGACATCATGTTAAATCTTTGTGGGGTTGCACATTCACATAAAGCAAATGTCACAAGCATTCAAACAATTGTAGAAGTTACCTATAACAATAGTATGAGTGATAGGATTCACTCTAAAGTTGTATTTACTTATAGTGACCAAACAAGAATATTTGTGGCAACTCAATAGTATTACTATAGCAATGTTGTGTAAGCATGGCCCAAGCCCTTATTGAAGCTTATAGCAAGTATTGTATGTATGAAAGAAATAAAATGGTATGGTTGATATATTAGTTTTGGTATTGTCCAACAACTACAAGAGGATAGAGTGCCATGTGTAGGTGTGTAATTAGTGGAAGGAGATTTGAGGTGATAGAGAAGAGGTTGAAAAGCAATTTAGAGGGGTGATGTTTGATTCCTAGTAATTGATATATTTTCCTTTGGGTGTGTGTCCATATATTTGTTCTGACAAGTGGAAAATCCTCTCCTTTATGAGAACAAGTGTTTTTCCTTAAGGTGTGTGGTTATCATTTGCTTTAACAATAGCCTTTTCTATTGAGGTGGTGCAACTATTCATTTTTTGTAATAGAATTGTTTTTGAGTGATTATTTCATATATATTCTCCATGCATTTCATAGGTATTACATATTGCTTACATGTGCTAGATCTTTATCTTACTAGGTGTGTATTTTTACTTCCCTTAGTTGTTATTATTCTTTGTTGGCATCTCCATTTATTTCTATGTTGGTCATTAACATATCACTATTGATTGGGAATTGGTTGCAATAGTTAGAGTAGCATCATCATTGCTAGGTAGCAACAATCAAGGATTTGAAGGTATGTGCTAAAATATTCAAAGAAAAAGGGAAATTTTGAAGATTAAGGGAAGGGAGAAAGAACTTGACTATATATGGTCTTGGAAGCCATACAAGTAGCGGGTTTTGACTTTGGTACTAACTAAGGTTTTATAATTGGTAGATTTTGGTGAATAAGTTGTTTGAGACTAAAATCATGTGAGCTAAAAATGTTTATAGCCAGGAAAATGCATGGTTGGCTAAGGTAGTAAGTGTTGAAAATGAAGGAGCATGCATGTAGCTACTATAGGTATCTCATTTTAATAGAGGTTGCATGTTGAGCCATTGTGATTGATGTGACATATTTTTAATTGTTGCACATTGACAATATAGCCTATACATATGAAGGTAGAGATTCTCTATTTTCCACTATTCTGAGAAGATGCAAGCCATTATCATCTTTCAGTTGGCTTATATATGTGATGGATCTCAATACAAGAAGTAGATATTTTGTAAAATCCCATAAGAGAATGTACATATGTTTGATTATGGATCACAACTCCTTTATGGATTTTTCTACTCATTTAATCATTTATCCAAAGTATAATTGTGTTTCATGTATATTGTGTGTGATGCAAGTAGTTTATTTTCTATATTTTAGATGTTTCTTATTTTTGGTCCTTTATTGTAGATCTCATAGGCAACCATTATAGGTGTTTAAATGAATGCAAAGTAGTTGATAAGCATCTAGTTTTGAATCCATGTGTTGTACCAAAGTGTAGCATAGCTACCCCAAGTTTATGATTCATTGATCCAAGATTTCAATTTTCTATTTTGATTACCTATTGCAGTGTGCCAATAACTCAATTACAAAATTAAAGTTGCCATCTCATCAAAACCAGATAATAATCCTTATCATTCTTTGGATGCTCAATTACTTAGCTCTTACATCCAATTAAATTATCCATACCATTTGAATATTTGGTAAGACCTAGATCACACTTTTTTGGGAAGTGTTCATTTCCTCACATTTTTTGTCAACATGATATTAATTGAACCCTAGCATTGCTTACAACACTTAGGCATTAACATGATCCTTTGTTGGTTTTTAATTTCTAGATCTATACTAATATGCTTTCATTTCCATTTTGTGAATTTTAAATCATCTTAGCACCCTATTACAACAAGATTTGGTGAAGTCCTTGGTTAGACTCTTCCATTCTGATGGTTTCCTCCAAGGTTATCATTATTGAGAACCTAGATAATTTCATATATTATGCTCATTTAGATTTGGTTGAAACTCAAAATATGGGTAACATGCTTGACAAATTATCACTTCTAAAGAAGGAAGTTACTATTGAACATAGGTTTTCATTGATGGCAAAGGTCTATTAAAGGTTGTTGGCAGTTGTTATCAAAGGGTGTCAAGGTTGTTAAAGATGAAAAATATTGTAGGAGTACTAGAATTTTCATTTGAATTAAGGTTCTAAAGGCATGTCGTTTTCAATCATATCATTTATCAAGTAACATGAATCAAGTTTTGTTGAGGCGTGACTACCCTCAGATAGTTTTTGTGTTTATATACCATGTCAAGTATGCAATCAACATGAGTGTGGTGGTCCAGAAGGATATATTTTGGGAAGAGAGATTTCTAAATGTGGTTGGTATTTCTTAGAAATGCAGTGTTGCTCTGCGGTTTGGAAGGAGAGTATGTCTACACTAGTTCTATCAATTTCCAAAGGTGAGGTTCAGTGTGTAAGAAGTTGGAAGAGCTAGAAGGTTTGTCGAGCTATTTGAAGTTCAAGGCGTGTGTACTAACGATTAATAGCGTGTGAAATTAAAATCTTGCATGTGGAGTGAGGATGGGACCTAGTTAAGGTTCATGTGATGGTGCACAACATCAAGTTCTTTTGGTGGCAAGAAATTTGTGTTTGGACCGTTGTAAATTACATGTTTTATGTAATTTCAATTTAGGTCCACCTTATGTCATTTTAGTTATGTGTGAATCCCTAGCCAACATGGAAGAGTGCCAATTTTGTTTCATTTATATATTTTAAATGTCCAAATGGATTGTAGGTATGTATGTAAGAAAGTAAGCAAGTGGGTTACATGTTTTGTCAATTGTAAGGTGATTTTGAGTACAAAACTATGAAGAAAAGAGGGAGAGAATGTATCAAAAGATCATTCTCAGTGTGGAAGAGTGTCTCTAGTGTTTATCAGAGTTATATTTCAAATCCACCATTTTCTTTGTATTTCGGTAGGACTAGTGTTCTACTTCTTGTATTATTTCAGTAGGGATTAGTGTCTCTTTTCAAAAAGGATTGTTGTCTCCAGTAGGTTGGTGCCTGCAGATTCATTTGGGAATTGGTGTATTTCCTATGCGGATTGTTGTCTCCTGTAGGTTGGTGCCTACATATTCATTTTAGGGATTGGTGTCTTTGATAGGTTGGTGCCTACTTCATATTATAAATTCTCTTATTATATTATTGCTTGTGAGGTTGGATTTGGGCAATAGTCCCAAGCAGCTATTCTCATCATGGTTTTTCCCATCTTTGGTTTCCACATATATCTGGTGTTATCTTGTGTTGTGCTATGATTAATTGCTTGTGTGGTTAAGTTCTCTTTATATTGAAAATCTATATAATAGTAACAAGAGTGAAGGTCTCCAAAAAAAATTGAATTGTTTAGATCTACTAATTCACTCCCCCTCTCAGTATATTGTGTGCCCTTCAATTGGTATTAGAGCTAAGTTCCTTTGAAGAAGTCTAACAACTTAAGGTAGATCCAAGATGGCACAAGAAAGTTCTTTTGGAAACAAAGTACTAGTATTTGATGGATCCAATTTTATTTTTTGGAAAGTTGGGATGGAGTCCTATTTGATAGCTTTAAGAACGACCGTTTGGATGTCAGTTGTAGAAGAATATGAGCCTCCTAAAAATCACTCTCCTATGGATCAAGTTGGAAAGAGGGCTCTTGAACTTAATTTTAAGGAAAATAATTTTATTTTATGTGGACTAACTAATTATGAATTTGTGAAAGTAATCCAATGCAGAACAACAAAGGACATATGGGACAAATTGGAAACAATCTATGAAGGTGATGAAAAAGTCAAAGAGGCAAAGTTGCAGATGTATAGAGCTCAGTTTGAAGGACTGAAGATGAAAGAAGATGAAAAAATTGCTACATTCATGCTCAGAGTTGATGAAGTTGTCAACTGGATATCCGAGGTCTTGGTGAAAGTTTGGAAGAGAAGATTGTTGTGAAGAAGGTACTCAGATCTCTTCCCATAAGGTTTGATCCTAAAATCTTTGCTATTGAAGAAGCTAAAGATCTGAATGCTTTAATATTGATTGAATTAAATGGAACATTAATTGCATTTGAGATGAGATTTAAAAGTGAAAAGTCTATAAGGAATGAGGCAGGTTTCAAAGTATCTATGAAGCAGGTTGATCTAAATTTTGATTGTGAATCTGATCTGGAGGAAGTAAATTTTTTCAAGAAGCTACAAAGAGGTTCTAGTAAGTATAAAGGCAAATTACCTTTCAAGTGTTTCAATTGTGGAGAAGTATATAGGACATTTTTTGGCTGAGTGTCCCCATAAGAATACTAATAATTATAAGTAAGAGAATGAAAAGAAATATTTTCAAAAAAGATTCAAAGGTTAGAGAAAACATAAGAGTTTCTACACTAATGAGGAAGAAGACTACTCCATTGAAGAAGAATATGAAGATGAATCTGGAGATGAAAAAATAAATTTTGTGCTCATGGCTTTTGAGACTATTGAAGGAGATGTTGAAATGGGTTTTGGAGACAATACAAAAGAAGTAGATCTTATGGAGAAATTGTTATGGGCTAGAAAAGAAATCAAAAAACTGAAAGACAAAATTATAGAGGAAGTGAGAGCTAGAGAAAGAGTATCAAGAAAATTTAAGACTATAAAAAAGATGATTGTTGATCTGAAGACCCAGGCAGAAGAAGCAAAAAGAATTGAAGAAGTTCTGATAGAAAAAGTTATTATCAAGAGAAAAAGACTGTGAGAAACTAGAAGAATAAATTGTGACAATAAGAAAAGATCTTGATAAGATGAACCAACAACTATAGTTGAAGTTCAGTAAGAGCACTGAACCCCTAGATCAAATTTTGGAAAGTTATAAAGCAACGCATGGAAAAATTGGAAGAGGTTTTGATGATCAGAAGAAGAAGGTGAAAGAACAGTCTAAGAAGACTATTAAGGCAAGTTCAAAAGTGACAGGTTTTGAAAGTTTAAAGTCATAAAGGACCATGGAAAGTGGTGGAAGAATGACTCATAACCATGGCTTTATTCAAGTACAAAACAAGAGAAGAATATCTGGAAGACAAGGATACAATACTAGGTAAAAATTTCTTCTCTAGTTATTATTTTAATTGCAATAATTTTGGTCATAAGGTTGTGGAATATAGAAGAGCTCTGATAAGAATAAATAATTTTTTAAGTAATAATGCATTTGCACCTCTATACTGGAGAAGGTCTGGAAGAAGGTTCCTGAAGAGAAGTTTGAAAAATCAATGATTGTTCAAACTGCTCTACATACTCCAAAGGAGAAGAATATGTGGATCATTAACAGTTGTTTCTCTAGCCATATGACTAGAGATAAAAGTAATTTTACGAATCTTAGGAAATTTGAAGGTTGCGTAATGACCCTTGGAAACAACTCAATTGCCAAAATTTATGGTAAGGGTACTTTAAGTCTTGATGGTGGTAAGACAAAGACATATTATTTTGTATGTTGAAGGTTTAAAGCATAACTTGTTAAGTGTCATTCAAATGTGTGACAAAGGCTACAAGCTATCATTTAGGGCTAAAGGTTGTGAAATCAGGGAATCAAGTACCAATGAAATGATTGCAGAAGGAAGTAGGACAAATAGTGATATTTATCATCTTAGTGAGCTAAATGGATAAAGTTGTCTTACTGTGTAGACAAATAAAAGTTGGCTTTGGCACAAAAGATTAGGACACATGAATTTTGATGATATTGTAAAGATTAATGCAAAACAACTGGTCTAGGGCATGCCAAAGATTAAGAACCCTAAATCAACCAGCTGCAAGCCATGTCATGAAGGGAAGCAGACAAGAAGTAGATATCTTGCTAAGGAGTATTCCACATCAAAACCATTAGATCTCCTTCATACAGATTTATGCAGACCAATGAGGACTAAGATTCCACAAGGAGACTGGTGTTTTATGATGCTGATTGATGATTACACTGGAATGACTTTGATAAATTTTATGAAAGGGAAATCAAAATATTTTGAAAAGTTTAAGGAATTTAAGGCATTGGTAGAAAAAGAAATCAGAACAACAATCAAAGTATTGAGATCAGATAGAGGTGGTGAATTTACTGTTGAGAAGTATGACAGATTTTGTGAGGTGCATGGGATCTAGAGGTAGTTCTTTGCCTCTAAAAGTCTACAACAAAATGGAGTTATAGAAAGATAAATTAATTGTACATGAGATAGAAAGAACCATGCTATGTCAGACAAATCTACCGGATATGTACTAGAGATAAACTACACAAACTACTATGTATATCCTAAATAGAGTTTAGGTCAAGCACATGATAAAGAAGACCTCATAAGAGCTATGGAGAGGAAGACTGACATCAGTAAAATGTATTTGAATATATTGGGAGCAAGTGCTACATCAAGAGAAATGAAGAGAATCTGGGTAGGTTTGATTCCATATTAAATGAAGGCATTTTTCTTGGTTATTCTTTAAGAAGTAAAGATTGTACATGTTATAAGAAAAGTTTGAAGAAGATAGTTGAAAGTGAAAATGTAAAAGTTGATGAGACTATTTAGTCTACTAGTATTATAGAAGTAGAATATGATGAAGGACCAATTCATAGAAGCATTGAAGATCTAGAAGAAGTTGTTCCAAAAACTCCAACAAAGTATGTTAAGAGAAATCACTCTCCAAATTAGATCATAGGTGACAAGGATAGTGGGGTCCAGACCTGAAAGAAACTTGAAAGATCAGGTGAATAAGTACACTTTGATTTACTATCAAATATACAACCTAAGTCATACAAAGAAGGAAACAAGGATCAAGGAGAAGCTATGGAGGAATAACTGAATCAGATTGTGAAGAATGAAACTTGGGAACTTGTCCCAAGACCTAAAGATAAGAATGTAATTGAAATCAAGTGGATATTCAAAATAAAGCTAAATGAAGAAGGTGAAGGGTCTGAAATAAAGCAAGACTTGTGTGTAAAGGGTATGCTCCAGTTGAAGGCATAAACTTTGAAGACACATTTTCTCTAGTGGCTAGACTGGAGGCAATCATAATGTTCTTAGCTCTTTCAGTTTTCAAGAATTTCAATGTGTACCGGGATGTGAAGTCGACATTCTTGAATGGACAACATGAAGAAGAGGTTTATATTGAATATCCAGAAGGATTTCAATTTTCTAACAATCTAGATTATGTTGGCAGATTGAAGAAGGCTTTGTATGGACTCAAGCAAGCTCCTAGAGCTTGGTATTCAAGTTTGGATGGATACTTGCAACAATAAGGATTTCAGAGAGGAAAAGAAAATTGTAATTTATACATAAAACAAAAGGAGAACGAATGTTAATAGTTATGGTTTATGTAGATGACATCATTTTTGGAGGAAGTAGTGAAGAAATGTGTAATAAATTTTAGAAGGAAATGCAAAATGATTTTGAGATGTCTATGTTAGGAGAATTATCTTTCTTTCTTGAGTTACAGATTGTACAATCATACAAAGGAATTTTTATTTCACAACATAAATACATAAGGAGATGCTAAGTAAGTTTAGAATGGAATATTGCATGTCAGTTGCAACACCAATGGTTACTAGATGTAAGTTGAGTAAAGATGATGAATCTGCTATGACAAATCAAACTTTCTATAGGTTCATGATTAGCAGTTTACTATATGTGACAACATCTAGACTGGATATTATGCAAGTAGTTGGAATGGTTTCCAAATTTCAAGCAACACCTAAAGGGACTCGTGTTAAAGTAGTGGAGGATATTTAGGTATTTGAAGGCTATTGAATATTTTGGACTATAGTATCCAAAGAGTGAAAATTTCACTCTGGTTGCATACACAAATGTAGATTGGGTAGGATGTGTGGATTCCCGGAAGAGTACAAGTGGTGGTGCATTCTTCCTTGGAGATAGTTTGGTGTCTTGGCTGAGTAAGAAGTAGGAATCAATTTATTTATCTACAAGAGAAGTATAATACATTGTTGCAACGTCATGCTACACTCAGGTGCTTTGGATGAAGCAAAATTTGAAGGAGATAAAGATTGAGTTTGAAGACCCTATCACTATTCTTTGTGATAACACTAGTGTAATAAATATTTCAAAGAACCAGGTGATGCACTCAAGAACAAAACACATTACAACCATCATTTCTCGAGGGAGAAGGTTGCACAAAAGGAAGTAAAATAAGAATATGTGGATACAAAGGAACAAGTTGCAGGTATATTCATGAAGCCACTTCCTAAGGGGACATTTGAGTATCTCTGGCTAAAGTTGGGAGTTATTGCTCCCTCCACTTGAATCAAGATGAAGCATAAGGTGAGGGGGAGCTTAGCCTTCCTGTTGCAAGAAGGATTGGTGGTTTTGGGGAGTATTTTCAAAAGGAGTGAAGTATGGAATCAAGGGGAGTCTATCTAATAAATAGGTTTTCAAATGGTGCAGTGTACTGGTAGTAAGTGGATGTCAGCATATATGTTGACCCTTTTCCATTGATGTCAAAGGGGGAGAAAGTGGGCTCAAAATGTTGAATTGAGAAGATGTTGAACTAAGGAAAGAGTGAGATCAAAATGATAAATTACTTAGAAAGAATAATCTCAAAATATCATCTTTCATAGGGGGATTAAATGCTACAACCAAGAAATTATTCAAACGTGTTTGGTGGCCCTAGCATTTTGCTGTTTTCCATCAATGACAAAGGGGGAGATTATTGAACATAGGTTTTCATTGATGTCAAAGGTTTGTCAGAGATTGTTGACAATTGTTAACAAAGGGTGTCAAGGATGTAAAAGATGAAAAAGATTGCAGGAGTAATAGAATTGTCATTTGACTTAAGGTTCCATAAGTATGTAGTTTTCAATCATATCCTATATCAAGTAACATGAATCAAGTTTTGTTGAGGCGTGAATGCCTTAAGATAGTTTGTGTGTTTATTATACCATGTTGGGTATGCAATCAACATGAGTGTGGTGGTCCAGAAGGATATCTTTTGGGCAAAGCGAATTCTAAATGTGGTTGGAATTTATTTTAGAAATGTAGTGTTACTCTATGGTTTGGAAGGAGAGTATGTATACATTAGTTTTATCAGTTTTCATGAGTTTTTGGAGATGAGGCTCAATGTGCAAGTTTGAAGTGTTAGACGGTTTTTCAAGCTATTCAAAGTTCAAGGTGTGTGCGCTAACAACTAATAGTGTGCATAATTTAAATTTTGTGTGTGGAGTGAGGATAGGACCTAGCTAAGGTTCTTGTGGTGGTGCACGATGTCAAGTTCTTTTGGTAGCAAGAAATTTGTGTTTGGACCGTTGTATTACACATTTCATGTAATTTGAATTTAGGTCCACCTTATGTCATCTGGGTTATGTGTAGATCCCTGGCTGATATGGAAGAGTGTCAATGTAGTGGCATGCATATATTTCAAATGTTTAGATGCATACTAGGTATGTATGTAAGCAAGCAAGTGAGTGGGTTACATGTTATGTCAACTGTAAGGTGATTTTGAGTATAGAACTGGGAATAAAAGAGGGAGAACCTATATCAAAAGATTGTTCTCAGTGTGGAAGAGTTTCTCTAGAATTTATCAAAGTTATATTTCAAATCCACCATTATCTTTGTATTTCGATAGGATTGTTGTACTACTTGTTGTATTGTTCCAGTAGGGATTAGTGTCTCTTTTTAGTGGGGATTATTGTCTCCAGTAGGTTGGGGTCTACAGATTCATTTGGGGATTAGTGTCTCTAATGGGTTGGTGCCTTCTTCATATTGTAAATTCTCTTATTATATTCTTGTTTGTGAGGTTGGATTTGGACAATAGTCCCGAGCAACTATTCCCACTGTGGTTTTTCCCATCTTAGGTTTCCATGTATATCTGGTGTTATCTTGTGTTGTGGTATGATTAATTACTTGTGTGGTTAAGCACTCTTCATGTTGAAAATATATATAACAGTATCAAAAGCAAATATTTCTAGAATTGTTTGAATTGTTTAGATCTATTGATTCACCCCCCTCTCAATAGATCATGTGCCCTTTAGTTACAACTTTCAATAATGTTATGCAACCATCTTTCTTATTTGATGAGATTATTTACCTTGTGATAAAATATTATGGCTTGGCATGCTCAAAGGAATTAGATGAATTGTTAATGACACTATCCAAGAGGACAAACCTAAATCCAGTTATGTTTATTAGTTTGGTGAGGTCTTCAATTTCCTTTCCAATAATCCTAAGTTAAAATTACTTTTACAAAGTTATATGTTCCCCTCCATGTCACACTACAATATCTTTTAGGGGCTAATACCACCACTTTTTCACCCATTTGACAATTGAAATTATTGTGAATTTATCATAAAGTAGCTAGACATATTGCTAACAAATGCTTTAAATTTCAAGAGCAAGACTCAAGAGTTGATTGACAACATGATCCACATTGAAGGAGTAAAAATGTGTTGTTGCCTCAAAATAAAATTTATAGATTTATACTAACCCCTTCCCCCAAAATAACTAATCAAACTATGTATAATTTAGTAGCAATAAAGAAACTCAAGATAACACATTACTATATAACACATGTCAAGATTCTATAGAATCCATCAAAGATCAACCTAGTATTCACTCCTCTCCTATTATTACCTTTACATCCACATTTAATATTTGCTTGGGATAATTTCTTTATAATATTAATTTACTTAAAAGATACTTATACTCACTTAAGTATAGCTTTAAAATTCTCTAATGGTTTAAATGCAAGACATGCTAGGATGTGTAAAATTGAATTTTTAAACAGATACAAGGAAGGAGCCTACATCATTTCACATTATACCCAAATCTGATATATTTAACATAATACTCGGTTGCCCTTGTGTTAAAAAATACAGAGTTATCCCCTCTATATTACATCAAAGTTTTAAATTTATTCACAAGAGAAAAGAATTCCAAAAGAGAGTTATGAACCTCCCTCAAATAGTACAAATTTAATACTTGATACATTTGTTGAAAAATAGAAAAAGGTTCCTTGATAATTGACCAATTTTTCATACAAATTATTCAAATATTAGTAAATCCAAGAGTTAATTGTTCAATTATTAACTTATCAAAAACCTTTTATTGAAATCTTGACTCAATTTGAATGGTCCTTTATCTCTTATTCCATTGTATATAAGAATAGATTGAATGCTTTCTCCTTAGCTTAAAGAAAACATTTTCATTGTAACATAAGTATCAACTCAACAAGTAGATTTTAAGAGATAAGCACAAATTTATGAAATACAAATCAAGCTAACAATTTTCTCAACAAAGAATAAAAATCTTATGTGGTTCCTAAGTAGCCTGAGATGGCTCCTTAAGGAAAGAAAAAGAAACTGGAATCGGACTATGAGACCGTGTCGGAGGACAAACTTGAGAAATTTCCTAAAGGGAAAAAGAATAAAGTGGATTTGGAGGAGTCTGGGTTGGATGAGAATGAGGATTATGAACCTGAGTCTGAGGCTTCTATGGAAGTCTACTCACAGCCCCCTGCTCCTAGTAAGAGTGGCAAAAAAGGTAAATTTTCCCCTGCTGAACTGCAGAGTATGAAACTTGTAGTGAGGGTGGGGGGTTGGTGACAAAACCTATAAAATTGGGATAGGTGCTCCCTCAACCCTCATGAAATAAAAAAAGTTGTCACTGAGGAAAATATTTCCACAGCCCCTATGTCTAAGTCTAAGAGAAAAAAGGGTTTGAAGGATGGAAGTAGCAAGAAGTTGGCTAAGCGGACTAGTAGCCTTGTGTAGGAGGAGTTTGTTGATTCTCCTCCAAATGTTGTTGACAGGAAAGATACAATGGATATCCCTGAGGAGGGGAGGGAGATGCAGAATAGAAGGAGGACCATTGTTGATGAAATTATAAGCTCTCTTCGTAAAATACAAATGCCAGTGGTTGGGGCTAAAGGGAAAGAGGCAATTAATAGTCAAGAACTAAATAGTGTCTCCCAGGAGGGTGAAGCGGAGGCCATGGATATGTTTAATTTTAACTGGAAGGATTTTCCTAATGTTTTGGGTCTAGCGAAGGATGGTACTATCTCTCTGTTTAGGTTGTTCAAATGGACTTTCCATAAGCTTAATATGACTAATGTGAAGGTTCAAGGGGTTGTGAGTAAAGTTGGGGATACTTCAGAGTCCTCTCTACAAGCTAAAGTTAACCAAATTTTTGATGCTTTAAATATTGTTGTTGATGAGATGCTTAAGTTGAAGAATTTTTTTGAAAAAATAATTATGACCTTGGAAGAGCAGATGGAACGGGTTAACATGAAGTTGGATAAGGTTTTTGAAGTGACAAAATATGTTATGAGGAATGAAGTGAAGGGCCTTACTATCCTCAATGAGAAGGCTAGGAAATGGATGGAGGAAGCTCCAGGTGATAAGGATGTTGTTGGGAATAGGTAGTTGATGGGGGAAGCTTCGGTTGGTAAGGTTGTTGTTGGGAATGTTGCTAGTTCACATGGTGGTTTGATTAAAGAGGTAAGTGTTTTGGGGCCCGGTGCTAGGACCCACAACAAAACTAAGTTGCAAGTTGGGGTTCCTGTCAAAGAGATTTTAAAGTTATAGATGTACATCAGAAGATAATTGAAAGCAACATGGAGGCTACTAATATTATGAAGAATCTATAATTTTTGTTGTTGTTCCTCCTTTTTTGGTAGTTGTTTTGCCAATGTTTTGTTGTGTGTTAGCTGTTTGTTGATCTTTGTGGTTTTTTTTTTTGAGACAACTATCTTTTTTGTAAAGCATTTTGGGGCCCCTTCAAAACCTGCTTTACCTCTAATAAAAAACAAAGAACAAAAATCCAAATAAATATGGATTCCCAAACCAAAATGGAAACACATCCTAGAGAATAAATATTTGTAAAAAGGCCAACAATTAATGAAGATAAATGACCTTATTCATGTGTTCAAAATCATATGGCTAATCTTGACACATATTTACCCTCCTAGGTGATGCCATTTTTACTCATTTTGTTGCTTGATCAATGCTTGACATGTTTTATCAAATGATTACACTATAATACATAACTTTAGTTATATTAATATTGGGTTTCTTCTCTTTATTTACATGTTTATATAAAATTTCAAATGATTTAAAGACACCTTTATGATGCATGTTGACACAAAAGGCCATGAACATTCCCTTTTTTACTCATGTAAATTTTTATTTTCACCTTTTAACACTTTTTCAATTCATTTTCCACTTACCTTCATATTTCCCCCCATGTATTTAGGATTGTGTTAAGAAACTAAAATTTCCATTATAACACTTTTATATTAATAAAAAGCATATATCCCTTTGTTTTTAGTTCATTAGTTGTTTACTTTGTTCTACACTAGAATTTGTATAGCTCTAGACTTTGTGTTTCACATATTCCTCAAAAAATTATGGCCCTTGCTTTCTTATTTATTTATCTTGGTTTATTTACCCTTTCATTCCTTGACTCGATGGCCTTTACATCACCAAAAAAACCACATTAATTGACTTCCCAACTTGGGGGGAATTTGTTAGGCTTTATTATATAGGTTAAGTAATCCTCACTAAGATAACAAAAATAGATCTATAAACCATCACTCACATGTGACATCATGCCACTAGGGATATATGATCATATTATACACAAAAATATTTATATCATTCTTACATGATGACATGTTATAATACATTTCTTATATTATTCTTACATAATTATAACTTATACAATATTCCTTTTGCCATTCTTGCATTATGATATCTTATATGACATTCTTACCTTGTTCTCAAGTCATGATACGTTGTCACAATTGATGAGTCCATTTCCTCATGTTTACAAACATTATCAAACAATCCTTTCATGCATATTCCTATGCTATGTTATCTTTTTATGCTTATTATATAACCTTGGACCTAAATTAGAGTAATGGAAATATAGTTATGATATAGTAGCATTGCATGATTTATATGTGGATATGTGTGGAATTTGATTAGAATTATGTGTTTAATCATGGTAGTTAGCTTTGTGTATGTGTTTTGTGGATTAACCTCTTGCAGCCCAAGAAGACACAATAGCCCACAACAACTAAAAGTTGTGGCCCGCAGCTAAAGGAGGTCTTGGACAACGAAACAAGGGAAGTGCAAAAATAAGCTGAGTGTAATAACTACCATGTGGAGACACCTGATGGAGTTATTTGTGCATCGTTATACAGTTAATAAGGTGATGAAGAAGAAGAATTCTTTTATTGATAGGATTTTGGATAACCGATTGTGTGTTCCATGTTGCAAAATGTTTTAAAGAGTTTTAATCCTATTTGAACTCTTATCTATTTTTAGTTGCAGTTTGAATAACTCAATCTTAGTTACATGTTATGATATCTAGGGAGTTGTAGTTAATAATTTCAGTTAAGATTTGTGTTTAGAATAAAATCCTTCGTGCCTATGTATAGCTGGTGGTTGAGTCTTAGTATAGTTAGTTGGTTAATCTCATATTGGTGTTTTTGTTACCAAATACTTCTTAGTTTTCAGTTGTAATCTACAGACATGTTGATTGCTCAAAAATGGTTTTCTTGAATACAATATTTGAGAAAGATTTTATGTAATCTTTTGGAATGCATAATGAATGAAGTTTAAGTTGATATGGTTGTGTAGAATCTAAATATTTAGATTTGGTTTTAGTTTAAGTGAAGATAGCCACTTGAGCAGGCCACTCAAGGTAACTATTCTTTGCTACATTTATAGTTGTTTTATTTCTATTTAGTAGTTACTTATGTTAGTCATTAGTTTATAAATTGCATGTAAGTTAAAATAGATTCTCATATTATGATTATCAATGATAATGATGCGTATGAATGCATTAAATTAACCTGTAGTACTCTAGATGATAGATTAGGTTCAATTATCAATTTTGAGGTAGTTTCAGTTATTATCTGTTAACAACAATTCAACTATAGATTATGTTGTAGGCACCCATAGCCATTAGCGCCAGTTTACTTTTTTCAAAGTTATGTGTTTTCATGATTTTCCAACAAGAATAATACCTTTAATAGGATAATCTAGGCAATCTCAAGTTTGTGAAAGCACATATAGTGCCAGTGCCATCACAAGTTTACAAGCCCTAGTTGAAAATTTAATGAAGTCTTTGCAATGTTGAGTGGACTGTTCAACTAGGTCATTCCTCTGAATTGTGTGATTTCCACCAAGTTTACAATACACTAGTTCAGACTCTACATTTTTGTCGTCGTTGTCAGGGATGATGCTACTTTTATAGACTTGTTTCTAAGCTTTCATAGTTTACATTTTGTTTTCAACATTAAGACTGTTAGGTTTTATCTTATCAAAATGCCAGAAAGTTACACTAACATTATGTAGGAAAACTAATATACAAAGCCATATTTATTGTCTGCAGAAGCAAAGAAACCCTTTGGGAAGATTCCTCCCCTCCACACACCAAGAAGCCATAGCAGATATTGGTGATATTACTTAATAGAGCGAGGGTATACTGGAAGAAGAACCCGCCCTTTCACCAACATCTAGCACACCAACATAGGGAACATATCAAACCATGGGTGATGCACCAAGGGATGATCCAGAACATGTGACCTTTGAGTTTCCAAAGGGCTACTGTGTTGAACAATATCCCTCCTTCAACATTACTAGTCTTTTATGGGTTGGTGACTGAAGATCTAGACACATTTCTGTTTGAGTTCAATGTCCCATGTAGGATTTATGGCTATACCTTTGATGCTCATAGGCTCAAACTCTTCCTTTCCACTCTAAAAGATGTAGCCTAAGATGGTTTATGAGATTAGGTAAGGATGTTATTCCAAACTGGGATAACATGAAAACATTGTTCTTGAAAAAGTACCAAAAATATTGTAGAGGACTTGATAGGATGAGATATGACATTTTCAGAACATCACATAAGGAGGATGAGCCACTAGAGGACTATGTGGAGAGATTTCATTTTACTTTGAATAAAAACCCACAAAACAAGCTATCTAAAGAATCCCTCAAGTTAGTATTTTTTAGGGGAGTCAATGAGGACTACATGGATGCCCTAAATCTTATTAGGTAAGGGGATATCTCTCAAATACCATTTGAATAAATCTATAGGGTCTTCAAAAATTACTCCATGACCTTCATTGAGATGCCAAGAGGAGAGAGGACATCCATAATTGGCAAATCATCTACTCAGGTTTCAAAGATATAGTTAAGTAATTTGCTATCCAACGTGAAGGAGGTCATTATTAGTCACCTAAAAAATCAATTGGACACTCTCCATATAAGAATAAGCAAGAGGAGGTTGAAGCAATACTCATTGAATACTGCCCCAACCGCAGGAAAAAGAAAGCAAACCGTAAATTCAAGAGGGTGGCTAACATTCAAAAAGACAAGACAAAGAAACCTAATTTTTAGCCACTTGAAGGAGAGGATGGACAACTATTTTACATAGCTCAAAGAAGGCCATGGTAACAAAGACAAGGTATGCCACAAGACCTTAATTTCAACTCATCTTTTCCAATTGGAAATTATTATTTTTCTACTTGGAACTCTCAGCCATGGCTAAATAACCAAAACCGGTGGCAAAACCCTCAATAATGGAAATAACCTCATTAAATTTGGAACCAACAGTAAATAAATTCTTCGTTACAACAAAATTTCCAAGGTTCCAATTATAATCCTCAATGACCAATGTAACAAAACCAATGGCAACCACAATGGAAAAAAAGTCAACAAAAACAATAACAAAACATGACTTATCAACAACCTATGCTTCCTCCTCAGCCACAATAAAAAGCCATTATGCCTAATCCATCAAATCCTACACCTCAACCACCAAGAGCACCACAATTACCTTCCCAACCTACATCTAACCCTAACAACGAGTCTATCCAACATGCTTATACTAATGAGGCTATGCAATACCTGACCTATGGGGTAGAGGTGAGTGATGTCCACCTCAGGTCAGGGAAACAAGTAGTTGGACCTTCATCACCTCAAATCATTAAGATGGAGGACAAGGAACCTACAGCTAAAGCTTCAAACAAATCACCTTTGGAGCTTGAGTCAAATCAAGGACATTAGACCACCTCAAGTCCAAAGCCTCCTTTCTCTGAATGCTTAGCCATTCAAAAACATCATACCCAAGCTGAGACAGACCTATTGGGTCAACTTAAAGATGTTAATATGAAGATCCCCCTCATCCAAGCTATAAAGGATATTCCAATCTATACCAAGGTAGTCAAGGATCTATGTCTTAAGAAACCAAGGAGAAAAAGGAAGGACCCTCAATATTTCATGTCCTAGGAAACCTTGTTGATGTCATGCTAGGAAATATAATTGTCCCTGAATATACAAACCTTGGTAGTCTAGTAGTGGATGTTAAGATTAATGGGACCCTTATCAAGAACACCTGAATATACTTTGGGGCAACAATAAATGTCATGACTAAATAAACAATACAATTACTTCACTTAGCCAACCTGAGACCTACACCAACTATTTTACAGTTGGCTGATAGGTCAATAGTCAAGCCTGAAGGAATCATTGAGGATTTAGTTTTTGTATTAGATTCTTGAGAATATCATGTTGATTTCATAGTTTTATAGCCAAAGGTAAACCTTGTAGGATACCCACTCATTATAGGCAGACCATGATTAGCTACAACTGATGCATTCATAATTCATAGGTTTGGAAATATGATAATATCTAATGGGATTGTGACCAATAAATTGGTCCTTTATCCTCCATCCCAACCTCATGCTGACCTTGAGAAAACCATTTGGCCTACTTTGGATGAGGAAGACCACTATTCCCTATAGACTTCGATGATAATAGAACACAACCCTTTATTGGATGATCAGTATGAAGATGATCTGATTGCTCACATAATACAAAATAAATATGGTAGGAGCCCGCAACAACAAGATTATCTCTCATGCCTACAAGATCCTTTGCAGAGCATTATTCCTACCATCTCCTCAAAAGAAATATCTTAGATCTTCCATTCCTTACTGCCATAATAGTGTGTAGCAATCATTCCTAGCCTTGACCTCTCATATGTGCAAAAATCATCCAAATAAATAGAAATCATGCCAAGAAAAATGTTGAACATAAATAATCCATTGACTGCAGAATAGCATAATTCCCTCAATACTATGTTGCAGGCACACACAACAACCTTTGCATGGGACTACCATGACATGAAGGGTATAGATCTTGACTTACGTATGGATAGGATCTATATAAATGATGGTTATAGGCCCATTAGATAACCTCAATTATGAATGAACCCCGCCTTGAGAGAAATAGTTAAAGAAGAACTTCAAAAACTCCTTGATGCAGTCTTCATTTATCCTATATATGATAGTGAATGGGCATCACCTTTAGTCATTGTTCCCAAGAAAGGTGGAACATGGAGGGTATGTGTAGATTATAGGGAGCCGAACACAACCACTAAGAAGGAAAACTTTTCATTGCCCTTTATAGATCAAGTGCTTGACTCTTTAGCAGGGAAGAAGTACTTTTCATTCCTAGATGGTTTTAGTCATTAAAATTAGATACAAATTTCTCTAGAGGACCAGGACAAAACAACATTCACATGTCCTTGGGGTACTTATGCCTACTCTATTCTACCCTTTACTTTATGCAATACCCCAACTACTTTCCAAAGGGCAGTGCTCAACATCTTTTCTGATTATGCTCATGACTCTATGGAGATATATATGGATAACTTAACCACATATGGGGAAAATTATGAGGAGGCCCTTAGCGATCTAGAATAGGTTTTAAAGATATTTAAAAAATACAATTTGTCCCTCAATGATGAAAAGTGTTTTATAATGATACCTCAAGGAATTGTTTTAGGGTATTTCATATCCAATGTAGGGATCCAAGTTGATCCACATAAGATAGAGATCATATCCACATTACTTGTTCCACAAAGTGATGTTAAGAGCTTCCTAGGCCATTTAGGCTATTATAGGAGGTTCATTCAAAACTTCAATAATATTGAATAATATTGTTGCACCATTGTTTGTTCTACTGACTAAATACATAGAATTTGATTGGACATCAGAGTGCCAACATTCCTTTGAAGAATTGAAGAAATCCTTAACACAAGCACTTGTTTTAAGGGGGGCAAATTGGACCTTACCCTTCCATATACACACATATGCTTCAGATTTTTCTATTGGAGCAGTTTTGGGCTAGAAAGAAGGTAACAAAGAATATGATATTTACTATAGTAGCAAGAATCTTCAAGGAGGAGAGATAAATTATACTATTACAAAAAAGGAGATGCTAACAGTAGTGTATGCCATCAATAAATTCAGGCATTACATTACTGGTTATGTAGTTTTTGTCCACACAAACCATACAACTATCAAATATTTAATGAACAAGCCTATAGTAAGGGGGTAGACTAGTCAGATGGCTACTCCTTCTACAAGAGATTGATATCACAATAGTGGACAAGCCTGGTAAGGCTAATGTAGTATTTCTGTCAAGGTTGCCAACACAATCGACAAAAGGGGTAGTAGATGACTCATTTCTAGATGAGATTTTGTTTACTCTTAATATACATATACTTTGGTATGCTGACATTGAAAACTATTTAGTGACAGGGAAAATTCAACCACACTTTTCTCCAAGGGAAAAGAGACGACCGATACATAAGTGTTTCCCATATTCTTGGATATCTGGTTACCTGTTCTACACTGGCCCAGACAATATCATGAGAAGGTGCAAAAGGGAAGATGAAATCTTTGATATTATGAAGGCTTGCCATGATGAACCATGTCAGTGTCACTTTGCAGCCAAAAGGACAACATTCAAAATCCTCACAACTGGTTACTACTAGCCAGATTTACACAAGGACTCTATCAAATATACAAGGAGTTGTGATAGATGCCAAAGAATGGGTAAGCCAACAAGGAGTGATGAAATGTCATTAAAGCCTCAGTTAACACTAGCTCCCTTTGGCAAATGGGTTCTAGACTTCATTGGATCAATTTTACCTACTTCTAACAACAAAGAGTACATTTTGGTTTGCACTGTTTATCTGACTAAGTGGGTGGAAGTGAAGGCATTGCAGTTTTCTAGAGATGACAATGTGGCTAAATTCTTGTATGAGGACATTTTTATCAGGTATAGAGTACCTAGGGAGATAGTGACTGATCAGGGTCCACAATTTACTTCAAAGCTCATTACCAAATTGGTTGAAGAATATGAAATCATGCACAAAAATTCAACACCTTATCACCCTCAGGCGAATGGCCAGGTAGAGGTTACCAACAAAGAAATTGAGAGTATTCTAACTAAGACAATACAATTACACAAAAAATATTAGGTTGCTAGATTTCCAGAAGCAGTATGGGCATATAGAACAACATGGAAAACAATAATTGGTTTCACACCTTATGAGCTAGTATATGGAAAAACTGTAGTCCTACCAATAGAGTTTAAGTACAAGACATTAAGAACAACAGTGGGACATGGATCTCACAGTAGCTCAAAAGGAGAGGTTATACACCACTTAAATGGGTTGGATGAAATCGGGATGAAAGCAATCCATCACATTGAGATAGTACAAAAATAGAGGACAAAGTGGCATGACCAATATATCAAGACCAAGGAATTTAGTGTAGGAGATTGAGCCTTATTGTTTGATTCAAGATACAAGGATTTTAAGGGGAAAATCCAATCCAGGTGGTTAGGACCTTATGATACCAACCAATTCTTTCCTAATGGAGTAGTAAAGGTTCACACCATAGATGTAGTAAGGTTCTCCCTCCTGGTTAATCGCCACAGGTTGAAAATTTACAAGAAATCAATAAAGAGGGATGACTTCATTCTTTCTCTCACTCAACAGTATGGTCCTATCAATGATTCCAATGATTCAGATACAAATATTGTACCCATAAATGATGACTCAACAACAATGGATATACCAATTTCTTCAAGTGACTCAGTGGTTGAGGTACATAGCTCATCCTTTGAGATCACTCAAGTCTAATTTATTATTCCACCTCATATGCACACACAACATAGTAACATTAATGTATATACTTTTTTCTAGAGGGACCTATCTTATATATACAGTTTTCAACATTTAGTAAGGGCCTTGTTGTAGTAGGGACTTGTAGCATAAAATTTGTCACAATTCAAATGGGACCTGATGTTGAAGGTACCTACAACACCGCTTAGTAGGAAATTTCAAAAATTAGCACCATATCAATTGCAACTCACATATTTTTCACCTCATTTTCCTCACACATGCAACATTAATCTTATCATAGTAAGTACACACAACATGCTTATCTTATTTCATGATGCCAATTCAAATTTCAAGCATTTGAACTATCATATCACTGCCCATCATTCGTCTATTTTGTTTCATTTCACTACACCCACAACCTTATCATTCATTCACTTAAAATTACTTCTTGTTATATCAAATCATCTTGCGGATACATTTTATTCAGTTCACACACGCGACGTTCAGTTGATCACCTCCGACAAGTATGCAAAGTACATTACCATAATTATCATGGATTTCTTACTGCTTTCATTATGTATTTCCATATTAAATTAAGCATGCAATATATTCATTATATTTATTTCCATACTCTATAATCATACCTTCATCTATTATGAGTTGAAGTGAGGTCACTTCAAACCTTCAATTGGGGGAGGGTACTATATCAACTAGTTTTTTTCATTTTTTCCCACCTAAAACCAAATGCAAACAAACAAACATGACATGCAAACCCATTTTGTCCTAAATTACACCTACCTTTTGTTGTTAATTTTAATTTCCAATTCCCTAAATCTTGTGATTTTGAGCTAAGTTGAACTCAATTTTGAGTTGATATAAAGGAGAAGGGGAAGTTGCAATTATAGTATAGTTGTAGTGAAGAATGCATGCAAAAATACCAGAGTAAGAGAAGGGTTTGAGGGTGGTGAAGTTGAAATCAAGCTAAATTTCTAAGGTTAGAAAATTGAGCAAAGGTAAAGAGATTCACCAATGGGATATGACGTTATTAGAAGAGAACCATTAGCATATAAAAGGATGTTAGAAGATGCATTGGTATTTCCTATCTTTATAAGGGTTGGTTGGCTGGATTACTCTAAAGCTGATAGAGTTTGACAATGACATAATCATGAGATTCAAAGCAACATTACAACATGACAAAGCCATGATAAAAGGGTTGTTAGTAGATGCATTAGAAGGAGCAATCACACAAGTATTTGGTTTGCCTAGGACTGGAGTAGAATTTCCAGTTCGAGCAGATGCAGTGGCTACAAGAGAAGAATTTTGTGAGTGAGGAGAAAACTTGGATTCATTGTCCCAAGGTACTAAAATACTTTCTATTCCATGGATTTGGGCCAACTGTGCTTCTTATGTTATTGGATACCTTACTTGTGATGGTAGACAAAATCTTCTATACACTATACATTTTAAATGTTGAGTCACCTTCACCATAATAGACTAGTAAATGTGCCCAATTACCTCTACAATGTGCTAAAAAGGATGGCATCTAAGTACCAGAGGAAACAAAGTGATACAATTTTATCACATCACTATTTAAAAGCCCTATTAGTAAAAAGGAGTTTGAGAATTCCATATCCATAGATATCCTGGGAAGACTTTGTGAATTTTCAAGATATTAATAGTCTACTTGAGGCACCTAAAGTACTTGAAACCCTAGAATCACAAACTACACCTACAAAAGGAAGTTCTCTTGTTTCACCTATGACTTCACCTAGCTATAGCCAAGGCGAGTCTGAAGATCAAAATGTGCTAGAATCTAGTTCACCAGCAATAGAAGAAATCCCATCTTCCTCCAAAACACCTAAATCCAAGAAAAGAAGAGATAGTACATCCACACCTTTTAAAACATAGAAGAAAAAGAAGGATATTCAAAAGGAGAAACCTACCCCACCAAGGCAATTAGGTCACTTAAAAAAGCAAGGTGCTATGAGGGGAAGTGTGGAAAAACCAAAGGAAGAAACAAAGGGCAAGGAACAACATGAAGAGGATGTGATGTTGGTTGAAACAAACTCAGAAATAAAGGGAAATACATTTGGAAATGTGTATACACTTGCAAAGAGGAAGTGGTATATATCCACCACTTTTGATTCAGACTCAAAAGATGTATTTATTGCCAAGAAAACTCCAAATAGCTCTAATCATGAAGACTATGATTGTATGGGGGTGGTATTGAATAATTTTTAGAAACAAAGGAAATGTTTTTGGAGGATAGAAATATCAAAAAGGAGTTTCAGGAAGCTCTAGAAAACATTAAACAATTGGAGGAACTAGTGCAGGGTTATGAAAAGAGAGACAAAGATACAATAATTGGAGGAGAAGTTGCAGACATATGGGTATGGTGCAAAGTTGGACCTATTGACACAATTGGCCATGATCAAAATAGGGGATAGGGAACTTACAATAGAAAATTAGAAACCTCCTACCATAAAAACCCCAATTCACCACACAACTTTGTCTCTTGGGTATCAATTGTGGAAGGCCACTAATGAGTTCTCACATGAGAGAGAAGTGGAGAAAGGAAAAATAAATTCTAATTGTAGACCACACCAAAGTGTTGGAGGGAAAGGACATAAGTTGAGTAAATTGGCAGAGAGAATGAAAGAAATAGTAAATAAGGCTACCCACATTATTAGGTGCAGGCCCCTAGCTAGAACATATGCCTTGTTTCTCCAAGAAAAAATCTTAAGTTTTTAATTTAGTAGGCCGACCAACAACAAACCAGTTTCCATGAGCAACAAGCTTGAATTTCTCCATGTTTTTGTCGATGCCAGGTCCCTGATGAACAAGACCAACTATGTGAGTATTATCTACACAACTATGTGGTTTTAGAGGATGTACAATAGAATCCCTTAATGTTTGTAGGGGATTTGCAGGTAAAAGCTTTAGCATCCTATCTTATAAATAAAAATTTTAGAGGTGAACTCATGGAGGAGTGTGCAAAAAGATAAAATTTAGTTGCCTTTCGGTGAGGAAAGAGTCCAAAGATCCTAATGAGATAATAAATGAGTGGTTACTACTCCTGAAACACAAGGGTGCAGGAGGAAAGATCATGAGAGTAAGGATACAAGACTACAATAGAATGCAAGCACTGGTAGTTGGGTTAGTTCAAAATTGTTATAAATATGTATAGGAAAGGTGGAGCAGTTTTACTTTAGAGCTACAAAGGAAGGAACCTCATTTAGTATATAACTTCATATATATGATTGAAAGAGTAAAAAGGTATATGGATATTATTGTTTATCAAGCAACTAAAAGGATACCACTCACATTCCAACCACCTATGCTCCTTCATCTAGTCCACATTGGATAGGAGATACGATTAAGGAATGTGAGGAGGTTGATCTTACCATGATGAAGAGAATTGCAGCTTAAAGAGGATTCTACTTGGAGCAGACCAAAGGAGTAGATATTGTCATGGACCTCAAGGAGATTACACTGCATTACAATCTATACCCCTAGTGCATTTTGCTTGAGGGCAATCAAAAGGATAGTTGGGGGGAGTGATGAGTCCATTTATTAGTCCATTTCTTGATGTTTTTATACATGTTTACAGACATTATCAGACAATACTTTCAGACATATTCCTATGCTATGCTATGTTTTTATGCTTATTATACAACCTTGGAACTAAATTAGAGTAATGGAAATATAGTTATGATATAGTAGCATTCCATGATTTATATGTGGATATGTGTGGAATGTGATTAGAATTCTATGTTTAATCATGGTAGTTAGCTTTGCATATGTGTTTTGTGGATTAACCTCTTGCAGCCCAAGAAGGCACTATAGCTTGCAGGGTGATCCCACAATAGTGGTTTACAATTTTTGGCCAAACTAGACACTGAAATTATTATTTTTAACAAAATCTTCACATTAGGGCACCTATAGTGGCTAAACCGTGAGAAATTTGAAGATGATGTAAACTAAAGTCTCATCATATTTTGTCTGTATTTTTTGGAATCAGATTGCACTTCTTTTTCCATCTCCCACGAAAATTGGGTTTTTTTTCTTCAGAAAACAACATTTTTAAAAAGTGACGCACTCCGTATAACGCATAACTTTTTTTCCATGAAGGATAAAATTATAATTCTTTCAAATTTATATTTGTAACTCCAATATCTAGTGCTTCCACTAGGTTCGATAGTTTTTTATTGATTATTTTTTCTTTAATCAAGTTTCAAAGTCAAACCAATTACAATTCAGACATAGCGCGACCATATAACAAGTAACTTTTTTTGTATATATCAAAATTCAATTTATTGATTTTTGTTGGATCAAGGACTTCAATATCTAGTGCACTCATATTTCAAATTTTTTTTTTGATAATCTGCTATTTTTCCACATGTGTAGAACATAGACCTTCATTTTTGATGAAAAACTTATGTTTAATAAAACTAAAAAGATAAATATATAATAAAACCAAAACATATTAAAATTATATTCATTGGATAGCTCGTTCTGAGGACTACCATAATCATTTCAAATAAATTTTAAATGAATTCATTTGATCCCCCAAAAGGTAAATCAAAAGTGATTTTTTATCAGCATTTTGATAGGTGTAAAGGACTCATTTATAGGTATGGTTTAAAACTAGCGAGGTTCTATCCAAGGGGGTTTGATCTAAGGTGGTTTGATCAAACCCTCTTCAATTGGAATCCTTAAAATGGAACTTTTTAAGGCTTAAATCATTATATTTTCTAAAAATATGTGATTTCAGCAAAAATCAGTTCCTCTCAGAGATTGTAAACCAGCTTTGTGGGATCACCCTGCAATAACTAAAATTTGTAGCCCGCAACCAAAGGAGGTCTTGGAAAGCAAAATAGGGGAAGTGCAAGAACAAGCTGAGTGTAATAACTACTGTGTGGAGACACCTAATGGAGTTATCCATGCATCATTATGACAGTTAATAAGGTGATGAAGAAGAAAAATTCTTTTATTGATAAGATTTTGGATAATTGATTATGTGTTCCACATTACAGATCTATATTGTAGAGTTTTAATCCTATTTGAACTCTTATTTATTTTTAGTTGTAGTTTGAATAACTCAATTTTAATTACACACTCTCATATCTAGGGAGTTATAGTTAATGATTTCAGTTAAGAGTTGTGTTTAGAATAAACTCCCTTGTGCCTATGTATAGCCGATGGTTGAGTCTTAGTATAGTTAGTCAAGCTTAATCTCATATTGGTGCTTTTGTTATCAAATACTTATTAGTTTTCAGTTGTAATCTATAGACATGTTGATTTCTCAAAAATGGTTTTCTTGAATACAATCTGTTGTACCCAAAATAAATTTTTGCTTCAACGAGACATTTTGCTTGAAATGATCTAAATCATGTAAAATTGTTGTCAAAATCCAACTTTAGGTCAAACAAAACATAGGATTTTTGTGGGATTATGTCGAGGAAGATACTTACAAATTTCTAAAAAATTAAAAATTAGGGTTTCAAACCCCTATTTTTAGGGAAACCCTAAAAACTAGGACCTTTCTAGAAATGATTGAAAATGATTTTGATAGGATAATTTGACTTCAAGATCACACCGGTCAATTCAAAATCACCAAAAAGTTTGTTTTACTCTAGTGGGTCTATTTTCATTTTTCAGGAAGAAAGTTAGGACCTCCACAACCATTAATAGTAGGATGGCCAGTACCAAGTGGTGAAATCTAAGCCTCAAAAGCTTCAAGGAAGAATCCATGGCAAAAAATGTTTGAAAAGATGCTTCACGATGGAGGGGATTCTCAAAGGTTGAAAAATGTTAAAAATATTCTAAGTCTGGAAGATGCATGCCTTGCTACAAGAAAGGTGCACAACAATTAATGCTTTGGTGAGTTTTTCAAACACCCGTACATGCAACATGGTGAAAACAATTGCTACAATCAACATGATCGCATTGTCGATGACGGTGATCAACACAGTTGGCAAAATGACGAACGCGAAGCATGAAGAGGTAAGAACTTTCATGAAAATAATGAAGTTGCAGCCAAAAGAGCCCCTATTGGCCAGGGGTTCCCATGAGTTCAAAGGATCAAATGCAGTTATCATTTTTGTCGAGAAAATCATCTTCTCTATAATTCTACCAACTTCATGATGGATCATCAAGTGAATTCATTTGACTCATCAAATGCCATCAAAATGAAGGCAGAGGCAAAAGGTGCCAAAAGTGAAAGACATCAAGAACAACAACCTAACAAGGGAAAAAGTGCCCCTATAGGCTAAGGGCACCCGAGAAGCATAACTACCAGATGCCAGTCTATGGATTGACAACCCCTAGGTGATCTCCTTGGATTCAACTCAGCTACGTGATAGATCCAACAACTAACTCATGAAACATATCAAACGACAATAGTTGTTGATCATCTGAGCACGTAAAATGAAGGGTAAACTAATGGATATCAAATCAAAAGAGCCCTTGCTGACTAGGGGCACCCATCATTCTGGGCAACCAAATGAAGTTTTCAACTCTTTTCTACAAGGCGTCAGCTCAACATCCTTTTAGCTTCATGATAAATCTAGTTGCACGTTCACAAAACCTATCAAGCATTTGCAAATGATGATCAAGCAGAAAGCACCAAATGAAAAGGCGAGATAAAAGACATGGAAAATTGGCTAAGTGTTAAGGAAATTACACCTTCCTAGAAATAGGTGCTTATCTTTGTGGGCGATCAAATGCAATCTGCAAGATTAGTAACCTCTAAGATGACCTTCTCTATTTTGATCAATCTCAGCAATGACACTATCAGCAAGTACAATAGATAAATCAAACATCTGATGACAAAGATCAAACTAGGGAAGTTCATGGAATATTGAAAAGTAAAAATTATATCACAAAAGGTCAAAGGCGCTCATGTAGGCTAGGGGTGCCCAAAATTTTGGGGTCTCTAAACCAACTTTCATGACCTACAAGGCCAGTCAATCTTTCTGGTACTAAATTGGTTACCCATTCCACATCTCAACACGTTCATCAGAATCATCAAGCATCAGAGATCTCAGATCAAGGCACTGAAGGTCAAAATGGAAGAAATGAAAAGCAACCAAGGAAATGATCAAGTCTGATGAAAAATGCACCCATTTGGAAAAAGGTACCCAAGATTTTGAGGCATCAGATTCAAGTTTTTAGCTTTTGAGCTCCTGAGCACACTTCAACAAAGTTGATTCAACTCAACAATGGATCTATTAGTAGCACTTCAAGATCAACCGCGCAACCAGAATTGAGGATCAAACAGAGGCACTTCATCACATAAAAAGAATGAAAAATGTTCAACTCCTCAACTTGGACGCCTAAAGTAAAAAAAGGCACAATTTACTGAAGTTGAGATATTTTGAAGGCCTTTACATGGCTAAAATGTCCCCAAATTGGTGGAATTTTCTCTAGTGAACTCTTGATCTAGAAGATTGACTCCCCAGTTAGGTTTTGGAAATTCAATTGATGCTTGCAACCTCATATTGACATATCAAAGCACCTAGGCATCCATTCTTCATTATTTCTTTGCAGGTTGAGGAGCTCAAGAATAGATATTTTTCTCTCCATAGCCATTTGAAGATATGATGGAAGCCTTTCTCAGTGTTCTTCATTTTTTTAGTCTCAGGTTGCATAAAAGGATGCCTTTCACATGATTTCATCTTCAGACATCATTTTCAAACGCAACAACATATAACTTCAAACTTCTTGTTTTTTCCTTTATTCTTGTCTTAGATATTCTTGGATGTCCAAGAAAATAGTGGTTATTCATAGATCTGGCCTTCTGGGTATGATCAACACAATTGTTTCAACAAAACCCATGTGTCAATTTTTTCCAGAAAAGTAGCCCTGCTACCACTATTTTTTAGGGTTTATGAAAAAAGTCACAATTTTGAAAAACAAATGAATTGAGTTTGTTTAGCTTTGAAGCACAAACAAAACCCATGTGTTAGATTTTTCTGAGAAAAATAAGTTTCTGGTGCCTCACTACCTCTGCCACCAAAGGGCTCTTGCATGCCACAGAAAAATACGTTTTTTCAAATTTCTGACATTTTGGGTTTGTTTAGAAAATTATTCCCAACAAAACCCATGTCTCAAAAAATTTCGTAAAAATTACCCTCGGCAAGGTTATTTTTAGCAACTCTAGAAAAAGTTGTCTGAACAGTATCATGTACACAGTTAATCTTATAGGTTTTCAAAATGTAGTTCTCTCAAGTCAAATACAAGACTAAAATGGTCTTACTCCATGAATTCCTGAAAATGGTTGACCCCGATCTACATTGGGCACACCCAAAGGTCGATTTGAATAGATTAACAAGCATAAAAACTCAAGTCCACAGGTCCCATATGGTTTCACCTCATATATGTGATAGCCTTCCAAGGCCAGTTTAGAGGACTGATACTATTGGAATTCAATGTGTGCAACAAGTTTGTGTGCATTTCTCACAGCTAGAGTGTTCATAGTCACACTTAGCGATTTCATCATACAACACTCTTTCATTGAGAAAAATCAAGAAAAGCTTCAGAAGTGCAAAGCTTCAGGAGAAACAAAGTTCATCACTCTAGTTACGAAGCCGCCAAAGTTACCAATCAATTCCTTGCTAGTATCAAATGTGAAGATGGTGACTACATGAGTCTCAGTGACGTGCAAACGAAGTTTCAGGATCTCGTCTATAGCAGTGACCCAGTGGGTTGCAAGTTAAGTCATATCACGGTCATGTCAATAAGGTTGGATGATGTGGGTTGCAAAGAATATTAACTACTAGGAGAAAATTATGAGTGGTGAAGAAATGATGTGATTACACGTCATCATCTTGGGGAGCATTAATTGTCCAGAGGCAGAGGAAGTCAATGATTGGTTGGAGGAATTGTTGACTAGAGGTGATGTGGTGTGAACACTTATTTAGGATGTCCTACCCCTCCAAGATATCATTTATGACAAACAGTTAACTTGATTCCTCTTTCCAAGTTAATTCAATGTTCCATTGATCATGCATGTTTGGTCCCACTAATTGTGGATCTCTATTTTGGAGGCACATTGTATATTGGAGTTCTCTTTTAGTTTAGAATCAATTAACTGAAGTAGACTTTCCAGTTGACTGCTAGGTCACCCAATTTTAGACATAGGAATAAATCTTGTAGATTGACAAGAACTCATTGTTAACTCAAGGATATTTTAGGGTTGCCTACTCCTTTGAGCTTCTATAAATAAGAGTCTTTGTTCATTATTTTGTAACCTTTATTTAATACACAAAATTGTTGTGCCATTGTATCGACAAGCTTGCAAGTCAATATTTATTCACTCTTGGATGAGAGTTATTTGGTTTGATAAGCAATTGTGTATGATTTTGTACCTTTTTTGTCCCAAATCTTTGTAATTCATTGAGCAAATTTGAAGAAATAAATCAAAAGGAATATGCAATTTGATCCAAAGTTTCAAGTTCTATCAATGTTTTATTCTTATAATCTATTGTTTCAATCTACCCCTTTGATAGTTGTCGACGCCTCCTTGGGAATTTTGGTATTAATGGTTATCGTTTGATGTTGTGTAATGATCTATTTTCAGCCTACACTTTGGACAGGTGTCATCACCTCCTCGGGAATCCTGTTATCCAATTCATCATTCTTTATTGTTTCTAGTCATCTAAGTCTTAGCCTACACCTTGGATAGGTGTCGTCACCTTCTTGGGAATCCTAAGATTCGGCTTACCGTAAGAGTGTTTGCTTGCATAAGACCTTATTCCAACATAGATCTAAAAGTTCAAAGCCTTCAGATGAATTTTGAGAGATGGTCGGCCCAAGTGATCCAACCATTCCATTCACACTCCTATATTCTCTTGCTCTTTATCTAGAGGAGATAGGATAGATTAAAAGTTAACCTAGTTGTAGTTAAGATCTGCAAAAACTAGAGAAAACCTATTGCAATGCATTGTGTTTATGCACCCTTGTGTCCTACTGCTGAGTAAAAGGATAGGAATATTAGTTTAATTTAATTTTTATGCAAACATCAGTAGCAAGAGGGAGCTTCCCCTCTTAGTTTAAAGAGCAGTCATTACACACCATGCATAGCTATTTGTTTCCAATAAGCACTCCAAAGGTGCTAATTGTAACACCAATAGTTTTTTGGCACCCACCGTGGGGCATGAGGCATAAAACTTCAAGAAAGCTAATGCTTTATTTCATAGGAATGATCCTCTAGTATTTGATTACATGATCCATACAAGAAGCAATGGATGGTAACAACAATAATGTTGGCGAGAGACATCCACCTTCATTACTTTGGGTTAATAACATTGGAACTTTGGCTTTTTAGGTAAATCGTGAGTCACCTAAAGGGTCAAGGAATTACTTTCCCCAATTTCACAGCGATGGAAGTTGACACCCAAATGAACATTTTTTTGCATTCACAATGGCCTATGCCATCTTGCATGTGCCACATGAAGATATCGCAGTGCGTCTCTTTGTGGAGACTCTTGTTGGGGGTGTTGCGGATTGGTTCTATCACCTGAAGATAGGTGCTATTACAAGTTGGGAAACTATGAGCGAGAAGGTTTTGGAGAGATTCAAGCTCATCGAAGATAGTCATTTGTTGTTCACCCAACTTGTAAATTCATAGATGGAGCACAACGAACAAACGAGGCATTTTGTGGCAGGATTTAATCATCTTGTTACATGACTTTCTTCTACACTCGATCCATCAATGGAGATTCTGATAAGCTATTTCATACATGCTCTTCCATTAGAGATAGCCTTCTTCCTCAAAACGGAAAAATAAATAGAGTTGAAGAGAGTGCAAGAAAATGCCATCAAGTTGGAGGATAATATGACCACTTCTGGCTTGATGAAAAAAAATTCTATCAGATCTCTAGATCAACAACCGTACCATCCAAAAAGAGATAATTTTCAGCCATGGTTTCCAACATCTCCATCAAGACCAATGATTGAAGCTACACATAGTGCAGTATTTTGTTGTTTCCATGACACTGATGCACATACCAGATTCATGTGTCTTGACAATCTAAGAATGACCCAAATCTTGGGATATGCTGAAGTTGCTCCCAATTCTAGTTTTGTACCAACATCAAGTTTGAACATTGTCTTACCACAGACAAACAACTTCGATGGTGACTCCACAATGGGATAGTTTGAACCCATTATTAAAGAAGCATACCGTCAATATTCTCTTACGGTGAATCATGAAAAAATTTCAATGATTGTGTCTACATGTGTTCAACACTTCAAAGCAAAGAAAGAAGAGGAAGAAAGATAGAGATCAAACGAAAAGGGTGAAGAGGTGCCTTCCACTTGCAATCCCATGTCTTCATAGATGGACACTATGCCAATTGATCAAGATCTATCTTCAGAAAAATTTGACATTGTGACTTCCATGATGAAGACCAAGGTACAAATATCTCAACTAGAATATCTTCAGGATCATCTAGAACAAATAGATCAAATTCTCAAAGTTGTGAAGAAGTAGGCTATGCTCAACTCATCTGTTCCAGCAGAAGCAAAGCCTGAAATGGGTCTTGGTAATTATGTGACTCTATCAAAGATAGAAACTGAAAATCAAAACATTGCTTGTTCTAAAAAGAGACTAACAGAGGGCACAAAGTCATGGACAATACAATTCGATGGATTTTTTTCATCAACAGTTTCAGAAGTAGCGGAAGTGGTCATCTCCCCTAAAGGACCGTTGCACCCATCTGTGCAATTGGAATTGACTGAAGCTAAGAAAGAGGTGCCTTTGTTAGGCCTCAAAGATGATGAAGACATGGGAATCAAACTCCTATGTGTTAAAGGTAATCTAGATCTTATCCATGAGCTGGTCAAAGGATATTTTCAAGTCAGTAAAGATCACCTACAACATTATAGAAATCAAGTTTGGAACTCGATTGATTGGTTTGAAGAGTTCAACATCCCAAAGACGGATGACAACAGAACTAATGCCTCAGGGGTATCAACTTTCCCATTTGCATCATATTCAGACTTTTGTCAGAGTACCTTTGCTTGGATATACGAATACCTGAGAATCTTCATTCCAGAGGGATTGTCTCCTACAATTCCCATAAGAAGAGAAGTAAAGCCTTTTAGGTAGGAGCAACATCGATGGGAGGCTCTTCATGCTACCATGAAGCAGACAATATCCAAAGCATTTTATCCCTTCGAGGGTGGAGTGAATCTTTGTAAATAATTTTCTTTTTCTTTAATGTTATGTAGTAATGTATCTCCTCGTTACGTTAAGTATTGTCATGTTTTAGGTGAATTCTTAGGTAGTCTTATTGTTAGGTTTTTAGGAGAACTCCAATTGTTAGGTGAATTAGGAAATAAGTCCCGACTCCAATGCCAAACTGATAAGAATACTAGTCTACGAAAACTAGAGATTCTCGATTCTCTTATGCCGTAAGTATCCGACATGGTCACCAGACGAAACCTAATGTTGTACCCAAAATAAATTTTTGCTTCAATGAGACATTTTTACTTAAAATGATCTAAATCATGTAAAATTGTTGTGAAAAGCCAATTTTAGGTAAAAAAAAAACATAATCTTTTTGTGGGTTTATGTCGAGGAAGATACTTGCAAATTTCTATAAATTTGAAAATTAGGGTTTCAAACCCCTATTTTTAGGGAAACCCTAAAAAATATGACCTTTCTAGAAATGATTGAAAATGATTTTGATAGGATAATTTGCCTTCACGATCACACTGGTCAAGTCAAAATCACCAAAAAGTTTGTTTCACTCTGGTGGGTCTATTTTCATTTTTCAGGAAGAAAGTTAGGATCTCCACAACCATTCATGGTAGAATGGCTAGTACTAGGTGTTGAAATCTAAGCCTCAAAAGCTTTAAGGAAGAATCCATGGCAAAAAATGTTCGAAAGGATGCTTCGCGATGGAGGGGATTTTCAAAGGTTGAAAAATACTGAAAATATTCTAAGTCTGGAAGATGCATGCCTTGCTACAAGAAAGGTGTTATGCAATCAATGCTTTGGTGAGTTTTAAGAACACCTGTAGATGCAACATGGTAAAAACAATTGCTATGGTGAACGTGTTCGCAATGTCGATAGCGGTGATCAACGCAGTTGGCAACATGGCGAACGTGAAGTGCGAAGAGGTAAGAAATTTCACGAAAATGATGAAGCTGCAACCAAAAGAGCCCTTGTTGGCCAGGGGTGCCCATGAGTTCAAAGGATCAAATGCAGTTATCATGTTTTTCTGAGAGTATCATCTTCTCTGTAATTCTGCAGAAGGTGCCAAAAGTGAAAGACATCAAGAACAACAACCTAACAAGGGAAAAAGCACCCCTATAGCCTAAGGGCACCCAAGAAGCATAACTACTAGATGCTAGTCTTTGGATTGGAAACCCCCAAGTGATCTTCTTGAATTCAACTTAGCTACATGACGGATCCAATAGCTAACTCATGAAACATATCAAACGACAGTAGTTTTTGATCATCTGAGCATGTAAAACGAAGGGTAAACTAATGGATATCAAAGCAAAAGAGCCCCTGCTAACCAGGGGCACCCATCATTCTAGGCAACCAAATGAAGTTTTTAGCAACTATTTTCTACAAGGAATCAACTCAACATCCTTTCAACTTTACGATCAATCCAGTTGCATGTTCATAGGACCTGTCAAGAATTCACAAACAAAGATCAAGTAGAAAGCACCAAATGTAAAGGCAAGATGAAAGACATGAAAAATTGGATAAGTGTTAAGGAAATTGCACCTTCCTAGAAATAGGCGCCCAAATTTTTGGGCAATCAGATGCAGTCTACAAGCTCAATAACCTCTAGGATCACCTTCTTTGTTTTGATTAATCTTAACAATGACATCGTTAGCAAGTTCAACAGATAAATCAAACATCAGATGATAAAGATCAATAGTTTGTGGAAGATTGCAAAGTAAAAATTATATCACAAAAGGTCAAAGGCATCCCTGCAGGCCAAGGGTGCCCAAAATTTTGGGGTCTCTAAACCAACTTTCATGAACTGCAAGGGCAGTCAATCTTTCTGGTACTAAACTAGTTACCCATTCCACATCTCAGCACGTTCATCAGAATCATCAAGCATCAGAGATCTCAGATCAAGGCACTGAAGGTCAAAATGGAAGAAATGAAAAGCAACCAAGAAGATGACTAAGTCTGATGAAAAATGCACCCTTTTGGGAAAAGGCACCCAAGATATTGAGGCATCAGATTCAAGTTTTTAGCTTTTCAGCTCCTGAGCACACTTCATCAGAGTTGATTCAACTTAGCAATGGATCTGTCAGCACCACTTCAGGATCAACTGAGCAACCAAAATTGAGGATTGAACAGAGGCACTTCATCACAAAAAAAGAATGAAAAATGTTTATCTCCTCAACTTGGATGCCTAAATTCAAAATAGGAACAATTGACTGAAGTTGAGATATTTTGAAGGCCTTTACATGGCTAAAACGTCCCAAAATTGGTTGAATTTTCTCCAGTGAACTCCTAATCAGGCAGATTGACTCCCCAATTAGGTTTTGGACACCCAATTGATTCTTACAACCTCATATTGACATATCAAAGCATCTAGTTTCCCATTCTTCATTATTTCTTTGCAAGTTGAGGAGCTCAAAAACATATATTTTTCTCTCCAGAGCCATTTGAAGATCTGACGGAAGCCTTTCTCAACGTTCTTCATTTTTCCAATCTCAAGTTGCATAGAAGGATGCCTTTCACATGATTTCATCTTTAGATATCATTTTCAAAGGCAACAACATATAACTTCAAACTTCTTGTCTTTTCCTTTATTCTTGTCTTAGATCTTCTTGCATGTCCAAGAAAACAATAGTTATTCATAGATCTGACCTTTTGGGTATGATTAGCACAAATTTTTCAACAAAGCCCATCAGATTTTTCAAGAAAAGTAGCCTTGTTGCCCCTATTTTTTAGGGTTTCTGAAAAAATTCACAATTTTGAAAAACACACAAACTGGGTTTGTTTAGCTTTGAAGCACGAACAAAACCCATGTGTTAGATTTTTTCGAGAAAAATAAGTTTCTGGTGCCTCACTGCCTCTGCCACCGAAGGGCTCTTACATGCCATAGAAAAATTCATTTTTTTGAATTTTTGACATTTTAGGTTTGTTTAGAAAATTATTCTCAACAAAACCCATGTCTCAGAATATTTTGTAAAAATTACCCTCGGCAAGGCTATTTTTAGCAGTTCCAGAAAAAAGTTGTCCAAACAATATCGTGTACATAGTCAATCTTCAAGGTTTTCAGAATGCAGTTCTCTCAAGTCAAATACAAGACCAAAATGGTCTTACTCCACGACTTCCTGAAAATGGTTGGCACTGATCTACATTAGGCACACCCAGAGGTCGATTTGAACATATTGACAAGCATAAACACTCAAGTCCACAGGTCCCATATGGTTTCACCTCGTATATCTGACAACCTTCCAAGGCTAGTTTAGAGGACTGATATTGTTGGAATTCTATGCATGCATTTCTCACACCTAGAGTATTCATAGTCAAACTTAGTGGTTTCATCATACAATATTCTTTCATTGAGAAGAATCAAGAAAAGTGTCAAAAGTGCAAAGTTGCGGGAGAAACGAAGGTCATCACTCCAGTTACAGAGCTGCCAAAGTTACCAATAAATTCCTTGCCAGTATCAAACATAAAGATGGTGACTACATGAGTCTCAGTGATGTGCAAATGAAATTTCAGGATCTCGTCTGTAGCAGTTTTTGTGGTGACCCAACGAGTTGCAAGTTAAGTCAGATCGCGATCATGTCAGCAAGGTTGGATGATACAAGTTGCAAAGAATATTGACTACTAGGAGTAAATTGTGAGTGGTGAAGAGATGTTATAATGACATGTCATCATCCCACAGAGCATTAATTATCTAGAGGCAGAGGAAGTCAACGATTGGTTGGAGGAATTGTTGACTAGAGGTGATGTGGTGTGAACACTTAGTTAGGACGTCCTACCCCTCCAAGATAACATTTATGATAAATAGTTAACTTGATGCCTCTTTCCAAGTTAACTCACTGTCCCATTGATCATGCATGTCTGATCCCACTAATTGTGGATATCTATTTTGGAGGCACTTTGTATATTGAAGTTCTCTTTTAGTTTATAATTAGTTAACTGAAGTAAACTTTCCAGTTGACTGCTAGGTCACCTAGTTTTAGACATAAGAATAAATCTTGTAGATTGGCAAGAACTCATTGTTAACTCAAGGATATTTTAGGGTTGCCTACTCCTTTGAGCTTCTATAAATAAGAGCCTTTGCTCATTATTTTGTAACCTTTATTTACTACACAAAATTGTTGCACCATTATGCCAACAAGCTTTCAAGTCAGTACGTGTTCACTCTTGGATGAGAGTTATTTGGTTTGATAAGAAAGTGTGTATGATTTCGTACCTTTTTTGTCCCAAATCTTTGTAATTTGTTGAGCAAGTTTTAAGAAATATATCAAAAGGCATATGAAATTTGATCCAAAGTTTCAAGTTCTGTAAACATTTTGTTTTTATAATCTATTTTTTTAATCTACCCCTTGGACAAGCATCAACGCCTCCTTGGGAATTTTGATATTAATAGTTATCATTTGATGTTGTGTAATGATCTATTTTCAGCCTACACTTTGGACAAGTGTTGTCACCTTCTCAAGAATCTTGTTATCCACTACATCATTCTTTGTTGTTTCTAGTAATCTAAGTCTTAGCCTACACCATAGAGAGGTGTCATCACCTCCTTGTGAATCCTAAGATTCAGCTTACCATAAGAGTGTTTGCTTGCATAAGGCCTTATTCCACCATAGATCTAAAAGTTCAAAGCCTTCAGACGCATTCTGAGAGATGGTCAGCCCAAGTGATCCAACTATTTGATTCCTGCTATTATATTCTCTTGCTTTATTTATCTAGAGGAGATAGGATAGATTAAAAGTTAGCCTAGTTATAGTTAAGATCTGCAGAAATAAGAGAAAACCTTAGCTGCAACGCATTGTGTTGATGCACCCTTGTGTCCTGCCACTGAGTAAAAGATAGGAACATTAGTTTACTTTACTTTTTATGCAAACATTAGCAACAAGAGGGATCTTCCCCTCCTAATTTGAAGAGCAGTCATTATGCACTGTGTATAGCTGTCTATTTCCAATAAACACTCCAGAGGTGCTAATTGAAATGCCAACACAATCTTTGAACAAGATTTTATGTGATCTTTTGGGATGAATAATGAATGAAGTTTAAGTTGATATGGTTGTATAGAATTTGAAGATTTGGATTTGGTTTTAGTTTAAGTGAAGACAACCACTTGAGCAGGCCACTCAAGGTAATTGTTCTTTGCTACATTTATAGTTGTTTTATTTCTATTTAGTAGTTACTTCTGTTAGTCATTAGTTTATAAATTGCATGTAAGTTAAAACAGATTCTCATATTATGATTATCAATGATGATAATATGTATGAATGCATTAAATTGACTTGTAGTAATCTAGATGATAGATTAGGTTCAGTTATCAATTTTGAGGCAGCTTCAATAATTATCTGTTAACAACAGTTCAACTATAGACTATGTTGTAGGCACCCATAGCCATTAGCGCCAGTTTGATTCTTTCAAAGTTATGTGTTTCCATGATTTTCCAACAAGTAGAATACCTTTAATAAGATAACCTAGGTAATCTCAGGTCTATGAAAGCACATATAGTGCCAGTGCCATCACAAGTTTACAAGCCCTAGTTGACAATTTAATGAAGTCTTTACAATGTTGAGTGGACTGTTCAACTAGGTCATTCCTCTAAATGGTGTGATTTCCACCAAGTTTACAAGACACTAGTTTAGACTCTACAACAATAGTCTTGCACGATGAAACCTTATAGCATCATTCCCACATGATATATTATAACTTTATTCTCACATAATGATACCTAATAACATTTTTCTCACATGACACCTTGTAGCATCATCTCACATAATGAAAACTTATAACATTTATCTCACATGATGTCAACTTAGAACATCTTCTCACACGATGACACACTTCTTATAACATCATTGTCATATGTGACACATTGTTTGCAATGTGGACTCACATGATGACATAATACAAAATACTCCTTATAGTATTCTTACATGATGACATTTATACAAAATTCCCTACAATATTATTACATGATGATACCTTATATAGCTTGCCTTACATTATTTGTATGCACCAACATCTCATATAAATATTCTTGCATTGATCTTACATGATTCCATCCTATAATATGTTCATCATATTGTTCTTACATGGTGACGCATTATACAATATTATTTATACTATTCTTACGTAATGAAATATCATGTGACATTCCTTATATTATCATCATGTCAAATTATTTATATTAGTCTTACAAGATGATATCTTCTATGAAACTCCTCACACTATTCTCACATGATAAAATCTGACACATGGCCACACATTTTAGATATATGACTACGCCTCCTTGTGTGCAACATTAGAAGCACTCATATGCCCACCATTTAATTTATAATTAAAAAATCATATGAATCATATCCAAGGCCATTACACTAATGTTTTAACCATTACATTATTGCATTGCATCTCCGCTCTCTTTGTAATTCACTATATGATTCCATCTCACACTCAATTTAATGGAGGCCATATAAACTTATTAGAAAATGTCATATTGATCCACTTTTATTTGGTGTCATAAGCATGCTTTATGGTGGATGTATGGATTCCAACTCCATGGTATGTTATGCATCATGATCTCATCTATATTAGTATTAATGTGCATAATTTCTAGTGGCCACATCAATTCTAAATCCACATTATCTTATGTGTAGTGCTTTCATTTATACAACACATAACACAAGATGTAACCTCGTAAAACCCTTTTGGGAAAATATACCCTCCCAAACACACTCACTATATTATTAAAAAAATCCATTACAATATAATATTATAACATTATTTTTATTTCAAGATCAAGAGAATATTAGATATTTCACTCACAAAACATGATTTCTAACCTATGAGAAATATAGTAGTATCATAGACATAAATCCATAGCCATATTATAATTTCACAACCAAGAGCAACAAGAGATAAACACTCTAAAACCTTAGAGAAGATCCAACACAATATAGGTCTTCCAATCACTTAACCACTCAAAATATCTCATTCTAAGCACTATATATATAGACAAGGATCAACAAGAAAATTAATTTTTCTAATCAATTCTCTAGATTCAAGAGTCATTGTAATCTCCAAGGTAAAACCCATATGGATATTAATTTATTTATTATGCTTTGGATGATATGTTTTCATTTGAACCCCAACATACATAAAATGCATTTTACTAATGTTTTTGATAAATTAAAGAGGGGTTATAGGGCCCCCACCCATTAAAAATGACAAAAGGTCAACAAAACAGGGTTATTGAGAGGTAAAACTTGCATAGTCACAAAAATGATAGAAACAACATAGAAAAACCCAACCAAAAACATAAACCAACAAGAGGTGAAGACCTTGGTTACAATTTGGTAGAGAAGTAAGATCCTTGAGCCTAGTGATAACCTTCAATTCATCCATAATAAATTTCACCTTATTAAGTATATAAGTCGTATCCATGTTATTCATACTCTTGTTAGGTTATCTCAGGATAGATTTGCCTTTGAAGATATTATAAGGAGAAGAAGAGTGGTTATGTTTCTTAACTTTCTCAAGCTCTAAATGGAGCATCACAAAGCTCTCAATTTGAAATAAATGATAGAAGAGAGATATTGCATGATGCTATCTTGATTACCAACAAGATTATGCATGTTAATTTATATTTTGTCAATCCCTTCTCTTAAAGCATCCTAGGTGGCCTAAAAATCAATAAGAATTTTATTTAGTGGGTGGCAAGAATCACACAAATATATTTTAGTTCCTCCTCCCAGATAGACTAACATAGGTTTTTGGGGGTGTCTTTTCCATAATCTCGATGGAAGTATATGGGTGGTATTATTTCTTTAGTGAGCTACCTATGGAGTCGACTTCAATGTGAGTAGGATGAACAATGAGGAATTATAGATTTTCCAAGGCTAGGGATAGGACTTGAGACTTATTTTTATTAGTAAAAGGGAGGGGAGAACTATTATCTTTATTATCATGTTGGAAAAAATCCTTCCCATTAGAGATCACAATTTTCAATTGTTTAGGTTTTAGGACAATAGTGTCAACCTAGTAGGCTGCTATCAGGTTGTTAATAAAGGAATCATTAGACTTATCTTCCTCAAAGGGTCAAGTATTTCTCAAATGTATAGTAATACACATGTGGCATCATTAAATCAAGGTTTGAGACCAATAAAAATACTACATTTAGAGTTCAACATGAAAATAAGCCTTTTCTATAAAGGTAAAAAAATAAGAATTCTTTGGAGGAGGTTAAAAAGTAATAGAATAAATTATTTTTGAGAAACGCAATATTGTTGAAGAATTATTAGTAGAAATAATTGAATTATATCCATAAAGACACTTATAGCTATAAATTTTAGCTAGGGGAGGTGATCATTTTTATCAAAGAGCTACTAAAGAATCTAGTTTTAAAAATGCTAGTCTCTAATTTTTTTACATAAGTTGTGTGGACATAATAAAAAATAACTATATTTTGGTCTATTAGGAAGGATCTAGGTGTATCAAAAACCACTATTTTTTTTGAGGAGATATAAGAAGATTAATAATTTAATGAATTATGGAATAAAGAGCATGCCTTTAAATCAATTGATTCTTAACCTAATACTAGTAGGAATACCAATCCTTGGATCCCAATGTAAAGTATGCATATAGACTTAGTTTTAATAGAACCAGAAAAGAAATGTATTCTTCAGGGACACCCATTTCCCAAAAATAGGTTATGCAGGGGGTAGTTTGGGGCCCATAATATTGTTGGTGTGAATTGGGTGTTTTCCCTAATTAGTTCACCTAGTAGGTCCTATTCACATGTTAAGTTTACTTAGGTCCTAGAAATATTTATAGAAGTCTTACTTGTCAATGAAATATTATCTTATCTCATTACTTCTTGTGTCCTATTTTATTTAATATTTTTATTTTAGTCATTTCATGTTATAAAATTAAGATACTTGTCATAATCTTGTCTAGTCCTATATCTCAATCTTGCCTATATAATTAAGTCATCATATGAACATTTTAAGTTAATTTGGAACAAGTAATGTAATCCATGTAATCATATTAGGGTTTAGTCAAATCCATTGTGCCTATAATCAAGTGATTTTTTTCTCTTGCTACTCTCTTGTGGAAGGCATATTTTGGTAGATAACAATAGCATGAGAATAGATATCCAAATAGGATGGAAGGCTTCTCATTTATGGAAATTCTATGAGAGAAATCAAGGGCTAAGATGCATTGAGTGATGGATGGCCAGGATTGAATGAGGATAGGGTTGGGATCAAAGTTGTAGTCATGTGAAAAGTGTCACATGAGTGATAAGGGCTAGGTTTAGGATTAGGATTAGGGAAACATACTTATGTGGATGGATAGGATTAAGATATGTGATATTTTATGAATGGATGGGATGGAAAGTTAGTTTGAATTTTGGCTAGGTGTCTAAATTCAATAAATCTAGACAAGGGGTTAGTTAGACATGTGAAGGGGACACTTATCACATGAGGACAAATTTAAATTGTGATCCATGTAAATAAGTTCAATGGGTAGGATTAAATGGATAAGGATAGAGGATAAAGGTGAATTAAATAATGGAGGAAAAGGTAATGGGTATTAATTAGCCTAAATTAATTAATTAATTAATTTAGTTGGAGGATTTGGGATAAGGCTAAAATCAATTAAATAAATATAAAATTTATTTAATTAAAGGTCTTAGATGAGGGTAATTGATAAATTAATTAATTAAATAATGAATATTTAATTAATTAATTGGCTAGGATAAAGTGGGATAAAAGTGATGGAATAAATTAATTAAATAAACAAATATTATTTATTTAATATGGATTAAGGTAGGATGAAATTAGGTGTGGTTGGGTTAGGTTATATTTTAGGTGTCTACAACTATGGCAAAGGACTATATTAAAATTTATGGTTAAATGGCAATAATATCAGCACTCAACACAGTCTTCCAATGCTTGGTCATGTAGGCAACGCCCTACCAACCTCTAGGGGGCTTAATTTTGGCCCCTCAAGCTTTAATTGGATAGTTTTTGTTAATATCACCATAAATTTTGACTCAAATGTTAGATTTGGGGAAACGAGATATTGTCAAAAAGTTAGTTTTGAGAAATTTCCAATGGTATAGGTCTCATATGAGATTTTAGTATTGGTAAATTATATTTTTGCTTGAAGTCATATCTTAGTTTTTGGCTCATGAGCTCATATCTCAAATTTTCACAATTCTTGTAGCATTGGAAAGGTATTGAGATATATCAAACCATCCATAAAAAAAATTTAGATTCAACCCCAAGTAAATTTTATTCAATTTTTTCCATATTTGCATTATGGAGGATAACTTGGACATGTTGACACTTGGAAAAGTTTTGTTTTGATCAAATCACTTCATTTCAGCCACATGATATGTATTGATATTTGATTTTATTATTTGAGGAGTGTATCATTGTAATAATCATGTGTTATGTAACCATCCTTTTATAATATTTTGACTAAGGACAATTATGAGTTTCAAGAAAAGGCATCTTGACACATTACAGGTGGCTCGATATTTTGGCTCATCTTTATGGAATCATCTCTAAGCCAGATACACATTGGAAGAAATGAGTCCAGAGTGATAAAATGATCATATCATAGGATTGATTGGTACAACCATTTGTGCTGACATCTTTTGATAGATCTCAAAAATTGGGTTCCCAAACACACTTTGGGCCAAGATTTGGGAGATCTATGGAGATCCACATAATCCTATTTTCCCAGATGAGCTTGCATTAGATTGCACCATTCTACTTGATGATGCTGATAATATACCCTTTGATGGTGATACCTTAGAGGAGATCAAATATTGTGCAATACTTGAGTGTCTTGGTAATCAAGAGACCTTTCTTGCAACTCCTACTCCTCCTATTGAGATCAAAAATCTATCTATTGTTGCATCATCAAAGTTCATAGATGCTTCTTTGAGAGATTCCAATGATTCTTTCTAGTAAGTAAATCACAATCTTTCAAATAAATATTTGTGGGATGATTACTTGATAGGTATTTTAGACTTGGTTGTGGAGTCTCACATTTTAGATTTAGAGGAAACATTTGAGGGGTTATCTCTCCTCTTTGATGATAATCCCATCATAGCTATTGTCACATTATATTTGTCTTTGGATCTTGTTCAAGATCAATTACCATCTAATCTCGTTTTGTCACCTTCTTCATTGATTAGGAATGTACTTGATTTAATTGTGGCAACACAAGAGAAAAATTTAGAGACACAATCTTTATACATTTAGATTCATTTTCCTTCTGATTCCTATCTATAATGGGAAGCATTCTTGTACTTGTACTTAGTCAAGTATTTTGATTATATGGTAAAAACAAGTTTTGAAGGGACCCAAAACCCTTTACAACTGAACATACAAAATGTTGCTTAAAGATGAAACATTAAACTAACAACAACAACCATCAACAAAAAACAAAAAAACAATAGGAAACAAATTGAGACCCAACAACAAGGAAAACAACAAAGCAAAACACTGAACTAAATACATTTCATGCTTCTTAAGGTGTTAGCCACCTCAAGCTCGTGGTTCCTATGAAGGCCAATCATGTCCAGTATTTCTTTTTTCTCGTTGTCAAAGGACTTCCTCAGGTTACCTTTCCCTCTAGTAGCAGGGCCTTTGACATCGTCCTTTCCAACCTTTTCCCCTTTCCCTTTAGTCGCCTGGTCCTTCTCCATCAACTCAGTAAAGTAGAGTTGGTCTTCTCTTAGCTCACTAATGTTGTAGAACAAAACCTCCAAGGAATCAACACTATTCTTAACGAAAATGTGGCGAGCTTGCGATAGATTTTTTATGTCCGCGTTGGTATCCAAGACCTTGATCTCCAACTCAACTAGATATTGCTCACATAAGGACTTGAAGTTGGAAAAAGAACACTCAAGATAAAAAATTCTATCAATCAAAATATCTAAGGCTGAGCCCTTTGGAATACTCTACACATTTTCTTTCAATCCTTGGATCTTGATGTTAACCCTATTGAATTCCCAGAGAGTCCACTCCACCAACTTGAAAGTTCAAGTGGCTCTTGCACATGCCATGTCAAGGAGTTCAAACATTGAGGTGGTGTCATCATTTAGATAGGAGAAATCCTCCAACAACTTGTTAAACTTAAGGGGTTTTGAATTGCCATGCCTCAGATTAAAACCCTCCTCCTCCTACACAAATTTGTCACCAGAGGGTTCCACACTATGTGTGTTTTGAACCAAGGAATCATCAATTTCAACTGTCTTCTCCTCTAAAAACTTCTACTTGCAATGCTTTGTGGTATCCTTTAAAAAAAAATTTGGCATTTGATTCTTCAACTTGGCAATGCATTTGGAAGCCCTTCCAGGATTTTCCTTAGCCTCCACAACCACTACATTCTCCTGCAAGCCCTCTCCCTTACTACTTGCCTCAACTTCATCTAGTCCAATACCCACAACATTGTCCTTAGAATTGGAATCCTCATAACCAAACTTTGTATCGTTTCCAATAGACTGGGACTCCACCTTTTGAATAATGATCCTCTTGGCAGCCCATTTTCCTTTAGGGTTTCCCTTCTTTCTTTTCTTGGAAGGGGCAGCCACAGGGAAAGACGACCCATCCTTGCCCTCCTCATTCCACTTCTCTTCCTCAATAGAGTTGGTGTCCAAACCAATCGGGCAAGAATCATCACTTAAAGCATTTTTCTTTCCCTTAATAGATTTAGCAGGAATGGAGGCTTTCACGTGTTATATTATAAGCAAGATAAGGCCCTCATGCAGGACCGACACCCTCCTATTTTTTAAATGCACATACATAGAAACTGCCAAGGAGGAAAATATAAAGAAAGGAAACAAAATAAACAACCCATGTCTAAAATGAATTAAAAGAGTGAAATGGTGGCCTAATATTGTAGTAAATCTGCCTTCAAGCGTCACATACCGCATGATAATCTCCAAAATATCTGCCTAGATTTTCTTTAGAGATGTTTGCTCATAGCCTTAATATGACAACTTGATAAGCTTTTTCCATTCATAATCCTTAAATAATTGAGCCATAGCCTCCTAATTGCTCTTCTTGTCTTTGAATAATTTGTGACCAACCACAGGTAGCCCAGTAATAGTAGCTATAAACTCCCCATTGATCTTGAATACCATACCCTTAACCTGAAGCTTACGATTATGCCAATATGAAACAAATTTTGTTGATGTCATGTCATAATATTGTCTAGTTCTATATCTCATCCTTTCTTATATAATCAATGCATCATATGCACATTTTAAGATAATTCAAGTAATGTAATCCATGTAATCATGGGGTTTAATCAAATACATTATGGCCATAACCAAGAAATATTTTTTCTCTTGCTACTGTCTTGTGGAAGGCATATTTTGGTTTTGTAGGTGATCCTGAAAGATTGAGTCCATTGATGACTCCAATGAATCCAACAAAGAAAAAACACCATTTATCTTGTAACACTATTAGATAAAAGAAAACCTCACTATTTGCTAGGCCTTTAAGTTGAGAGGTAATCCCAAAGGAATGAAACTCTAGCTAGTACAATTCAATTTATTCTAACTTCAAATCCTTAATGTGAGATACAAACACAACAAGTACCACAAGGGTCTTTGATCGTTTGAAATTTAATTCATAAAGGAGATGGTGGAGAATCTAGTACTACTAGTGGAAATGATACAAGTAGTAGTAGAATCCATAATGTGATACAATTTTTTAGAAGAGATCAATACAAATAGATACTATATAGAATATCAATGAACAAGGGCATGAGAAGAGGTAAGATATTATGATAGTTTCAACTATCTCCACTCCCACCTAAGTTGAGTTATTTTTAGTAGGCACGCATCTTGCTATTAGTGTGACTAGGAAAGGAATGGTAATCCTCACCCTTAATTAATTAGAAATCCCCTCATCATTCCAACTAATCCCTCACCATTCAAGCATTCAATTGTGTTAGTAGTCCTAGGTTTTGATTACAAAGATGAGTTAAATAAGAAAGTAGAAAAATATAAATGACACACAAAGTAATTGTTAGCGAGTATAGCTACTATAACTTCAAAGCCTACAAGAGCTAGAGTATATTTTTCATATGACCTAGATACATAAATTATGAATTACATGTTCATTGTGATCAAATTTTAAAATAAACTAGAGGATTGGATGCATTAATCTAAGCATGGAGTAAGTGGTGTTCAAGTGGATTTTAGTTGAATAAAAATTATTAAAAAATAATGATCAAAAGGAACAATAATATGGTATACACATCATTATAAACTCAGATAGAGAAAATATAGTTTAAAAAATCGAATAGAAAAGTTACAAGAAGACGTAGCAATGAGAAAGAAAGAAGGAAAGCAATAGATAACAAAAGTACTAGTTTCGAGAAAAGATAAAAAGATCTACATCTACATATATAAAATAAGATATGTAAATGGATAGAAAAAGGGTGGAACTAAATGAATTGAAGCAAAGGTTAGATGAAAACATAAATAATTATGATAATGAAAGATCCAATTCAAAAGAATTGCAACAAAATTTGATGGAAGCCAATGTCTAGCAAATATAGTGCAAGTCAAATTGGACAAAGAAAAAGAAAGAGCATAATTGTGGGAACACAAAATGGAGGAAGAGAGAAAAATAGTGAAAAACTATAGTTGAACTTGAGGAAAACAGAGAATGAAATAATATCTTTTGAAAGTAGAGCATGATTTTTTTAGAAACAAATTGATTCATATAAAATAACCTTCAAGTGTAATGTACTTCATTAACAAGAAATATACCATGTTCTAAGGTTGTAGGAGCTTCGCCCTTTCATAACCCGCATGCAACTTGATCATAGTTTCACCCTTTTTGAAGAACAAATTTATACTTTTCATATTCGACAATTTGTTGTGGCTTTTGAGATTTTTACCATTGTAGGATAAACCCATCACCTTGGCAATAACATCCCCACTGAATTTGAAGGAAATTCCCCCCATTTTAAGTTGCATTTTGTTCTATGTACTCACAAACTATATTGACATATTTTCATCACGCCCATTAAGGTTGTAACAACCACAACCTTATTACAAGGAAATTAAATGAAATTTTTCAACTTTGTAATGAAAAGTAAACATTCCTAAAAAATAAGGAAAACAAAATTTCTTCAATAACATAGATTACATTTTCTTAAATGAAAACATGGATAAACATATTAGCTTCCAGTTTAATAACTCAAAAACTTTCAAGTACATTTCACTATACTTTTCTTTATATTACCACTTAAACATTTTCAAGTATAAATATATATTAAGAAAATAAGGTTTAGGGTCAGATATCCTTATCTGGATACTTTCATTCTTTTATGTCTTCCAAGAGTCGGTAAGTCAACTGCAAGAGGGAGATCATCACCCAAGGGATTTACCTCTAACCACAGACTTAAGCGGTCCCTCACACACCTTCCGAACTGGAAGTGGCCCTGCCCTTCAACAAAGGGAATGGTCAGGAACCCTCTAATAAAATTCATCTTAGCTCTGGTGTTTGTGACCTACCTAACAATACCATCTATCATCTATGAAGAACCTCCAACTATGATAGACAACTCTAATTGCATTAAGTATCTAGTACACGGTGAACCGACATGTGCATGCAATGACTCATGCACCCACTTTGGCCAAAGTTTTTTTGTATAAAAATACATTCGCTACTTACTTGGAGTGAAGTCGTATGTTCACCCACCCTACTCGACTTGGAGACTTATCTGACCTTGTGATAATTCAAACTTACTATTTAATTATTGGACAATACTTCATACAAAGTTTCTCTTATAAGGAAATGTCTTTATTTAAGCCATACTCCTAGACACTTATCAATCTCGAGCATTATAGTGCTCCTTGACTAATTTTCCTTCCAAGTATAGTACTGCTCCTTGACACTTGTCAATCTCGAGCATAGTACTATTCCTTGTTAAATCATAATTCATCTAAGTTGTTAAGTCTTTCTGACTTTAGTACACCCATGTTACATCCACATAACAACTTGGGCCTCGACAACCACCGCATGTTCTAGTTCATTACTTACTAAGCTGATAAACGACTTGATTGGTTATACTTTACTGACCTGGAATAACCAAGTTTCATTCCTATAACTTCTTGGGACTTAGCAACTGTCGCTTATTCTAGTATTTCATAGTACCATGGGATTTTTTTCTCTCCCATTCTAAGCATAAGTAGTAGATACTAATGACTTACGGTCCTTGACTAGACCCTCTTGGTCGCAACAAATAGTATTAACAAAATGTTAATCTTACATAAATAATAAATATTCTTCTTGAACTGAAGAATCCTTCCTCATGTTATATTCTCAAATGTCCAATTTTTAGTTCCACTATAGAATCCTTTCTTAGAGTGTGAAGACTCACTAAGTAATAACTCATCTGAGTTAACAATAATTTTTGACTGAAACACCTGAGTTACTTTCGGGTAACTACTTGGGTCTTGGCTACAACCTCTTGTTCAAATCCTTAACATAACCCTTGAGATCTACTACCCTCATAATATAATGATTAATCAAATCTTGACTTATCTTCTCATCATAAGGTATACTGATTCATATAATAATTCCCCATAGTGAAGGTTAAATCTTCCAATAAAAAAATAACTACATTTAAGTTTCGACCTTTCATGCTAACATTGTAGTCTTATTTATTAAGGTTAAAACCTCTGTAGACTAGCTAGTTCTACTAATATAATAATTGTATTCATTAAATCTTACCTCCTAAGGTGGTCACATTAATCCACGCCCACGAAGGTGTTCGCAATTAAGATGATTTCAAATTTATAAGCAAAATATGACTCCCCTATTGTGATTCTAGCAATGTTGAGTTTTAGGCATCTTCCATTTAAACAAGTCCATATACTCTTGTATGGATAGTCATATACCTTTCCTCAATTAGGCAACTCTTATGATTGATTCCTACATTACCAAATTGGCCTTATCATGGTCATGCATTAGCTTATCATTCTGCTTTACGCTTTCATAAAAGAACTATAGATTCCTTTACAACAAAGAAGTACTTTTCTTTTGTATTACTAGGTAGTGGAAAATTTAGAATAATTTAACTATAAATTAGTATCCTACACATCATTTGAATAGCAGGTTTCACTGTCTTATAGTGTTGACCAATTTTGAGAGCGTTCTAATCGTCATGCTCAAAAACCTCAGGAATATATATTTATTTTTGATTAAACACAATGATACCTTCAACACACAACTTAATAGCCACTAATGAAACACTGGGTCATAGCCCTTTTATCATTTTACTCATTATACAATTCTAAAAAAAAATAACATAAATGAGTCTTTGTTGCTCCATTTCCAAATTTCACACTTACAAAAAAATAGTTTCATACCCTTTCAAATTTTCTAACAAGAAATTCTTAAACATTCAAAGACTTTCAGACTTCACTCTTTAAGCAAGACAATAAGTTTTAATATCAGATCAGAAATTTGACGTGCCTGTAAACACCTTTAGAATTCGCTTTCTATTGGACTATACACACACTTCAACCTTCATGGTTAAACCTCTAAACTCCTAAGATCTATCCTTCCACCCTTAAACAAGAATTTAGACCTCCTTAGATGCTTGCACAACTTCACTATCATATTTCAAGTACCAATATAATAAACAACAAATACAACTCTCCATTCGTCTATTTTGTAACCCCCAATATAGAGTAAAACAAGTAGAATATAGAGAAAAGAGAGGACTTAACCTCCTCTTCTCCACTAGTGCCCACTAAAGAATTTGGTTAAATTTAATTAATGCAGATCAGTTGAATCAATCTTAAAAATGCTTCTCCATGCCTATGCAACATCATCAAATTAATTTGAAGACTTCCAGAAGTTTCCCCAACTCCCACGTTATACTGTTTGCAATAGTTCGACTACTTTAGTTGCTTTATTTATATCCAAAATTTGGCCTCTTATGAGGCTATTATAATGCAGATAGTTTTCACCCATTTTCCTCCAATATAGGAGTTGATGAGATATTCTTTGTCCACTAAAAATCTGTTGAAAATCATTCAATACATTGACTAGGTCAAAGCATAAATAAGTGGAGATGGATGCCACCTTTTAAAGTTGTTTCAATCCCTATTCTTTAGCATATAATTGTTCTTTTTCCTAGGCACATAATACTCTACATTAACAACCAAATGTGGTAGCATAAATACCATAACAATTAGAAAATTCACCCTCTTGCAAACCACCTTTATCTTCCTATAAGTATGCAATTTAAATGATTTATTCAAATTTAAAAGTGATTACATGCTCATCCAAATCGTGGCTTCTAATTTTACCATTGTTCGAATTTAATTTATGTCCCAACATCATTGATTGGCCTAAATGAATGGCCTATAAATTAGGCATTCCAAGCCTTCAAGTTTTACAATCATTTCTTCTAATATCATTCCTTGAGTATTATGCAATTATTACCTGTTTGCATTTTCAAAAATTATCAATATATATTATATTTATACATATAGACATATGTACATTCTTGTATGTCCAAGCATACCAACATACTTATATACTTATACAAAATGCGTATAAATACATATGTATGTACATATCCCTATCTGCCACATGAACATATGTCCATATATATAAGCACATATACTTCTCTATTTACATATACAATACATACTAATATCCTGAAAGCATATAAGAACATAAAAGACTCACATTATCATTTTTATATTTAATAAACAATATTATCAACACAATTATTCTTATATTTATATAATTACACACTTTTCAATAAAAGGATATACTAACACCCTAAAGGCTTCCTCAAGGAAATTTCCCTATAACTCAACTTAGGTTTAAACAACCCCAAGACATGCCCTTGGTTCAACTTTCCCGAACATATCACTTACTGACCTGACCTAGGAACAACTTGATGAGCTCAGATGGCTCCTACTATTCGGCTCTTTAACCACTTCCTTCTCTTAGGTGATACTCCCCCTCATCAATTGGAGGTGTGACGTCCGACCCTGTCATGCACTTGGCAACCAAAACACGTAGTTAGCCATTTTATTTATATTGCATCCATTTCATTTCATATAGATCATTATTTCCATTCAATACATTAAAACCATTTCATGACACATATATTTCATCTAATCATTCAACTTGTCAATCATTTTAATCTCATAAATTCACATTGCATTCAAGTTTAAGTGAATAGTAAATAGTAATTCAGGGATGGGATGTAACAAAGGCTCTTAAGGAATGGAGCCAAACCACCTTCAACACAAATGTGCCAAAGTAGTGGGTCATTTTTGAACTCATCACATAATCTCATCTTCGTCCCCACTCTGTCACCTCCACAATGAAGGTTTTTCCCAAGTGGCTACGTGTTGTAAAAAAATGTAAGAAATTTCACCAATTTTATGAGATAGACAAAGTAAACTAGTGAGGTTTCTCAAAATGAGAAAGAGTTTTCTATAACTAAACTTTATTATCATCAATAAAGATGATTGAATGATCATTAATTGATGAAATGTGCCTGAGATAAGGATTATCCTCGAGAAAAGGTAAGTCATCAACTTGTTCACAAGCCATACCATTTTTAAATCATCCTCATATGGGTTAGTAATACAACCCGTGCCATTAGTCCTTTTCTAGAGATCAAAAAGACTAGATTTAAAGCATACCTTAGATATATTATTAAGCTTCTTGATAATAAACAAGTTTGAATTCATGAGAAATCCATTCTCATACTTTAAATATCAATCAATGATGACACAACCCTATAATATATCTTAGTAATTTCCACCTCATCATTCCAATTCCATAAGGTTACCAACATTACACACTAATTATAAGCTAACATGAGAGGCCTTAAGGCCAAAATTAAATCCTTACTTTTTATCCAACCCAAATATTTTTCTTGTAAACCCTAAAGATTGAAAGGATGGCTTTTAACCAACTATTAAAACACTAAATATATATAAATATGTATTAAAAAAACTTAGGGTTACTATAGGCCCTCACCATTAGGAATATTATTATTATATTGCTCTTCCAAAATAATTCTTCTTACATTCTTTGAGAGACTCAAATTGTTTCTCCAGGATCTTAGGGAATTCATATGTATTCCTAGATTAGCCATAGCATCAACCATATTGTTTCCTTATCTATGGATGTGGGATAGTTCATAATCATCAAAACCCAAGAATTTTTTTTTAATATCATTAATAATGTCGATGATAGTCCAACCCACCTTCACCTTTCCATTCACTGCATCTATGACAAGTTTGGAGTCACCTTCAATCTATAACTTTTTATACCCAATGAGAAGGCAATTTACCCCCCACAACATAGGCATTTATTTATCCATGTTGTGATATTTCTCCCCTAATGCTCTAAAGAACCTAGCAATAACATCTTCATCAGGGTTCCTAAGACTACCACCACCACTTTCCAAACCTAAGGTTCCTTTAGCAGCTCCATCAAAATTGATTTTTCCCCAATCCAAAGGAGGAGGTTTTCATTTAGTATTACAACAAGCTAAAAATTTAGAGTTGTCAAAAATAGAGGGGCCAAAATGTATTCCCCATTTGTTACTAATACTAGAATCCATAACATAAGGAGGGAAGCTCAGAATTTTCTAGATGCAAAGAGAAACATTTTCCACTAACAACATGGAGTAAGACCTAAAAACCTCCCTAACATTCTTTTTAAAGTTTTAGAATATTCTATTATTCCTTTCTTTCCAAATACTCCAATAAATATTGGGTGGATTTTTCCTCCATAAATCCTTAATTAAGGGATGAGAAGGACAGGTCCAATTCTCAATTAAACCCTTTATACATTTTCATTTATGGTCCAACTAAAGCCCAAATTTTGTAAAGAATGACCCCAAGTTTCCTTAGAGAAAGGACAATGAAGAAGTAGGTAAGACATAATTTACTCCTCTCTTTTGCATCAAATACACATTTGGTATTTAGAATCTTCTTTGTCTTAAATTTCCTTGAGTAAGAATTTGTAAGAAATTAATCTTGGGTGTGATATGACAGTTCCAAATGTTATTATAGAATCTATTATAGTGGTCATTGGTTAACAAAAAACAACAAGTAGACTTAAAAGTGAACTTCACTCTTCAATCCTTCCCCCAATAAAACCCATCCTCTTTCTAAAATAAAGAGATCCTTATTAATTTTAAAGTCTTTTGAATGATATTAGCTTTTTGGATCAACTTTTGAATATTACAACAACAATTTTTAATTTTCCTCCCAAAATCTAATGTTATAACCATTTCCCAATTTCCACCTTAAGCCCAACTAGATCAATTTCCTTGATTTGAAAATATTGTTCCAAATCATAGAACCCAAAGGATACTCAAAATTAGAGAGATTCACAATAAAATAGGTGTTGTTTAAGTACTTGGATTTCATTATTTCACCCTAGTTCTTATCATTCAAAAGGAGACCCCAACCAACCTTTAGTCATAAAGGGCTTTATTGGTTGTAAAGACCTCCATTTAAAAGAACTAGCAATATACACATATTACACATATTCAAACATGAGACATGAGACATGTCCAATAATCAAGGAAAAGAGACAAGGAATTTTATTATTACATTGATTTTAGAGTACATATGCCAATGTTTAGGCAAATCATAAAGGAATGAATTCCTTATAGTAGACCACATGGTCGAGAACAAGATTATACAATGAATCATAATAAAGACCTTCTTGGAAGGATTCTCCAACTTTTAACTCCTTCGACCACACTCAAGAACATTGTTAGAGCATGTTTTCACCCTACCACGAAGCAATTCACTTCTTTGGAATTCTTCCTGAAAGAAGAATACTCGACCCAATATGAGGAAAACTAGCAATGCAAATTTGACTAGAGTAATGGAATTGTAAAACATGACACATCTATATTCAATGACATCATGAAATTACATACATAAGCTAACGACGTGACCTATAATGTATATGTCAGTTACATATAAAGCAACATAATAGTTCATCTTTAATGCTATTTGGTTAACATTTTCTCATAATAAACAAGACGAGGTCTTAGGATAATGATATTAAACATAATGAAAGCAATTCTAATACAATTAGAATGCATGCAAGCATTAGCAATTATAACTAAATTCAAACTTCAATAATCTTAGAAATATAGGGTTTTCAACAATTTTTAAGAATACGCAAATACTATTTTAAGAAGGCATATCACATGTATGTATACTTAGATACACATATAAAGATAATATATATTTATGTGTATGTGCATTCTTATAAAATCAAGCATACATATGATTATTTATTTTATTGATTCGTGAATGCATCCATGCATACATAACCTTTTTAACAACTACATGGCAATAAGAGAAGATTTGCACAAGAGCTTTCAAACAAATCTCCTAACAAGTTATAGGTATCCATATTCAATCATCTACTTCATTATAATTTGTAATAGTTCCTCTAAACTTAGAATAAAGAAAGAAATCACTTTTTATTCTTCGTGCAATGATTAATTTTACATCTTTTCTTAATTTAGATCTTTCATGCTCTGCAACATAAATGTATGAAATCAATTTGAAATTATTTTGGTTTCATTTTAAATTACTATTAATGTCAAGCAATAAGATTGATAAGTTAATAAGGACTCAATGTGTTCACTAACTTGAATTTATGGAAGACATTACATTGATCTAAGCCAAGGAAAAGAAGTGGATGAATTTCAAAGAATTGACACCCCATCAACCATGGCATTTAAGTTTAAAGTGCAGTAATTTACTATTAAAAGGATTACTATAATAAAACTTCATTTAAAAAAAAAAAGGGTTCTACAACCTTAAAACCTCCACTTTGATCTATCCATGCCTAGTCTAACAATGCTTCTATATGCAACAATAGAAAACACGACCCTTCAATATATCAATAGAAATAAGAGGTCAAATATGAATACAAGTAATTATTACTAAAATGGGCAAGTAGAAATGAAAACCTTATTAGTAATCTTCTGATTAACAAAAGAGAGGAGTAACTTTCTTATACTTTACAAAAGAAAGTACTATCACAATTCTTACTTCCCATGTCAAATTCCAAAGCAATCTAATAGACTCAGCTCACTGCTTACTAATTGTTGATTCTAGTCATGTTAGGGTTGTATTTATAAATTATAATGACATCAATCTGTAGGCAGAGGTTAAGGTTAAGGTTAGGGTTAGCATTAGTGTTAGGGTTAGGGTTCTACGACAAATCTTAGGGTTAAGGTTAAAATAAGGGTTGACATTATGGTTATGATTCAAATATGGGTTTAAGTTCAATTAGGATTCATGTTCAATTATGGTTATGGTTGAGGATTGATTATAACACTTATATGGATTCTATTCAAAAAATTGTAACCCTAATTGTATACTAAATCTTAACCTTCACTATAATTTCAAAACATAAACCTAACCCTAACCCTACTTGTGAACCAAATATCTCTAATTGTAACCATAACCCTATTCCTAAAGTTAACCCCAACCTTAACTATAATTTTGTCTTTCATGTCGCGTTGTGAATGCTACTAGCATATATATATTATTTATTAATAATATTTATAAAAAAGACGAGAGATATCCTTTTCGAGGCGTCGATTTTTTAATTAATTTGTCACATAAAAATACATAGGCGCCTCAAAATGGATATCTCTCAACTTTTTTATAAATATTATATATATATATATGCTAGTTATAAATTATGATGACATCAATATGTAGGCAGAGATTAAGCACATCATACAAACAAATTTCTATATGATAGAGATAAATATTTAGTGACACTAAGAATTCTTGGCTCCCAAGACTAAAATCAAAGAGTTATTTTGCTAATGGCACAAATAAAATCGGTCATATGGAAAAAGTTGACCAAACGCACCTACACCATAACATAATGAGGTTCGATAGAGAAAAAGGCACTAACCTACACCAACATCAACATGGTATAAAAAACAACACATTAAATTGAAAAGATCACTGACCCTTGTCGAAGCCACAACTGGTACATTAGACTATGGAATGCATCATATGGCTACATAGTTCACTTGCTTCTATGGCTAGAGTCTTTATTTCATAAGCCTACCCGATCCTTGTCATGCTTAGGATTGGAAGACCATCTAAGGAATCAAAGTATTCTCCATTTGATTTCGAAGGCATTGCTACTGCTATTAATCTAGGAATACTTCACAACACAATGATAGGCTTATACATTAGGCCAAATTATGTTTCAACATAGACTTTTATCTACACCTCAGTTTGATACAAAAACACCCTATTTATCGGTGGAAAGGAATATTAGTGATATTACTGTCTTCAGAGTTTAAAGAGATCGAATTATATAGCTATGGGCTTTAGGAAAATTCACCGTCAACAATTCATCGTTGGAAAATTCACCACCAGCAATTCACCGCCGTGAAAAATACATCGCATTAAAAGTTTGCGATTAATTTTCATGATGGTGAATTATTGATGGTGAATTTTCCTTGAGGTGAATTTATCATGATGATCAATTTTCCGAATTTTCTGATGATGAATTGCTGAATTTGCCTGATGCCATACCCATACCCATACCCATACCCATACCCATACCCATACCCATGACATTGTTTAAACTGGAAAAATCAAATTTCAATTTTGCCCTATCACCAAGTCTATCTTTGCAGCGATATAAAGGACAAGTTTCCTATTATTATTTTCTCATTACTTGACAATAGAGATCGATAGACATAGGGTTGGCTCTTTTCCTAATCACAAAAACCGACCGGGTGAATTAAGGACATTCCCAATTTCTACAGTAGTCTTTGCATCAATAAATTAACTTTAAAATCCCAACCATTCCACAGGTACAGGGGTTGACCATTCTTGAATGGCTAAATTCCACTCAAGCAGTGCATAAAATCAACAAGGTGTATCTAGAAAATAGCTCTACCACAAATTACGATAACAAAGTATAAATGCAGCCAAGAATAGTTATGTAACCGTAAACAAAGTACAAATGCAGCCAAGAACAGGTATCATCATCTGAATTAATTATTGTCGTTATTTATTAATTATTTGCCTTTACTATTAGTCACTAGTTTTTGTAAATAAATTGAAATACTTTAGTCTGTTAGTTTTTACTTGGGTTAAGTCTTCTATATTACTGGACAAAATATTGATAGTGACTGGACAAAATAACGCTCCCAGAATATTAATAAAAAATCCATAATTAGAAACCAATGCCCATGCATAATGGGTCGACTGAAAACCATTTTCCCACACTTCCAGCAACCATTTTTGAAACTGTTATCAGTCTTCTGAATGCATTTTACCAATTCTTCATTAAAACTTGGCACCTCTTCCTTTAATGAAAGGCATGCTAAAAATAGATAGAAAATGCCTCATTTAGAGGCTTGAATAACTCCGTTGCTGCCATGGTTTAGAAGTTGTTTTTAAATATTTAAAAGAGCAGTTTGATATGCCACCAAACTTGGCTTGACTTCCACTTATGAGCCTTGGTTTTTAAGTGATTTAAAATGGCATTAGAATGTAGTTTGAATAGCCACTATGTGGCTTGCTAAATCTTTATTAAAAATAGATCAAATGCTTTTATAAAGGCTCGACTCCATCATGACTTAATGCTGGTTGAAAAGCATTTCAACATGGTTATCACTGCCACTTAGTGGCTTCGCTGCACCACTTAGTGGCTTTTAAAAGTAGATAAGCTAGCAGCTTTTAGCCGCCACTTTATGTGGCTTGGCTTAAGGAATAAATTTTTTTATGTCATGGTTTCTTTTATCTCATGTCTTCATGCAGCTGCTTAATTCTATTGTAGGAATTGAAAATAAGTCATGGGAGAAAAGTGGGGGGGCTGGAAAATTGCTAAAAAATAAGAAGCATTCATGGGGCCATCAGTTCCACAAATAACTCCTAAATAAGTGGAGCAGTGGCTGCTAGCCAAAATAAGCTAAGCAGCGGCATGGGGACATGGGGTTAGTGGCTTTACCAAGCTTTTAAAAAAATAGTTATGACTACCCATAATGGTGTTCAAAGTTGTTACAAATGAATGTGCCTCGTGTGGCTCTTACCCCCTGTCCCCATTCTGCTGCTTAAATCTATTTTCCGCTTAAAATTAAGCAGTTAAGTGTCTCCATGATTTTTTTTATGAAGCAGATTAAAAATAAGCTGTGCAACAATTGGGGGGCTGGCTTTTGCAAATGAAAAAAAAGGTCATGTGGCTCCACAAATTATTTTGCCTCCTTTTTTATATTAACTTCTTTTTTTCCCTCCAATTTTATATTTACTTTGCCTTCTTTTTTATGTTTCATCAGAAAAAATAAATAGGCATTCCACAAAATACTCCTTAAAATGTTGAGCAGCGACTGCTAGTCAAAATAAGCTCAGCAGCGGCATGGGGACGTGCCCTTATGCATTAAAAGATGCTTTTTAATATGTCTATGATGAAGGACAATATGCCCAAATGATATTGTAAAATGTCTCTGACTAATAATAGCCTAATAGTTAGTTTTAATACAACTTAATTTATTTACTTTTATCTCTCTTTCAAACACTCAATAAAGAAACACTCTTTCAATTTCCTTCAACATGCACTTTTTTTTTTATAAAAACTTAATAAATTAGTTTTAAGAAGCTTGTTTATTTTTAATTTATATTAAAAAATTGTTTAATTAATTAATAAAGATATTAAAATCATTTTAAAAACTTAAAAAAAATCAAATTATATATATATATATTCATACATAATAATAACAAATTTAAGCTCTCTTTTATTTTAATTTTCTTTTTAGCCATTGACATATTTTTTTGAAATGTGACATTGGTGAGCTAAATATTTCTAATTCCCAAGCCCCCATAAACCTTAGGAAGACAGACATTGTCTTGGCTTATGAGGGCCATTTTTTTCTTTTCTTTCATACCAAACCGTAAGAAATTCTTTGGATTTTTTCAAATTTATCAACAATATACTTAAGGATCTTAAACAAGGAGAGGAAGTAAATAGGAATATCTTGCAAAGCAAGAACGAGGAGTTAAAGTTTTTCAACATGACTTAAAAACTTACCCTTCCAACCCGCTAGTTTTTTTCTAAATTCTCTCCAACATCGTGTTCTAAAAGAAGGGAGTGACTTCTTTGACAGTAAGAGAAAACCTAGGATAAACAACATGAAGAGTAGCATTAGCACAACCTAAAATACTTGTAAATTTTCTTCCTAGCTCCAAGCTTGTATTAAATAAGTAAATCTCTTTTTTCATAGTTGATGCATTGGCCAAAAACAGCAACATGATTATTTAGACACAATTTTCATTCCTAGCTTCCACAATTAAGGCTTTCCCAAACACAATAGTGTTGTCCACAAATTGTTGGATAGTTGAAGGGTTAAGGGAGGTGGTAGGTTTGATTCCCTTAAGAGCACCATCATCAAGTAGTTTTAGAATGTTCCTTCCCATAACTTTAGCAACCATTATAAAGAGATATGAGGACAAAGGGTCTTTGTGTCTAATCCCCCTTTCAACACCGAAGAAACCTCTAAGTACTCTATTGACAAGTACCAAATACTTAACTATTGACACACATTCCTTTATAAGGTTGAGGATCATTTCATTGAAGCCAAAAAAAATCAGTACTTGGAATAAGAAATTTAAATACAATTTATCATAAGCTTTAGAGATATCTAGTTTAAAAACTATGCTTGATGTGTTACTCCTATTCATAAAATGCAAAATTTCATGATTGTAAACAATTTCATCCAAGATTTGGCGACTAGACAAAAAACCTTTTTGACAACTACTAATCATTTTCTCAAAAGATTTTCTAGCCTATTCACAAGAACTTTGGAGTTTAAGATATTATAAACAATATTACAGAGGCTAATAGGCCTGAAGTCAACCATATTTGAAGGGTCAAGATTCTTAGGGACAAGATCAATAGTTTCCTAGATTTAAAGAAGTCTTTAGCTGCCAAGAAAGCATCCCCCTAACAATTTATCCCAAAAATATTAGAAAAATGCCAAGGGGAATTCATCAGGGCTAGGAGCCTTAAAGACCCCCATAGAGAAAGTAGTAGCCCTAACTTCCTCCATAGACACAATCCTTAAAATAAGAGAATTTTACAAGATTGGAAAGTATTATTTAGTTGTTTCAATAGTTTCCTAGATTTAAAGAAGTCTTTAGCTACCAAGAAAGCACCCCCGTAACAATTTATCCCAAAAATATTAGAAAAATGCCAAGGGGAACCCATCAGGGCTAGGAGCCTTAAAGGCCCCTATAGAGAAAGTAGTAGCCCTAACTTCCTCCATAGACACAAGCCTTAAAATAAGAGAATTTTACAAGGATAAGTTTGTAGGAATGGTGTCCAATGAGTGATCTTCTAACACAACAAAATGGTTAGTATTCGGTTCCATCATAGAAGATTAAAAGTACTCAAAATCTATCTTCATTAGAAGTACACTCAAAACCATTTTCATCAATGAGTCTAGAGATAAAATTCCTTTTCCTCTGCTTTAAAGTAGATAAATGGAAAAAAATAGATTTCCTATCCCCCTCTTCCAGCCACTAAATTTTGGATTTTTGTTTCAAGAAGATTTCCTCTCTTTTTATTAAGTATTAGCCTAGTCAAGTCGTAAAGGATTCTTATCCTGACAAGTCTCCTTAACGACATCACCACTAGACATTTTTGTCTGATATCCTTAATTTTTGAAGTTAGACTTTTATTTTGGACTAACACATTATCAAAGATCAACCTATTGTACATCCTATCATTTTTTTAATATTCTTAAGCTTTTGATTCACCCTATACTTGGTAGAACCTTGAATAGGGATACTCCACTAGTTAAGGATACAATCCTTGAAATTAAGATGGAAGCCCACATGATCTCATACCTGAAGGGGAAAGGGACAATAGGAGTACAATCTTTCTAATCTAGTAAATGTTGTTTTTCTTGATTAGTATGCTTTTAGTTAAATGCCTATAAAACTTATCACATAATAATATGAAAATATTAAATATATATTAATTTTCAATATAAATTAAAAAATATGTAAAATTTCTATTTTATTTTAAAATAAAATAAAATTTAAAATAATTTTTAAAATTTAGATTCTAAAATGGAACATTTGAAAATAATAATAAGTTAATTTATTAATTTTATGTGTACCATTGATCGAAAAGTAAAATATCATTAGTAATAGTCTAAAATATGAAATACAATATAAATACCTAATACATGGTATGCCTCTTTTAATAACTAAATCATCTCCTCACTTCGATCATGAGATTGAGGGTCATTCATATCTTGATGTCTATTTTCTTGTATTTGCGTAAGTCCACTTAAGTGCATCTCATCACTATCACTACATATATTATTCATCATTTCCTATGTGATAGTATTGTTTAAAGTGTTGCATAACCCTCTTCTTTCACATATGGACCTCCAAATTCTAGTACCCTTTTAAGAGGAAATATTTTGATACCATATCTAGTTGTATACATCCTTAAGAAATTTTAAATATTCTTGTCAATTTTGTTATTTATCTTTGATTTGTAGAATCTCAATGTACTAAAAATTCTCTTATCCTCCAACAACCCCAATATTATGTTTTGACATAGATTAGCAAGTTTGAAATATTTTTATATCAAATCATGCATTATTTCACTTTGACTTGAGTTTTGCCAAATATTTTGTATCAATCCATCTTGGATGAGACTCCATAACTTTAAAATATTCCATCATTAATGTTCCAAAATAGGTTGATTTATTTGTACACTTATATTTATTTATAATTGCATTTGTATGTTATCCACTAAATTCTAAACTTTTGGATTTAACTAATTTTCTAATTTTATCTTGTTAGGAAAATGAGGTGGTTGATAGCTCATCCAAGATTCAAGATACATAATGGACATGGATTTGAGTATTTCATCTCAAGGGAATCACTCTCTAATATTTGAAGAAAGAGATTTTATAATTTCCTTTAAAGTAGTATCTATATATTTAACAATCTTGTCAAAGTATTCCCTTATAATAGATTGTTATATGGTAGTGCACCTAACCTTAAAAATATAGAGGATTGATACATCATATCACTATACAAAGACACATAACTCACTAATCTCATTAAACTATAAAAAAATGATAACATATTTAACATTTATTATTAAGTGTCGACTATTAAATTTTGGACTAATGAATTACTACTTTGATAGACATATAGTATTAAGGGTCAAGCGTGTCATTCTACATAACTTTATATATTATGAAATATACATATTTTTTCCTTGTATATTTTCATGATAATGTTTATTTCCTTTGGCATGGGAAGAAGACTAGATAAAGCTAGAAGTGTCTCTATGTCACTTAACCTATATAAGAGGTCAGGAGCTTTGTCTAATATGAGACAATATCTATATGTTACTCGAGTAAATAATTTAGTATTATGTAAAAATATTTGCATTAGCCCACGCTAGGAGATCCATCTAGTATCAACATCCTTAAAAGACTATTTTTTGTAGTTATTTCCTTAGCAAAATCTTAAAATTTCAAAAATCATCTGGGAATCTGGAAAAAGTATGATTAGAGATTATAAATGTTAAATTCAAATTTTGATACTTCAAAAAAAATTCTCATAATTTTAAATGATAAATTCATTCTATGGGCCATGTAGATAATGGAAATAATTTATGGTGAACAAGAAGTTTATATTTACACAAAGGCCATTCTTATGGCATTACATTATTGAAGGTCCACCCCTTACATACACCAACTTTTTGGCCATTGTGTTGTCATCCATACCTCCAATTTCATTCAAATATTTCTTAAATAATTCAAATAGAATGTGTGATGTTACATTCTCCTTTATTTTATAAATAAAGAGTAGATGAGGTGGTGGAATTTTTTCTATTACAGACATGCATACATACATAATACATTAAATAATATTATATATTCATCTAAAGGTAATAAAAATTTGAATCTCTTATTTTATTTTGTACACCTTTCTTTTCCACCTTATCAAGACAACTTTTCCATTCTCATATAGTAAGGATTAGCTCCTTTCATAGCCTCTTAATTAGACTTAATATTTTATTAGTTGGTATATTATAATATAATATTCTTTGTAGTTAGAATATTTGATTAGTGGAATATTATTATATTTTATATTCAAATTTTTAGAAGCTTCTTTCTCCTAGAATCATCTTTTTATCCTCTTAAAAGACTTAATGATTTTTTTTTGGGATGCATTTTTTGAGAAAAAAAAAATTTGTTAGTTTTTTTATTCTTGTGCACTCATATCAATTTGGTATAAGAGTTGAAGGATCATTACCTCAGATCTAGTCTCCTCAAAGGTTTGATTAAAATTTACTACTCCCTCCTTTTTTTGTTGTCATATATCTAAACTCCTTGAGGGTTTCATTTCATACTCCCTTCTATATCTTCCTTTTCATCCTAATATCTAGTCTTGTTGAGGTTTTCTTGGTTTAACCCTTATTATATATAAACATAATATGTTTCTTGAGTATCACACTGTAAAAATTTGTAACTCATTTTTGGGGCCTTCTATGTGGTTTTTGATATTTTTAACATGTCTATCTCATTGAGAACTTTAATTTAAAAAGCTCTCGAATAAGAGTTGTGGATCAAAAGTTACACCCTTCAAAATGTACTCTATTAAAAAATCCTCAATAAGAAGGACTTTTTACTCCAAATTTTAATGGTTCCTAATTGAGATAATCAATGAGAAGAGACTTCTAACGAGTCTATGAACATGATTACTCTGTAAAAAAATTAAAATGAAATAAAAAGCCAAAATTGCACCATAAAAGATCTAATTGCAACTTTTTAAACACCACTCTAGTTCCCTATAGCCAATATGTAGACCAATCAAACCCCTGGCTTCTAACTCAAAATAAATATGTTTATTACCAAATTTGATAGAATATTTATGGTGAGAACTAGACTTTTTACTTCACAATATAGAGGCATATTTCAAGGCATAACTTGATTTGACTAATTGCTAAATGGTGCAAATTGTTGGTCCATCTATTATATTAAGCCTTGGATTGATGAAAAAATCATCAAATAATATTTGTATCAAGAGGATAGGAGATTACTAAGTGGCCAATACTACCCGATGAATGATTAACCCGAACAATCATTAGAACAATTAATTCTTCATAAAAATGTTTGAACTAATTTAAGTAATAAAAGTACCATTAAACATTTTTCTTCACCCTCAACTTCTCCAACCTTCCAATATCTTCTTTGTTTCAACTCCAAAGATACACCAAGCATTAGCCTTTTTTTTAACCCCAATCATAATATCCCATGTGTTGTCCCTTTTAATGATTTTGAACTTACAACTTTCTCACTTCAAATCATAAAATTATATTTCTTAATTTTTTTATAACTATTTACCACTTTTGCAATTCAAAGGATTTATTTTACATTAAAATATTCATTTATAATTAATTTAAGAAATTATTAATCTTTGCATGAAACTTATTCCTATAATCTTATAGTTAATTTCCTTGAATTTCTTCATATATTTCAATTTTTTTGTAACTCGGGTGTTTACAACCATTCAAATTAAACATCCCCCACATTTGTAATGCCTTATTGCAAATGAGCATATATCTAATCTGACTTCTTGATCTAGCCGACAATGGAGTAACATCTTCATTCAAAATATGTAGCTGCAAATTAGAGATATCACGTAGATTTTGATGCAAGAAAATCAGTACAAGGAATGAATAACATCGAAATTAAATTATCTACTGAGGTGACTCAATTGCTTGTGAATGTTTTTAGATATGATCTTTATGCAAAATTCAAATCTTTTTATTTTGTATCTGTAAGAGAGGGGGACCAACCACGTTAAGGCTCCAGGTCATGGAGAGCCGAGAGTAGAGGGCTTCCCTAACTTACCTCACTCTAAAGGAAGGGGATCAAGAATGAAGAGCACTATGTAGTACTTTTGTCACTCTTCAGACCTAGATTTTAGGTTTGGGCTAGGCGAACTAGTTTTTGGATTTGGTACTGTACCTCAGACAACTCTCTGTCCAAGGATGACAACGCGCTTTTGGGATGATAACGCAATGCGCTAGCATCTCTCTGGCGCAATAGCCTCCGTACGGACAGAAAACACCAAATACAATAGAAACCACCAAATGACCTACTAACAACCTAGCTAGTTGATTGAGATGGGAAAAATAGAATGAGAAAGTACAAAAAGTAAAGATGAAGGTGATAAAGCAAATAAATAAAAGCTAGGGTGATGAAGATAATCTCACAAAGGTGTCGGTTCGCCAACTATCTCCACACGCACATCCACCTACACATAAACAAGAAGGGGAAAATTGTTGGGGATGTATAGGGGTATGTCTTAGTCAGACCCCCATTTTGGTGTTTCCACCTCCACGGATAGCCAGATAACAACGAAGTAGAATATGAAATAATGAAAGTAGAAAGTAAAGATTGCAATGAACACTACAAAAAAATACTATGCCACTCAACCAAATCACAAAGGAGAGGAGTGAAGCGATACCACCTCCACCCAAAAGCTCACTATACAATGAAGTAAAATGCAAGGAATGGACTTGGAAAAGTCATCACAGTCGTAGCGGTGATGAAGGGAGGTCTCGCAAGACTCCAAGCCCACACTTCTATGGCTTGCTTCACACTTGCAATGTGGAGTTGATGGAGCTTCAAAACTGCTGCAATGCTTACAATAGAGTGTTGAAATGTTGCTTGAGAGTGAAAAATGAAGTGATTGAATGTCTAGATGATCCAAAAGCCTCTAAATGAATGAATATAGGATATTTTTGAAGGTGGGATGAGTATAATAGGATATTTTTAGGTCGGGTGGTCGAAGAGGGATGTTACAATTCAACCCCAATCAGGTGTGTAACGCCTCTGCCAACTTCAGACGTAGGAATCCGTCAGGGAAGGTAGCGCACCGTGCAAAATTTATGTGTATCACGCTTGCATCCCTGACAAATATTCTCTCACCGACACACAAGACAATTGCCAAGTGGATATGGAATTTTTCCTTCAAACTTGGTTTTCTAAGGTGAGGGGATATGAAAGGGGAATTTTCCTAAGGGGTGCAAATTCGTTCCTATACATTTTCCCCCCACTTTAGCGAGCACGAGTATTGATGAGTGTTCGGTAAAGTAGATTGAAGGGTTAGAAATGTATACCTAATCCGTCAAGGAAGCAAACCACGATTTGGAAAACTCAAAAATGCAGGGCAGGCAAAGGACTCCATAGGTACTTTCCCTAAGGAGTTTCGAAGAAAAGGACTCCATAGCCCTACAAAAATATGAAGTTGTACAAAGTACATCAAAGGCCCTCAGACCAATGATGGTCAAATCCTGCAGGATGTAAGCATCTTGCAGGCCCGTAGACCTGCAAGAAGGCAACCTTCAAGTTCTCTCTCATAAAGGAAGCCCAATGAAGTGCTTTGCATGCCCAAATAATTGCAAGGAGGCATCCCCCAAGTTCTCTCTCATGAAGGACACCCATTGGAAGGGGACTTTGCAGAATCAAACTGGAAAGTGGATTCATAGGTACACCTCCAAAGCAACATGCTAATCCGCAAATAAAACATGCCAAAGAACATAAAGCAACCATGCAGGCAGACAAATATATAGTCACGCAGGCAGTCAAGAGTCAAAAGTTTTTCAAAGGGGTCCCTCGAGAACCCTTCAAAAGAAGATGGGTCCACTCAAGGGACACACTATTTGAAAGTGTAAGAATGTTTTTCACAAATCGATTCAACATCAAGGAATCCTTTCGAAAGATGTTCACCTCATCAAGGAATTCGAAAGGAAGAAAATTCCCCCTTACGAGGGGAAGGTCGAGGCTTTTCCCGTAGGAAAAGCTACTCCTCGGAGGAAAGTTCTCAAGTTTTTTCTTTGCAAACCTGTGATGAAGGAAACATGTTCCATTGAGATTCCAAGTTGAGAATGCGATTTTAAAAAAAGTTTGCAAGGATTTTCGAGAAAAGATACATTGGCAACAAATTCATTTTCTAAAAATTTGAGGTTGATATGATATCCCCCACTTAGGGTGGTGCATGTTAAATGCAGAGGCATGTGACATCTTAAGGAGAGAAAGAGAAAGCATGAAAAAGAAAAAGGGTGATGTTGTGGCCTGGGGGACATAGAGAAATGTCACCGTGGTGATGTTGTCACACACATTAGGGACAACACATAGGCACCACAAAATCAAAACTCAAGAAAAGAAGAGAGAAAGGAAACATGAGAGACAAGGGGATTTGGTTTCGTTGGTTCAGATCTTCTCACGCTTATATAAATAATAGGTAACGACGGTGCAAGGAAAAATATCACCAATCCCCACTAGATCAAGAGGAATGCATGGAAAACAAAGTAAAAAAATAAAAAAATTGGGTCAACATGGAAGGGAAGCCTAAATGCCCCCAACACTTTGCATCGTCCCCAATTTTTTGAAAATCAAGACATAAACATGGAAGAATGATGATATAAATAGAATAAGGTTTATGAAACAAAATCACTCTTGTATCCAAGGACCTATAAGGGTGACAAGGGTCATCCAGGAACATATAATGCAAGCATGGGGGAACACATCACAACAAACACGCATCTAATCTAAAGATAAAGAAGAGGCCTCCCCCTAACACTCATCGACCAAGATGTCATCTGCTTCCCAATCGAGATCATTATAAGGGGAAGGCAGATGAGCTTGCAGTGTTGGACTATTAAGGGGAAGAGCTTCTGACCCTCCCACAACAAGGGCTAAGGAAGAAGGCCCCACAAGGTATTCTCCACTGGGCTCTTGTGGAGCTACGGTCAACGATTTAGTGAAAATTGCTGACAAGGCTGGGACCTCATCTAGAGAGTTGAACATGCACTTTATAGGAGTGCCATATTGTACTTCAATGGGCAGGGAGGGCAACACCTGAGATTCACCGCTTGGCTCACCGAGCGACTCGGGAGCAGTGACAAACTCAAGGGATGCCAGAGTTGGCTCTATCACCAGGACAACACATGCTAATGCAGGACCATCCCTTGAAGAGGGTGGACTCCTCTTATGACCCCCATTTTTGGAAGGGCCATCCTCCACCTTCTACTTCATCAGGGGATGTGAACTCCCCATAGACGAGGCAAGAGGCACAAAGGAGGAGGAGAAAACCATGATGGACACCACCGAGGTGTTTGACATGTCCATGGGTTTAGGGAAAGTTGGGATGTATCGAAGGGACATCAAAAGGGGTGGATCGACCAAAGGAGTGATAAACACCTGCACATTTTTAGGGTCAGATATACTCACACTCATATTAGGAGGCGAAAGCGAGGTTGAACTCGATTGAATGAAAGAAGAGGGGAGAAGGGAGGAGGACACAATAGGAGGCCCTGATACAAGGTTGGTTGACTCCTCTTTCTTCTTCTGCACATCGGCCTGCTCGATTGCTAGAGCCTTTCACCAGTGCTTGCGCTCATGCGCAAGGCAGTTTCTATGACTCTTCGAGCTAGAGGCTGGGAATTGCGAAGGGACAAAAGGCTCCTAGTTAGCCACAAGAGTGTCCATCGCAGCCACTTTCAACGAAGGGACAAACTATTGAACGGGAGAAAGAGGAAGATGTTGGGAGACAATGGGTGGAGTCATCTCTAGCATCTCGGTGACAGGCCTCTTCTCGTTCACTTCTTTAGGAGAAGGAGTGGTGGAAGGTCACGGAGGCCGAGACATAGAGGATTCCCCTCAGGGACCCTTCCTTATACCATATCAAATGGGCATAAGCTCTGTGGGAAGAATAGGAAGCTCAAATGTAGGACACTTGGGCTTTCGCCAAGTGGACACCATAGGGTTCTCCTGCAAATGTGAAATAAAATCTGATGGCACCACAAAAAGGCGAGAGGAAGCATTAGGCTAGACAACAGGCGAAGAAGAAGAGGAACCTCGAGAGTGCTTCTCTTATTCTCTTCTACATGCCTTGGTGGCATCACTGTCGATTTTTAAATAGGCTCTATGTGAGACAACATAAGGAGATGGAGGATAATTCACCTTAGGCATTAAACACCCCTTCTTGTACTTTTGATATGTTTGGTACAAGAGGTCCTTCCTAGGTGGAAGGGGACCAACGGCTGCATACCAAAGGTGATCTAAGGAATAGCTATTATGCACAATTGGTGGTTTATAGCCAGTGTTGTGAAACACATGCTTTGAACCCTCATGAATAAATTTCAGACATTTATGCACAACCACAACAACACAACAGGAAATTCACGTCAACTTTTGCATCGGATTTTAATGTATTTTGAGTGCATGAATTGAACAATTTGGCTGGCGCTCAACTCAACGCAAATAGGCATGGTCAACTCGGTGCCAGATTTTGTGCTGACTTCTACCTTGGAGTTTGCGCTAGATTTAGTGTCAGGAAATCATAGCGTCTCCCTTAGCGCCTAGAATATGTTGGAAAAACAAGGATAGACAACTGAGAGGGGGGGTGAATCAATTGTTACAAAATTTAAACTTATTCAACCTTAATCAACCTTTAATCTCAGATCTGATAATTAACAGTGAAATCATAAATCAACAACACATCAGAAACACATGAACACCAAGATTTTTATACGTGGAAACCCTGTTAGGGGAAAAACCATGGTGGATGTTAGTCCACAAGATTATACCCTATTAGAAGTATAATGAAGAATGAATAAGGAATGCACATGCATTCAGGCACACTGCCTAGAGCTCACTGCTAAAAGGGGAGGCTCACTACCTTACATAAAACAATAAGATTAAATCCATTTGATGAGGTTGAACTGAGAAATTAGCTTCTACAAAATCCTGATGACAGTTCCGGTTAGGCACAAAAACACTTCTTCACACTTCGCTCAATATTCTTCACACTCTTCTCTGAAATCAAATTATTTGATCTTTATTCACACATTTCACATACATTCACAGAGCATACACCTCACACACACATTTCAAAATGAAGAAATAATCGCTCTTATATATCTGCTACATGAATCTACATCAACAACTCTGTCGACCACAAATAAAGAATAAATTAAAACTGTCAGCCCAATTTATGAATAAATCTCAATGTGCACCAACCTAAGTTGGTCACATAGAAATGAAGACCTAAATCAACATCCTCAAACACGCCAAACAATAAAAGATTAATCCATAAGGATCCGCAACACGCTACCACCATCATGTCGGCCAAGAGCATAAGAACCTCGAGCACATAAAGGAAAATATTTGATCACGAGCACACCGATCAACATGGATGTACCACAATGATAGATTATGATCTATAAACATCACTGAACATCATAGTAGCATGCACGATAACTCAATTTACCATAATTGCATTCTCTTCTTCCATAAAAACCTACTATAGTAACAAAATAATTGTAGGAACTCAAAAACTCATAACTCACTCCAATCTTGATGCGTACCACTGAAAATTCTAGACAACATACTAGACAGGATCAACAAGAAACCCTTTAATATGCGACCTCTAGTTATCAACGTACACAATTTTCCACCATTCTTATCTTCACAACTTCACAAACTACCTGCAACATATTTATTCTAATTTTCTCAATATCCTCGACATATACAGCCTTTAGAATCATTAATGCTAATAGTGTTTACATCAATGACAACCACATATCAGAAACACAACCACAACATCCAATCATCTCCCCCTTTGGCATTGATGGCAACACATGATGTGAAAAATGTCATCAACACAACTAGCTCTTCACACAGTACTCTTCTCCTCCTTTGTTCTACACTTCTCCCCCTTTAACATCAATGGAAAAGGTACACAAGCTCTGAACCACATATCATCTGAATCATGTAACTACTCCCCTTGAGTAGCAGCCACCACAACATCAATCCAAAACAAGATCTCATTGTAAGTTCACAGATTGATGCAAATATTTGCATCTTAGTTCAGATTAGGAGGGGAAATCACCCCTAACTTGCCTCTGAGATACTCAAAAGTTATCCTTAGGCAACGATTTAGTGAAGATATCTGCAATTTGTTCCTTAGTGGGCACATATTCCAATATGACTTCTTTGTCACTCACTTTGTCTCTCAAAAAGTGATACTTGATAGATATATGATGTCTTTGAGTGTAACACCGGATTCTTGGAAATGTTTATGGCACTTGAATTGTCACAAAATATAGCAATAGGCTCATTATACTCAATTCTGATATCTCTTAGCATCTGTTTCATCCATAATACTTGAGTGCAATTGTTTGCAACAACAATATATTTTGCCTCAGCAGTAGATAAGGAAATGGAATTATGCTTTTTACTTAGCCAAGACACCAACTTCTTCCCTAGGAAGAATGCACCACCAGTTGTACTTTTCTTGTCATGTACATCTCCTGCCCAATCTGCATCTATAAAGGCATTCAAATTAAGATCATCATCCTTAGGATACCAAAGACAAAAATCAACTTTTCCTTTTAAGTATCCAAAAATCCTTTTTATTGCAGTCACATGTGATTCCTTTGGATCAGCTTGATATCTAGCAACCATGCACACAACATTCATAATGCCTGGTCTGGTCTGATTTAAATATAGCAATCCACCAAACATTGACCTATACCTTGTTTGATTAGCCTTAGGAGAATCATCATTTTGTGTTAACTTGCATCTAGTTACCATGGGTGTACCAACTGGTTTTGAGTCTTCCATGCCAAAAAAAATCAGTAACTCTTTTACATATTTGGACTGAGATATGAAAATTCCATCATCTAACTAAGTTATTTGTAATCCTAAGAAGAATTTCAGCTCTCCTATCATTGAAATCTCAAATTCCCTTTTCATTTCATTAGCAAATTTCATGCATAAGTCATCATTACCTTCAAAAATAATGTCATCAACAAAAACTTCAATAATTAACTCTTTATCCTAATCCATCTTGAAATATAGATTGTTGTTAGCAGTACCTTTATTGAATCAAAGCTTCAACAAGTATTTATCCAATCTAGCATACCATGCTCTAGGGACTTGTTTGAGTCCATATAGTGCTTTCTTCAATCGGCAAAATATGTCTTTTTCATTAGTCAGTTGAAATCCATTTGGTTGCTCAACATAAAATTCTTCTTCTAACTCACCATTCAAAAATGCTAACTTTACATCCATTTGATAGACTTTGTAATTCTTGAAAGTAGCATAAGCAAGAAATAATCTTACAGCTTCAATTCTAGCAACAGGGGCAAAGGTTTCTTCAAAATCAATACCTTCCATCTGTGAGTATCCTTTACATACCAATCTTGCTTTATTTCTAACTACTTCACCTTGCTCATTCATCTTATTCCGAAAGACCCATTTGGTTCCAATCACATTTTTGTCCTAAGGTATGGGAACAAGAGTCCATGTATCATTTTTCTCTATCTGCATCAGTTCTTCCTTCATTTCTTCCATCCAATATTCATCTTTACATGCTTCATTGACATTACTAGGCTCAATTTTGGAAATTAGGTAATATTCTTCTGCAATTCTTCTTCTAGTCTACACACCTTTGTTCTTGTCTCCTATAATATGATTCTCAGAGTGATTTAGCTTTACATACCTTGGAACTTTTGGATTCTCTTTGACTTCTGGTTCTTTTTTTCTCTCTTCTACACTTCCACTAACTTCTTCTTCATGATTCTCTTGATTCATCAGAACAATTTGAACTTGATTCAGTGTCTGCGCATTCTTTCCATTATCAGTACTATCTTTTTGGTCATCTGAATCATATCCATAGTATTTGGATGATCTATCAATGTCTTCATCAACTCTGACATTTGCACTTTCAACCATTTTCTTCAATCTTCTATTGTAGCACGAGTATGACTTGCTCTTAGTAGAGTAACCTAGAAAGATTCCTTCATCACTTCTAGCATCAAACTTGCCAATATCTTCATCTCTCTTGATATAACATCTACTTCTAAAGATTTTTAAATACTTAATAGTAGGCTTATAACCAAACCATAGTTCAAAAGGAGTCTTACCAGAATTACCATTAACATTTACCCAGTTGATAGTGTATACAACAGTTCTTACAACTTCTTTCCAGTATATATGAGGAACATTACCTTCCAACATCATAGTTCTAGCAGCATCTAGAATTGTTTTGTTCTTCCTTTTAACAACTTCGTTCTGTTGAGGGATCCGGGGTGAAGATAAATGTATTTTGATTCCATGCTCTTCACAAAATGTATTGAACTCTCAGGAAGTGAATTCACCACCTCTGTTTGATCTTAAGCATTTGACCTTCAAATCTGTCTCATTTTCTGCCAAAGCTTTGAAACATTTGAAAATTTCTAGATCTTCATTTTTCTCTCTCAAGAAAGCAACCCATATCATCCTAGAGTAATCATAAATGATCAACATAAAGTACCTTTCTCCTTGTAGACTTTTGATTCTGGATGGACCACATAGATCAGTATGAACTAACTCCAATACACTATTGGAATGATGTTGTTTGCTCTGAAAACAATTTCTTGTCTGCTTTCCCATCTGACATTCCTTGCATATAGTGTTAGTAGGCTTCACTAACTTAGGTAGATCTTTGACTGCTTGAGTGGCGCTTACTTTGATAATGTTATTTAAATTCACATGAAATAGCCTCCTTTGCCATAACCATATTACATCAACTTGAGCAATTAAGCAACTTTCACTGGCAGCACTCAGGTGGAAAATATTACCTCTTGTCTTTGTACCTGAAGCAATTACATTTCTAGAGCTTTCTAATATCCTGGACTTTCCATCTTTGAATTGAAGGTTGTATCCCTTGTCTACCATCTTTCCAACACTCAACAAGTTATGCTTCAATCCTTCAGCATAAAGAACATCATCAGTATTACATTTACCACCAAGAGAAATAGTGCCTCTGCCACAAATCACACCAGCAATATTATCTCCAAATCTTACAACATCACCATCATACTTTTCCAAGCTTAGAAACTTTCTTTTGTCACCAGTCATATGATGTGAGCATCCGCTGTCAATCACCAATTCATCCTTTTCATCAATTTTGGCTGCAAGAGCTTTCTCAATATTCTGATTGTTAGCAGATTCAGTGGACACTGTACCATTTTCCTTGATAGCAATGAATACCCATCCATCTTTATTTCCAGTTTCTTTATCAGATTCATCATCAGTAACACCTTCTTCAGCATAATAACATTTCTTTTGAAATCTAGACTTGTCAGGTTTATACTTAGAAACTCTTTCAGGACACCTTGATGCAAAATGACCTATCTTATTGCAAGAGAAACATTTAATAGGTAATTTTTCTTTGTACTTACCATGTCCTCTGGATTCTCTTTTCACAATCAATGCTTCCAACTCTTCTAGCTCTCTTTCTTCATCTTCAATCTATCTCATATCATCTTCATATTTGAATGTCTTTCTAGAACTTTCTCCCAGATCATATCTTTGTTGGCTTTTTCTAGATACAGTAGCTTTAAATGCAGATTTTGTTTTCGTAGTGGACTCACCAAATTCACTCAACTCAAAGGCAACTATTTTACCAATCAACATGTCTTTTGTCACATTTGTTACTGTCCTGAGCTCTTCAATAGTAAGAGCTCCTTTTTTGTAAGAAGTAGGCACAAATCTGAGCACTTTATCCATAATTTCATCTCCGTGACTCCACCGAAACATCTAATACCCATCACTAGTTCATTTACTTTCTGCATGAAAAAATAAATGTTTTCATCTTCACTCATCTTCAAGTTCTCCAACTTGCCTTTCAGACTTGTTAGCTTAGCAATTTTCACTTGAGCATCTCCTTCATACAATGTTTCCTATTTCTTCCAGATCTCATGTGTTGTCTTCAGACCTATCACATTTTTCATCTCTGAATTTTTCAAAACACTCAATAATGCTTCAATAGCCTCAACGTTGATTTCAGCTTCTTTGATCTCATCAGGAGAAGTAGGACCATTCTTACGAATATTATATTTGTTCTTTGTAATCTTCCAAAAGGGGTCACCAATGCACTTCAAATGACACTCCATTCTGATCTTCCACAAATAGTAATTTGTACCATCGAATCTGGGACTATCCTTGTATGATACCATCTCATATCACCTTAAGATATTAAACTTCTTCAGAGGAACCAACTCTGATACCAATTTTTGGAAAAACAAGGATAAACAACTGAGAGGGGGTGAATCAATTGTTACAAAATTTAAACTTATTCAAACTTAATCAACCTTTAATCTTAGATCTGATAATTAACAGTGAAAGCATAAATCAACAACACATCAGAAACACATGAACACCAAGATTTTTATACGTGGAAACCCTGTTAGGGGAAAAACCACGGTGGATGGTAGTCCATAAGATTATACCATGTTAGAAGTATAATGAATAATGAATAAGGAATGCACATGCATTCAGGCACACTACCTTACATAAAACAATAAGATTAAATCCATCTGATGAGGTTGAACTGAGAAATTAGCTTCTACAAAATCCTGATGACAGTTTCGGTTAGGCACATAAACACTTCTTCACACTTCGCTCAATCTTCTTCACACTCTGCTCTGAAATCAAATGATCTAATCTTTATTCACACATTTCGCATACATTCACTGAGCATACACTACACACACACATTTCAAAATGAAGAAACAATCACTCTTATATATCTGCTACATGAATTTACATCAACAACTATGTCGGCCACAAATAAAGAATAAATTACAACTGTCAGCCCAATTTATGAAAAAATCTCAATGTGCACCAACCTAAGTCAATCACATAGTAATGAAGACCTAAATCAACATCCTCGAACATTCCAAACAATAAAATATTAATCCATAAGGATCCGCAACACGCTACCACCATCAGGTCATCCAAGAACATAAGAACCTCGAGCACACAAAGGAAAATCTTTGATCATGAGCACACCGATCAACATGGACATACCACAATGATAGAGAACAATCTAGAAACATCACTAAACATCACAGTAGCATATGCAATAAATCAATTTACCAGAATTGCATTCTTATCTTCCAGAAACACCTGCTATAGTAACAAAATAACTGTAGGAACTCATAAACTCATAACTCGCTCCAATCTTGATGCGTACCATTGAAACTTCTAAACAACATAATAGACAGGCTTAGCAAGAAACCCTTTAATGTGCAACCTCTGATTATCAACGTACACAATTTTCCACCATTCTGATATTCACAGCTTCACAGACTGCCTGCAACATATTTATTCTAATTTTCTCAATATCCTCGACATGTATAGCCTTCAGAATCATTAATGCTAATAGTGTTGACATCAATGACTACCACATATCAGCAACACAACCACAACATCCAACATAATAGCATCGAGAATTAACGTCAGAAATTGCACCGAAATGGCCGCCCAATTTGGCTTTCGATTTTGCTTCCATGTCTACTCCCATTTTTGCTTCTAGTTTTGCTTCCAATTTGACGTCTAGTTTTGCTTCTAGTTTTTCCTCCAGGTTTGCTTCTAGGTTTGCTTCCAATTTTGCTTCGGGTTTTGCTTATGATTTTTCTTTTGGTTTTGCTTTTGGTTTTTCTTTTGGTTTTGCTTCCGGTATTGCTTCCAAGTTTGCTTCCGATATTGCTTCCAGTTTTGCTTCCAGTTTTTCTTCCAAGTTTGCTTCCGGTTTTGCTTCCTGTTTTTCTTCCGATTTTGCTTCCATGTTTGCTTCCGATTTTGCTTCCAAGTTTTCTTCTAGGTTTGCTTTCAGTTTTTCTTCCAATTTTGCTTCCATGTCTGCTTCTGGTTTTGCTTCCAAGTTTTCTTCCAGGTTTGCTTCCAGTTTTGCTTCCGATTTTGCTTCCAGATTTGCTTCCAGTTTTTCTTCCAAGTTTGCTTCTGATTTTGCTTCCAATTTTTCTTTCAAGATTTCTTATGGTTTGCTTCTAGTTTGGATTCCATTGTTGCTTCCTTTTTTGCTTCTAAAAATGCTTCTTGTTTTGCTTCCATTTATTAATTTAATATTTTTTATTTGAATTTGATTAGTTAAATATATCATGCCTCTTAAATAACTCATATGATTATAGAGTAAGTAATTTAATTATTTAACTCATATGATTAAATAACAATATAATTATTGTAACATGATCATCACCTATAATTAAAACTAGTGAGTGAAATATCTATAATTTAATTGAATTTGAAAACATCCATCCTAAGCAGTAAATTAAAATCATCATACTTAATAAATATCCATCCAAAAATCATCAACCACTTTTAATATATATAAATTGATAACTCAATACTGATAAGATTATCATCATATATAACTAAAACAAGTGAAATTCAAATATGCTAGTACATCAAAAACATGTCAAAATGATACATGTCCAACAGTCAACATAAGTGAAAATGATACATGTACAAATGATATAAATAAAATTGATAAATTATGTAACTCAAATTGATACAAGTCAAGATTATACATGTCCAAATGATATGGTGAAAATGATACATGTCAATATGATACAACTCAACAATATAGTAATGTAGGTCGTGAAAATGATACATATGATAGTAACCATGAAAAGAGTCATCATAAAGATATATCAACAATGATCCATGATGTAGTCTATATGATCATGAATGTCACTGGTTACTATCACCAAATGTCTCATCATCATAATCACCATCACCATCATGATCATGATGATGATGATGATCATCATCATCGTCATCGTCATCATCATCATCATTGTCATCGGCCTTGGTGTCTTCTATATATGTGTCATCATCATCCTCTGCCATTTGATATCTACCGACAAAATCAATATTTTGTGGATCTATATCATGTTGAGGACCATCTTGATCTTCTAGAAGACCCGTGTTCTACAAAAAAAAACATTTAAAATGAAAATTTATTATTTATTTCATGCAATAATTTTTTTTTTGGTTATATATCTAATATTACAACATATGAGATGAAACCATAATCATATTACATCATATCAAAGTGCACATACCATAATAAAATTTCAAAAAAGTTATAGTTAATACTAGTGATTCAGGAGAAACTTCAGCTTTCAAAAACAAAGCCAATTAGGTTGGAAGACTTGTGGATCAGGCCAACATTTGGTGGAAGAGGAAGAAAGATGACCGGAACTCTGGAGGCCCACCATAATGGATTTCAGTATTCAACCATGAGAGCAAAAGAGAGAGATAATATCATGTATCAAAACATTAATCATGTATTCTTCCAGCCAACAGGATGTACTCTGCATTGACGCCATTCCTCAATCTTCACTTGATGGCATCAAGGAATGGCTGAACTCCATGGATATAAAGTATTATGAAAGAAGAATGAAATTGAGCTGGGAAGAAATTTTGAAGAGTATTACTGATGATCCAGCTAAACTTATTGAAGATGGTGGTTGGGAATTTTTGAATATGGAAGCTAGTGATTCTGATTCTGATAATTCAGAAGAGTCATATCAAGGATATGAACCCTCTGATGTAGAAGAGGAATCAGAATCATATTTCATGTAGCCAACATCAAGAGTATTACAAGCCAACAAGATGGAGGGAATTGTTATATAAGGATAATTTTCAATGTTGTAGGTACCGACTTTAATGCCAACTACAATGGCGACATTGAAATTCCCTAGCAGTATTTATGTTAAGGAAATTCCCTTTAGATGCAAGGATTCAAAGCACATCAACCATGTGGTACAAATGATTAAATCCCAAAGATGATTTGTAGCAATGAAAGAGTCTGAAAAGGCAGAGAGATCTACATTGGTGACTCAAGAGAAACTTTAGCTTTCAAAAACAAAGCCAATTAGGTTGGCAGATGTGTGGATTAGGCCAACATTTGGTGGAAGAGGATGAAAGATGACTGGATTTATGGAGGCCCACCATAATGGATTTTGATATTCAACCATGAGAGTAGAAGAGAGAGTTGATATCATGTATCAAAACATTAAGCATGCATTCTTCCAGCCAATAGAGAAGGAGATGATTACTTTGCTTCATTTTCATTTGCATAACCATATCATGGTGTGGGAACCAAGAAGACCAAGGATGTCCAGTGTTATTTGGAGGTAATGGATGTGGTCCAAAATTTAGCAGGGGAGATCCTGATGTCTGCCAAGAGGCATAAATTCAGATAAATTAAGTTCACCTACATGTCTACCAAATTTTACTTCCAATTTTTATGACATGTTTTTCTTGACTGTCAGAGTTTACTTACAAATTTGAAATTTCTTTCTGGTCATTTTGATGAGGATATATTTAGCCAATGTGTAAGCACCTTTTGTTTGTATCATAAGCATATGTGCATTGCAAGAATTCTAATTATCTATGGTCTACAACTATGTCGTCTCACTTATTGGATCTTCTATTTCAATGTTTTCTATGGCCTTCTTTGTTTGAGGTAGCACTTGAAAATCCTACCTCCTTTCCTTAGCTGAGAAGTGGATTTGAATTTGGAAATACTGTACTTTAAAACTATCTTTGGTTTAAGGAGATCTATTATAGCTTTGTTATTGACACCCTCAATCTTCAACAAGGACTTAGATGCATGGACTGAATGCATCAAGGAATGGATAAACTCAATGGATATAAAGTATTATGAAAGAAAAATGAACTTGAACTAGTGGCCAATTTTGAAGACTATTATTGATGACCCAGATAAATTTATTCAAGATAGTGGTTGGGAATTTTTGAATATGGAAGCTAGTGATTCTGATTCTGATAATTTAGAAGAGTCAGATCAAGGATACGAACCCTCTGATGTAGAAGAGGAATCAAAATCAAATGAGGAAGGTTCAGAAGATGAATCTCTTGTGGAGTTAGAGGAGGACGAAGAAGAAGAAGAAGATTCTAAAGAGAAGGAAGGTAAAACATGGGATGAATTAGAAGTCGGAGCCAAAAATGCAGATAAGGAAAAAGGAGACGAGTCTGACAGTGAAGAGGAAAGGCGACAACGAAAGATAAAAGTTGATGAAGTAAAAATAACCTCATCATAATAATACCAGAAAATCCTACTCATATATGCAAAATCCTCATCCTCTTCCAATTAATTAAACTTTAGGAGAAATAATTGTTTATTTTTAAGGAAAATTGTACAAACTTTATTTCTTATGATTAATTGAAGTATTTTACCAATACAAATTTAATGGGTTGTTTCAAAGTGTTTTGTAGGTTAATAGTTTGATATTATGCAGCAACACATGCTTCAGAAAGGTTAAAGGTATGTGCTTGAACACTGCTCCTGAACTATAGGATAATGGACTAGAATTTTAGTTGTTGTTAGTTTTTATTTCAGTTATGTTTTAAAGTTCAAAATACTTTATGGCTCGACTTGAGCCTCTTTAATACCAATGTAATGAGTGTTTAAAGTTTGTTGAAATCTGTTAAAGACTTTTTCAATGGTCATTTGTGCCATCTGAAATTTAGGATTTAGTTAGAAGTTTTTCTATAAAAATGTAATCTCTAGAAACAAAAGATAACAAGAAATATAGTAATGTTATGTTGTCAACTTGTCTCCTGAAGTTCTATGAATAAAAAGATTATTACGTATCATTTCCTGAGTTATTGAGTTATGGAGTTAAATTATTTTTAATGGAAGAGTCCTCAACCCAGAGGTGTATGTGACCTGAGAACGAACATAGTAGCCTGTGAGCTGGCCACTCGAGGGAGGATATCTTAGATAGATAAGTACTTTCCTTTATTTTGTTTTTGCTACATGGATAATCATTTTGTAGGAAATCGTTAAGTTTGTTATTGTCGTGTCTGAAGTTCTGGAGCACTCTTTATCTTTCATTATCACAAGCTACTTGTTGCAACTGTTAGAATATTTACTATTCAATAGGATGTTTCATGGTTTGTTTACTAGATTTTCCACTTTCGTAGTTTATCAGCTATTTAGTTTACTCATTTTTGTGCTTTCTAGTTTAGTTATCATGCTTTCTAAGTTAGTTATCTTATATTTTCTAGTTTAATATTTCCAGTTTTCTTAGAATAAGTTGTTTTATAGTTAAGTAGTTAGACGACCTTAGATTAACATTAACTTCAGTTGTCTTTAAGAAACCAAAAAATATAAAAGATTTAATCAAGTTTTCTTCTATTGCAAACTGCCTTGGACACTATCTGGTCGACTTATTGATGTTTATATTCTAAAGTAATGGGACCTAACGATAGCCTATCAATTTTTGGTGCCGTTGCTGGGGACACATAGCCTTCTTTCTTAAGTGTTAATAGGAGACATTTTGAATACCTCATTTTAGGCCAAAATACTACCTTTGGCTTCCTTTTCTACATGGTTAGGAAAAGAGGCCCTCACAAATGATTTATACCAAAGACCCCCCCAAAATACATTCCAATCATACATAGGGAGGCCCAAGGCTCAGACGACCAGTCTGTTGAAGAATTATTTGAGCCTAATCCACCAGAGGCTTTCCACTATTTACCTGAAGATCACCCAGTAGAACAACCTGTCATACAGGAAATTATCTTTGAGGAGCAGATTCATCTAAACATCATGGGAGATTGTAGGGACGAACCTAACCGGCATAAGGCCAACTATAATGAACCTCATCCCCCTCGAACGTTTACTTATCCTATTACTTTGGATGCAGATGATGATACTGCGATGAAAAACATTTCCCCAACTTTCCTTCCGACTTTTTGTGGCTTGTCCTTGGAGGACCCAGACCAATTTCTTTTCAAAATCAAGGTCCTTTGTCAAACTTATGACTATAAAAATGATAACCAGAAACTGAAGTTGTTTCCTTCTACTTTGAAGGATTCATCCATGCGTTGGTTTATGGGACTAGGTTATGGGATTATTACATCTTGGGGGGAAATGGAGAATGTTTTCTTGCAAAAATACCAGAGTTATTGTAGGGTGAGTGATCATAAGGAAGAGTTGTTTAAACTTAGACAAAATGAGGATGAGAGTCTAGAGGACTATCTAGATAGGTTTCTTTTCTTGTATTAACGATGTGGAGAAGAGGCTATTAGTGTTGAGATTCTCAAGACTATATTTCTTAAGGGACTCGATGATGACGCTAGAAGAATTCTTGATCTGATAGGAAAGGTGACGTGTCTCAATTAGCCCTTGAGGAAATATGTGAGTTGTGTAAGAATTTCTCACGTACTCATGGATTAATCCGTAAAACTAATATTTTTAGAGGGTCTAACAAGATTGGTAAGCTCCGCGAAGAAGTAACAAATCTCAAAACGGACATACTTTTTCAACTAAACACTATGTTAGATGGAATACAAGCAAAGGTGGGTAACCCCGAGACCTTGTCAATCTATTGTCCTAGGTGTCGAAACAAACATTTGTTGCATGAGTGTCCCTTAGACAAGGTTAATGTTTGTCAACTTTGCGAGAAAAACCATCCTACCAACCAGTGTGAGATTATTGCTGACCTCAAGAATACCAAGAAAAAAATTGCTCAGGTTGAAGAAGAGATAAATGTGCTAAACCAACGCCAAGGAGGTAATTTTTCTTATGGTCAAAATTCCAACCTTGCATGGAGACCACAAAACAACTGGGCTAGTAATCAATGGACTCCATCCTTGAATCAACCACTACTTCCACAACCTAATTGGGGAACTCCTTATTGGGGATCACCTTGAATGGGAAAATCAAACATGGGGAACTCAGCAGTGGCCAAACCAATCACAACAACAATGGTACTCACAACATATTGTTCCCCAATGGAATCAGGGACATAATCAATTTTATACTTGTCCTAGGAGGAATCAACAAGAAAATTTGTTACCGCCATCTTAGAACCCTCCTCATAATGAATAGGTAACTCAACCTCAGCTTCCAACACAACCACTTCCCAATCCTAAGAACAATCGATAGAATACGCCGGTCTAATCTATTGAACAAGATAATGTTATCGGACTTAATGCAATACATTATGGAAATGTTCAATTGCGCTTTGGTAGAACACTTCAACCACCAACCATCGAAGAAATTGTGGATGAACCTATGCCTAAAAGTCTTGAGAAGGATACGCCACCCAACCATATCGCTCTCACCAATAATACTGAGCCTCCTTCAGTAGCAGGAGTTGTTGACTTACCTTAGGAGGAGGAAGGTCAGTCTTTGGCTGAACATAGAAAGGATACCACTCCAAAAGAGAAAACTCAAGTGCCATTTTCGGAATGCCTAAAATCAACAACTCTGAAAGATACTCCGAAAATGTCTTTGACTTCTGGAACTGCATTAATTCAGGAAATAAAGCAACTACAATTAGAGGTTCCTTTGTTGCAGGCAATAAAGGAAATTCTTGAGTTTAACTAGCTAATCAAACAACTATGTATTAAAACACCGGGGAGGAAGCCAAAGAAAATAAATACTGTGCACATCGATGGCTATTTAGCTGACTTTTTGTCTGGGAAGACTGTTGCTCCAAAATATGATGATCCTGGGAGTCCACTTATAACTATCACAATTAATGAGGTAGCAATACCAAATGAATTAGTGGATTTAGAAGAAACTATTAACGTGATGACTGTGGATGTGATGGAAAAATTAGGTCTTACTAATTTACGTTCCACAACCACAGTCTCACAAATGGAAAATCAGTCTATAGCCATTCTGAAGGGCGTTATTAAAAATGTTCTTGTCAAAGTTGATGGATGGGAATATCCAGTCGACTTCCAGGTAATCCAGTCACTTACGCCCAAAGATAGCTATCCAATAATTCTCGAAAGTCCATGGTTGGCCACTATTTCCACTAAGATTGATTGTAGAGAAGGGGGAATGACCATTTCACATGGTCTAGAAAGTAAATGTTTATTCTTGTACCCTCCTACTAAATGCACCGAACATAATAAGGTCTAGGTCGATGAACTAGAAGAATCTAATGGTCAAGACAGTTTGGCCTCGTTAGCCATGGTAGTGATTAAACAACATGAAGAGGAATTAAAGGATGAGTTAGTAGATGATGTTGCACACCTTGCTATAGGCTTGTGTAATGAGGAAATGATGGATGCTCCAGAAATTTTGGGACAACCAATTGATATAAGTGGGATGGAACAAAGTTACACTACGATGGGAATGCCTTATCCTTTGGTCAATATGATTCCTAGAACGAGTCATTTCTTTGAGGATATTACTAGATTTCACCGACTTATACCTCATAGTTTTCCTCTCAACACCTTGTTGCGACCAATACATATTGTCACTTCGGCTCATCCTGGAATGAAATTGATTATGTTGCTACGAGGAAAAACCTTGAACGTCAATAGTTGGCTGACAGAAATACAAGAGGATAAATTATTTAATGTGTTAGTAAAGAGGTCTAAAGCTTTTTCTTGGGACTATATAGACATGAGGTGAATTCACCCAAATGTTTGTACACATCACATTTATATTGATCCTAATATAAGGCATGTACACCAGCCACAAAGGAGACTTAATCCTGCATTAAAGGATTTGGTCAAAATTGAAATTGAGAAACTCCTTCGGGCAGGATTCATTTATCCTATCTCCGATAGTAAGTGGGTGTCACCTATGGTTGTTGTGCCAAAGAAAAATGGGAAATGGAGAATGTGCGTAGATTATAGAGAACTCAACAAAGCCACTCATCGAGATTATTTTCCCCTACCATTTGTTGATCAAGTTTTGGACAACTTAGCTTGGAGGAAATATTTCTCCTTTTTAGATGGATTTCGTGGTTACAACCAAATTCAGGTTGCTCCAGAAGACCAAGATAAGACAATGTTCACTTGCCCATGGGGCACATTTGCATACAGATTTCTTCCCTTTGGACTTTGTAACGCTCATGTGACTTTTCAGAGACCCATTTTGGCTATATTTGTTGCACTTGTCAATGACTCTGTAGAAGTCTATATAGATGAATTCACAGTCTATGGGTCAACCTATGATGAAGCCCTTCAAAATCTGGACCGATTTTTACAAGTTTGTGAGGAAAATCGATTGTCCCTTAGCCACGAAAAGTGTCTAATAATGGTGGAACAAGGAATAGTCTTAGGTCATCATATTTCCTTTGAGGGAATAAAGGTTGATCCCAAGAAAATTGAAGTCATCCAACAATTGACTGTTCCTCAGACATAAACAAATATTCAAAGTTTTCTTGGGCATGTTGGATACTACAGAAGGTTCATAGAAAGCTTCAGTAAAATATTTTCCCCTATGATTTTCCTTCTCCAAAAAGATGTGGAGTTCAATTGGACACCAGAGTGTCAGTTGTCATTTGAAACAATCAAGGAGAAGCTTGTCTCTACTCCCATATTGCGCGGGCCAAATTGGAATCTTCCTTTCCACATTTATGTTGATGCTTCAGATGATGCAATTGGTGTAGTAATGGGGCAAGAAGATGAGAATGGGGGCAAATATGCCATATAATTTATTAGTAAAAACTTGACATATGTTGAGAGAAATTACATGATGATAGAAAAAGAATTCCTGGTTGTTGTTCATACCATTAAAAAATTGTGCCATTATATTACAGGATATAAGGTTACAGTTTATACAGACCATTCAACTGTAAAATATCTAATGAACAAACCTGTAGTTAATGGTCGGATTATGAGGTGGTTATTACTCCTTCAGGAGTTTAATGTAACAATCCTTGACAAGCCAGGGAGATTTAATGTAGTGGCAGACTTCTTGTCTCGAATCAAACAAGAAGATGGTGATTGTGCACTAGTGCAAGATGAGTTTCCAGATGAGAATATTTTTGCTATTTCTATGAAGACACCTTGGTTCACTGACATTGCCAACTATTTAGCCGCCTCTGAAGTACCCCAGGGTTTACATCAAAACAAAGGAAGTGACTTATCAGGGAAAGTGCCCCATTTAAATGGATTAATGAGATTTTATTCCATTGTGGACTTGATATGGTCTTGAGAAGATGTGTCAGAGCTGATGAGACTTACAGCATCCTGAGGGCCTATCACGATGATCCTTCTGGAGGTCATTACTCTGCAAAAACAACTTCCCATAAAATTTTAGGCGCTAGATATTATTGGCCTTCGATGCATAAAGACATTAAAAATTATATTCAACGCTGTGATGAATGTCAAAGGGTAGGAAGACCAAAAACTTATGCTGAAATGCCTTTACAACCACAGGTAGTCCTTGAACCATTCGAAAAATGGGGCTTATATTTCATCAGCCCCATAGATCCTTCCTCTCAAGGGAAATAATACATACTAGTTTGCACCGATTACCTGACAAAATGGGCAGAAGTCCAAGCCTTACGAGTTGCCAAAGAAGAGCAAGTCGCTGACTTCCTCTATAATAAGATCTTCCTTAGATTTGGAGCAGCCTGAACCATTGTTATCAATCAGGGACCCCAATTCATGTCCAAAGTACTCTTGCCATTCACCAACCATTTTCACGTGAGTCACACGAAGTCATCCCCTTATCACCCTCAGGCAAACAGTCAGGTGGAAGTGACTAATAGAGATCTAGAGAACATATTAACGAAAACAGTCTCTTTAGGAAGAAAAGATTGGGCTAGGAAATTTCCTAAAGTTGTTTGGGCGTACAACACAACATGGAAATCCACAACTGGATTCAATCCCTATGAGCTTGTCTTTTGGAAGAAACCTCTTTTTCCCATTGAGTTTGAGCTCCAAACTCTACGAAAAACTATGGAGTTGGGTCTAGATTTGAAACAAGCCCAAGTACAATGAGTTATGCAGTTAAGCGAGTTAGATGAGCTTTGTTTAGACATTGTCCATCAAACTGAACTGGTTCAACATCAACATAAAACATGGCATGACAAACATATCAAAGAGAGAGAGTTCTATAACGGTGACTGGGCCTTGCTATTCAACTCTAGATATAAAGATCATAAAGGAAATCTCAGGACTCATTGGCTGGGGCCATATGAAATTTTTGAAGTCTTTTCGAATGGCACAGTTCAATTGAAACCCATTTATAGTGATACACGAACTCTCTTAGTCAATGGTCATTGCCTACGTATCTACCATAAGCCTATAAACAAGGAATTTTTACAAAATTGGTAGAAATGTAGGGAGAGATCCAATGCATTGACTCTGCCAGGCAAAGTCCATCTGATTGTAAAAAAAAAAAAATCTTGAAAAATTGTAATAAAAAGACATGTGTACCAATTTGTTTTTAAAGCATTTTTCATCAGTTCTTCTTTTTGGACTTAGCTGATTTTTGTTTCCATTTTGCAGGACTTCTTATAAATAAGAAACAATTTTTGGAGCACCTTTCCAAGATGCTCTGGAACTTGATGGTCCAGGTGCCCAGTGCTCTAGAACTTGACGGTTCAAATGCCTGATGCTCCAGAACTTACACACCAACTCACCATGTCAAAAATTTGTTCCTGCAGAGTGGTTTAACGCTCCTGAAGTTCAAGTTTGCTTGTTACCACCATTTTTTTCTTTTTGGCTACATCTTTCGGCAATGCTCCAGAACCTTCATTCTGTTGCTGCTCTGGCTGCATCTTTCGGCGATGCTCCAGAACCTTCATTTCATTGCTGCTCCAGCTACATCTTTCGATGATGCTCTGGAACCTTCATTCCATTGCTGCATCTTTCAGCAATGCTCCAAAAAATTTCCACCTTCTTCATTTCGAATGCATGCCTCTTGCATGCTCCAGAACTTATTCACTAGTTTTGAGTACGTACTCATCTGCGTGCTCCATAACTTATTCATTTTCATCCCGCCACCTTTTCCACAAATTTGAAATTCCTTGATGCTTTAATTATCACATCTCGGTACACATGCCTTCCTTTTTGTTTTTAATATTTTTTTTAGTAAAAGTCACGATCTTTTCACCATAAGTGGATGTCGCCACGACAACTTGTCTTCATTAATGACTCTGTCATTGCAATTTTCCTCCTCATATCATAATAAAGTTGTCGTCACCTCAGTCAATACCATCACATCATCTTGTCAAACCAGTAAAGGTATGAGATCTTTGAGCAATCATAGAATGCAAGTAAGTACCAATTTTTGCTTTAAGTAAGTAGTTATTTTCGAATAAAGCGTAATTAATTGGCACAAATCTCCCCCTCCTAATTTAGTAACTTGTGCCACTCGGCAATCAACTATTAGTACGGAAAATTTTTCGTACGCGTCCATGTAGATTAATATCATTGTACAGTAAGCTATGAGCAAGACAAATAAATAATCTCAGTAGATTATATTTTCAAAAATAGTTGTGTACAAGTTTCTTGCGTTGTTGAATTCTTCAGCAGGGTGACAAATAAGAGAAAAAATTGGGGGTGCAAAGAAGAAGTCTGAGCCAGCTTCTGCGGAGAAGTTATTGGGGTTAAGTAATATTTCTGGTTTGTTCGAGGAGGCAGGTTGGTTAGACTTCATCAAAAAATTTGAAGGATATAATGAAATTTTGGTGAACGCGTTTGCAGAGAACTACTCAAATGGTCAGGTGATACTTCATGGAAAACGCTTCAAGGTGAGTCCAAAAATTATTTCTTGCCTCTCTGGATTAAGTAATTATGACATTAAATTGTCTGAAACATCTCAAATCACATACCATAAATTATCTGAGTTATTTCTTAGAGAGGGAGACCCACATCCTATCTTAGTTATTAGTACTAGAGGGAAAAATAAGGGATTTCAAAGAACCTATATTCTAGAACCCTGGGGAATTGCAGTGGCTTGGATTATAAAATATTTTACCTATGAAGGAAAAATCACTACAGTGGTAGGACCTTCATTTCGCATGCTAATTCATTTGCGCCATGGAAAGGAAAACCCTGCTCTTAGGGTTAATTTGCCAAAAAAAATGTGATTCTGTAAATTCTTCAATAGAAAGATACAAGATTGGGTCAGGGCCACTTAAACATCATGGGTTAATTCAGTTAATTTGCAAATATCATTTTTGTAAGAAACTTGAAAGTAAGTGGGAGATTTTTTTATGGAAAATTGAAAAATCTTTGGCTAAAAGAAAATCAGAACCAGGGGAAACGTTAAAAAAATTGCTTCACCTTCTGGAGCAATTTCCCCTGAGGGCTCTCAAGCTCCGGAATCTCAAAATCCCACAACCCCTGGTGAAGAAGTACCAAAATCTTTGAATGAAGAATTTAAAACCCCTGATCATCCGGAGGATGTCAAAATTATTTATCCAAATGTGAGCATTCCTTTGAGGAAAAGAAAAAGAAAAATGCCTATCACCTTCCAGAATATTCCTCCCCTAAGGAGAAGCAAACGTTTATCCTTTGAATCCACATAAACCCCAATACTGAGTATAGGAAGTAGTGCAAAGAAAAAGAAGCCCAAGAGATAGACAAAACCTATAGAAACTTCTAATCCTACCAATGATGTGGAAATGCCTCTAGAAAATGAAAATTTTGTTGAGGAAATTCCTTCCCACTCAGAATATGTAGAAGAAGCCCTTGTTGATGAAATTCAAGAAAAGGAACAAGAAGGTGAAGATAATTAGAACACTTATCTCCCATTGTAAATAGAGTTGTAGAGACTGTTGAAATTGAGAATACTAATGCAGAGATGGAAAAAATCAGAGTAGAAATTGATGATCTGAGAAAACAATTGTATAAAGACAAGTAACAAATTGAATTGCAAAAACAAGAGCTATTAGTGCATGTTGATGTGATAAGTAAAAGAGATCAAGAAATTCAAGGTTTGGAACTGCAGGTACAAGAAAAAGATACATTGATTCATGAATTGAAGGAACAAATTCAGAAGTTGACTTAAGAAAATAGAACCTATAATGTTGATATTTCTGACAAAAATAAAGAAATTGAAAAATTGAAAAATTGAAAAAGAATTTTATGCTTATGTTTTCAGCTTTTGAGGAAGAAAAGGAAACACATAAAAAAAGAATTAAATGCCTCTCTTAGCAAAATTGTGGAGTTAGAACATGATTTACAAGAAAGCACTGCTAAGCCAATGATGAAATCACAAGAAATTCAGACTGAGCCAATTGTCACTGAATGGTTCAGGGTTTGAATTCCTCCATTACTTATGAAATGGATGGAAGGTGTTATTTCTTAAGAGATGCTAAGATTTAAAACTATAGGTTAAAAAAATAGTTGGTACTTCTAAAGGAATCATTTCATAAGGCTTATAAAGGGAAACAAGATGCATGTCAGCTAGTAGAATATTTGTTATCCTGTAGAAGGCCATCAAGATTATTTTCAATGTTTCTAAATGAACAATGGTTAAGATGGAAACTGTTCAAAATTTATAATGATCAGCCATATGAGCCTAATGATAAGGAATTTGTTAAAATATTTATGGAATCAATTCTTGAAGATCAGGATATTCTTTGTGAATTCTTTGTTCATGATCTTTTATTAGAAAATCATACTAATTTCTTCATTAATCTATTTGTTGGAGAAGTACAACTGAGGGCTCTGTTGTCCACTATGTGAAATCAGATTCATTGGCAGGAGTGCAACATAGAATATGCTCAAGCCAAGAGAACTATGGGACTTCAAATGAGATCTCCTAATAGTAGGCCTGCAGATTTTAAGGATGCCTTTTTAGCTTTGACATTAGATGAGAAAGTGAAAGGGAGATATGATAACAGTCTCTGACTCTGCTACAATAATTTCATGGAACATGGACATAAGTTAATTGGAAAAGCTTGGCATGCTTGTGAAGAAAGATATACTCCACTGCCAGCTCATCTAAAGAAAAGAGAGGTCATCTCTCCTCTTAATATTAAATGGTCTTTCAGAAGGGAAGATGCTTTAGCTAAAATCCTAAAAGACCTCAAGACAAATTGGATAGGGATGAGGTATAGACCTCCTTTGTTGCTTTTTCCACCCCCTGCTTTCCACATTAACACAAATTAGAATGATAGAGTTTTCAACAAATGGAAAGAGGGAGTTTCTTTTCATAGAGGGTTCATCCATGAGCCTATAACTTTTGATAAAACAACAAAAGATGAGTATGACATTAGTGCCAGGTATGAAGAATGGAACAAAGGACAAGGCTACAACCCTCATCCTCTGCCAATTAATTAAACTTTAGGAGAACTAATTGTTTATCTTTAAGGAAAAATTTACAAACTGTATTTCTTATGATTAATTGAAGTATTTTACCAATACGGATTTAATGGGTTGTTTCAAAGTGTTTTGTAGGTTAATAGTTTGACATTATGCAGCAGCACGTGCTCCAAAAAAGTTGAAGGTATGCGCTTGAAGATTGCTCCTGAACTATAGGATAATGGACCAGAATTTTAGTCGTTGTTAGTTTTTATTTCAGTTATGTTTTAAAGTTCAAAAGACTTTATGGCTTGACTTGAGCCTCTTTAATACCAATATAATGAGTTTTTAAATTTTGTTGAAATCTGTTAAATACTTTTTCAATCGTCCTTCATGCCATCTGAAATTTAGGATTTAGTTAGAAGTTTTTCTATAAAAATGTAATCTCCAGAAACATAAGATAACGATAAATTTAGTAATGTTATGTTGCCAACTTGTCTCCTAAAGTTCTATGAATAAAGAGATTATTACGTATCATTTCTCAAGTTATTGAGTTATCGAGTTAAATTATTTTTAATGGAAGAGTCCTCAACCCAAATGTGTATGTGACCTAAGAACGAACATAGTAGCCTGCGAGTTGGCCACTCGAGGGAGGATAGCTTAGATAGATAAGTACTTTCCTTTATGTTGTTTTTGCTGCATGGATAATCATTCTGTAGGAAATCGTTAAGTCTGTTGTTGTCGTGTCTGAAGTTCTGGAGCACTCTTTGTCTTTCATTATTACAAGTTACTTGTTGCAACTGTTAGAATCTTTATTGTTCAATAGGATGTTTCATGGTTTGTTTACTAGTTTTTCCACTTCCGTAGTTTATCAGCTATTTAGTTTACTCATTTTTGTGCTTTCTAGTTTAGTTATCATGCTTTCTAAGTTAGTTATCTTATTTTTTCTAGTTTAATATTTCCAGTTTTCTTAGAATAAGTTGTTTTATAGTTAAGTAGTTAGACGACCTTAGATTGACATTAACTTCAATTGTCTTTAAGAAACCAGAAAATCTAAAAGAGTTAATCAAGTTGTCTTCTATTGCAAACTGCAATGGACACTGCCCGGTCAACTTATTGATGTTTATATTCTAAAGTAATGGGACCTAATGACAACCTTTCAAAAGCTACAGGGAAGTCTTGTGCACCTGATATTAGAGATTCAAGAGGAATGTCTGCCAAGAGACATAAAGTCAGATGAATTGAGCTCATCTACATCCTTCTATTATTTATTCATGCACATAAACGATCATCTTGTAATCATAAGATTTGAGCTCTATTTACTCATCCTACGTATCAATAAACAACTCAACACAAGAGATGCAAATTGACATATTAACACAACAATATCCAACTAAGTTATTGAAACTCAACTATTGATACCTCGTTCTCCATCCAGATTATAAAATCGTTCCACTTTTTATTTTGTAACATATTATTTTTAAATTGATTTGGATGGCGACCATATTTCTCCTCCTGTCAAAAAATGGCACATGGACTAGTTAAACTAATTAATATGCAATCATTTACTTTTTCCAAGGAAATAAAAAATATATATCATTTAACATATTAAATATACTTACAAATGTACATATCAAGGCCTGTAAACCTTTCTGGCCATTGCGATGCGTGGCACGAAGTTTCTCAAGCCTAGCCTTGGAGGCCTTGTCCTAAAACATATACTAATTCAATTTAACTATGCACAAATGAAATTTAAATATCGTTTAATAAATTTGATATAATCTTATGAGAAAATTCAAATACCTACGTACTCTCCTCATCGGACTTCCTTTGTGCATCGAACTTTTGTGGCAGCACACGAGTCTTCCTTCTGTTCTTGGTGGTGTTGTGATGAATCCCACAAGTCTTCTACCAATGGCGTGTGGTAGTGCGGTGACCATTATTGTCCTGCGGCTCCTTCATTAGCTCGGTGCGATAGAGCAGTTTTTACCGCGGTCCCACAAGTTGCTTGTTCCTTCTCGGCAGTAGTGTGGTGAAAGCTTTTGTGGCAGCATTTTTATTCATAGAGGAGGCCATGGAGAGAGGACGTGGACGGCATAGAAATACTAAATCGCTGAGAGGAAAGTGGGTGGACATTGTAGCAAACAATAATGTTAATGACCAAGACTTCTAAATTTTCAGAATTATTTGCAATCCATGTTTATGTAGCAGACATGGACTTCTTATTTGGCTTGCACACTTATCTGAAAGGCATAGGGTATTCACCATACATTTCCCTTGATAAAGAAAACATGTGGTTTCATTTATTTTTAGTGTATATCTCAAAAGTGAAATTGTTACATAATGATGTATTGAGAAAATAATATATACAAAAAAATGCAAAGAAAATGTTTGAAATTTAACATGCAAGCTACTGTGTTTTTTTTATCGGTGATAATATTTGATTTTATTAATAATAATGCATAATTTACATCAACTTCAAAAATTAAGTCCATCTAGCAGCTTCTAAAATATGTCTGTTTAACCAGCACAGTTCCCAACAAACCAGAAAAAAACTACTGAATCTACCTGTAAACAACCCTATCTATAATTACACATACCCCATACTATTTACATTTTCAAATAAAAAATAGGGCTTAACCCCAAAAAATGTACAACAAAAACTAAGATATAAACTGTATTTTAACCAAAATTGAGCTTGAGTTTACGCGGAAGTGCTCGACGTGCTACCCAGTTGCATTGGGCATATTTTCTTTAATTGGCTTCATCTTCTTCCTTGGGCGCAAACTTTTCTTCTCTCGTAGCTTCTCTCTGGCGACATCTTTGAGTCCCTCAATGACCGTCTCGACCTCCATTATTTCTACACAAATTTTTAGGGCTTTCCATCCTAGCTCCACTCCTTCTCTCCACATAGCTTTGGTGATTCCTTTTGGCCAACTAATAAAGGGACAATTTATCTCTACTACTTCAGGGTCCACATCTTCCATGCCTTTTCATATTCCAGGATACTTTTCATATTCACTAAGAAATCCTTGTGTACCAACGCCTTTGTTACTTTCCTCACTTCGTCCACCAACTCTCCCAAGTCCAACTCTCATGCCATGATCAGTGAGTAAATATCCATATTAATACGATATATGTGCTTCAAATCTTCGAAGCCATTACCTAGGATTTTTTGCACAGATTGCGCCACCTTCACATCCTTGGAGAGAAACAATCCTCTCAACCTCTTCACAGTTGCTTTTCCAACAAAATGGTCCAATTTTCTCCTCAAATGTTGAGTGAAATTAGCCTTTATTTCTTCTCTGGTATGCTATCTTCCAAACTGCCTCACATCGCAGACTTGTTACATTCCTTGCCACTGCAAACCGAGAAGCATCAGATGAAATGCCTTGTGTGTCTTTAAAACATATCCTATTGTCAGCCCTCACCATTAATGTTGAACATACGTCTAGCACCGACAACAATACCTTCATCAATGCTTCAAGTCCTTCAGGAATTTAAAACACATTCCTCTACTTGCTAGCGTTAAATCCTTCTTGCATTAATTACAATGGAAAAATTTCCTCCATAGGAATTCCACTAAAATCTTCTATCTAAAGGAACCATCTTCAGAGCTCTTCACATAAATGAGGGTTGAAAAATTTAGAAGAAAAGAAATACCATAATTCTATAGTAACAATTTGTATCAAGATAAATGTCAGAAAGTATAATTAAAAAGACAAATCCTTACAATTAGACCTCAAATTGGACCAAATAGAAACAACAAATGTGCCCTGATAATTCTTGCAGATTTAAACAACTTGAAAAGACCACTTTGGAGACAAAAAAGCAATAAATAAGCATGAAAATTGACACAACAAACAATTGAACACTAAAAATGGATTATGAGTTATAATGTATCTGCTCCATTATATTGCTCAAAATATAGACATACATAACTTGAGTTCTTTTGATATCAATAATTGGATGAGATGGTCTAGTATCTATTCTAATGGATTGAAATGATGATCAAAATCAGACCTTGGTTTCCCTATTTGTATGGGAAGCAACAAGCTTCAGGTCCATTCACAAAAGTTACATCGTTTCTTAACTAAAGCATAATTAACATAGAAACTTAAAAAGATAGGTTCATTCCAATTGTTGCCAAACATTAAATAATGCTTGCGTTTGTTGATAGGTAGAAGATTTTGATGAAATACATACTAATACCCAAGATCCAACTGGGTTATTAAGATTTGGACGAGATGATCCAAACCATCCTTTAAACTATACCAGGGTGAAAAGAGCAAGATGGAAGAGAACACCCGGAAGTGTTTCACACCGGCTCAAGGTACAATCCAACCTGGTTATGACACTGATAGAAATCCATTTTTTTATGAACCGTCCATACCTGAACGTTGCATCACAATCTATTCTTCTTGCACATAAAAATGCCACATATCAACCCCTTCTAAATAAAACCCAAAATACCATGAAACAATGAGTCCCCTATATTAGTAAGTAAGTAGGCAGTCTATAGGGCATAGTTTGATTTTATACAAGGATGCTCATGAAAGGAATCTTCAAGTGAAAGTGAGTGAGTTGTTTGAGATTGCAATTGATGGTGCATTATCCAATCTTAAAGGAAGTTAGCAAAATAGTAAATGTGCAATAAAATCAAATTGTACACAACAAACAATTCACAATGTTATCTTGCATAATGCCTTAAGTTTGAAGACAAAAATCTCATTGTATCTTGATGAAAGTAGTGACCTTAATGGTCAATCACTGGCAACCATGATTTTAAAACATGGTATTGTGCTTATGGAGGCAACATTTTAAGCAAGGCGGTGAGTGGTGGTTTGGAACAATGTCAAGTATGAAGGACTTGCTTTATATGCATACTATGCAGTCTAGCTTAAGACAACATTCTTAGAAGAGATTGAAGGTGGATTAGGGAACTCAAGGGTTACCATGATAAAGATTAAAGCAAAGACTAAGATCTATTTAAAAGCCACTATCATGAAGATATTAAAGATGTCAAATGCAAAACTCTAGCAGCTGGAGTAATGAACACAGTGTGAAAGAGGACAGTGTGCTAGGGTAGATTTAGGAAATCTCCACATTATCTAATCATAGGAAAATACATCATTAATTTATTTTTTAAAATTTAAAGAAATTATTCTAAACCCTATATAGACACATTGATACTTCAAAAGCATCTGATTTATTTTTTTAAATTAAAAGAAGTCATTCTAAACCCTATATAGGATACATTGATACTTCAAAAGCATCTGAAGGAATTTGAGATTATGCAAATATATGTCAATTAAATTCCTAGATTAGAAACAGTAGCACGAACATTTTAACCCTTGTTGATTAGAGCTGGAATTGATAAACAACAATGAATCCTATGCCTCCTATCACGCACATCTCCTTACCATTCTCTATCATTCTTTACTGAAACACTTCTCCATTTTGGTGGGCTATGCCTAAAAATAAGGTATCAACAAAAGTTTTATTGTATGTTTATTAAAATGAAAACTCCATTCTGGTGGGCTATGCTTGGAAATAATATTTCGACAAAAATTTTAGAGTATGTTTATTAGAGTTTTAGAGTATTTTGGCGGGCTATATTCTTGATTCCTTAAATGATTTATTCAAATGGATTGTGATTGACATGATTTTCTGCATTTAGTGTTGTAAATTGTAATGCTGTCACGATTACCGTACTACTGTCGTCTCTTATTATACCCGTTGTGGTATGGCGGTGTCTTTCCCTTCCCTTCTATTGTTTACCGCACTACCGCCTTGCTCAAGGCTTCTTGTTGTGGGGTTGCGGTGTATACTGCTCTACCGCATATGTTGCTCACCTTCTTGGCGGTATAGCAGTGTATGTTTTAGATCATTACTTGAAGATTGTCGATGATACAATATTATTTGTCTTACCGATATCTCAATGTCTCATTGACATTAGATATTATGTTCCTTTGATGTTGGTTGCCAGTGTCGATGATACAAGTTAATATCTCTTGCCGATATGCCACTGTCTCATCGATATTTTCCTTTGACGGTATTTCTTTATATATCGGTGTAACTTTTCCATGTCGGGGAGACTCGTGATTATCACTGCGGTATGGCATTGTTTTTCCCTTCCCTTTAGTTGTTTACCGCACTACTGCCTTGCTCAAGGCTTCTTTTTGTGGGGTTGCGGTGTATACCGCTCTACTGCATATGTTGCTCACCTTCTTGGCGGTCTAGCGATGTATGCTTTTGATCATTACTTGAAGAGTGTCGATGAGACAATCCTATTTGTCTTACTGATATCTCAATGTCTCATCGACATTACTTCGTTATATCCAAGAGTTGTGTTTCATCGAGCACTTGTAGATATACCTTGTCGATGTGACGTAAGTGTTTCTCTCCTCGATATGCCCATATCTTGTTGAAATTTCATTGTTTTACATCGTCGATGAGACATATAAATAAGTCTCTTCAACATAGGGGTGTCTAAACCGGCGCTAAACCCAAAGCTAAACTCAAAGTGAAATTCGGAGCTAAAAGTGTCGCTAAACTCGAAGGTAAAATCGGAGCCAAAGGCGATGCTAACGACAATGCCACACTCGAAGCCAATATTGGCACAAATTAGCACCTAAATTAGTGTCGACTTGTCCTGATCAGCGCAAATAAATGCCAAAAATAGTGCCATCCCGATAAATAGCACTGACGTTCTAAAAAAATTGGCAAAAAATACATCAAAACGGTGTGTGGAAGAAAAAACGAAGCAAAAAATGGAGCAAATCACAGGGATTTGTTGTAGTGAACCGAGGGAACTACGTTCATAGCTACTAGTCAGGGGATGCCCAACTTCACTCTGAAGAGTTCAGACCCTAGGATTATGTCAAACAACAAGTTTACAGACTTAGGTCCAATAAGGAGCGACAAAATGATGCTACTAAGGGGGGTACAAAAAGTTCGTTATGCATAGGGATGGTGCTCATAGGTGCATTGTACCCATCTTTATGTAAGAATTTTATTAACATAATGTCCTTGGTTATAATATTCACCTAGCATGTCGGGTCAACAAGAACACCTGCTATGGTGTTTTCATTGATTCGTGTGGGGATATAAAGAGGAGATGGTGCTCTATTAAAACCCATCGAGAGGTCTTGTGAGGTGAAGGTTATACTTGGACCACTACTCGCAGGTTGCGTAGAGGGGATAGGAAGATGTAGGAAAGAGGCCATCACACACACTAAATGACACTCTCACAAAGCCCCCCAAAGGTTGACGATCAGACATTGACCCAACTAAGGCTACGTTACGCAACACTTACGAAACCTTCCAACTATGCCTACAAGGGGTCACAGGTTGGGTTGTAAGGCGAAAGGCCTCACAACACTCACACCTACAACACTCCTAGAACATGAGGAAAGGGGCCTTCAGTACCGCAAAACGAAACCAAAATTGTTCACGTTGAGCTCACCAAAAATGTAAGAGAGGGGGACCAACCACGTTAAGACTCTAGGTCACAAAGAGCCAAGAGCGTAGGGCTGCCCTAACTTTCCTCACTCTAAAGGAAGGGGATTGAGAATGAAGAGCACTATGTAGTACTTTTGTCATTCTTCAGACCCAAATTTTAGGTTTGGGCTAGGTGAGTTATTTTTTGGAGTCAATACTATACCTTAGACAACTCTCTGTCCGACGATGACAACGCGTTTCTGGGATGACAACGTGGCGATTTGGCATCTCTCTGGCATGCTAGTGTTCGTACAACCAGAAAACATCAAGTACAGTAGAAACCGCCAAAAGACCTACTGATGGCCTAGCTAGTTGATTGAGATGGGAAAAATAGAATGAGAAAGTACATAAAGTAAAGACGAAGATGATAAAGAAAATAAATAAAAGCTATGGTGACAAAGATAATCTCAAAAAGGTGTCGGTTCACTAGCTAGCTCCATGTGCATGTCCACCTACACATAAAAAAGAAGGGGAAAATTGTTGGGGATGTATAGGGGTCTGCCTTAGTCAAACCCCCATTTTGGTGTTTCCACCTGCACGGATAGCTAGATAGCAACGGAGTATAATATGCGATAAAAAAAAGTAGAAAGTAAAGATTGCAATGAACACTACAAAACAATACTATGCCACTCAACTAAATCACAAAGGAGAGGAGTGAAGCGTTACCACCTCCACCCAAAAGCTCACTAGCTAGTGGTAGGAGAATGCAAGGAATGGACTTGGAAAAGTCACCACAACCGCAGTGGTGATGAAGGGAGGTCTTGTAAGAATCTAAGCCCACACTTCTATGGCTTGCTCCACACTTGCAATGTGGAGTTGATGGAGCTTCAAAGTTGCTGCAATGCTCACAATAGAGTGTTGGAATGTTGCTTGAGAGTGAAAAATGAAGTGATTGAATGTGTAGATGATCCAAAAGCCTCCAAATGAACGAATAGAGGATGTTTTTGAAGGCGGGATGAGAATAATAGGCCATTTTTGGGTCGGTTGGTCAAAGAGGGATATTACAATTCAACCCCAATCGGGTGTGTAATGCCTCTACCAACTTCAAATGCAGGAATCCATCAGGGACGCCAGTGTGCCATGCAGATGTCCTCATGCTGCACTTGTGTCCCCGACAAGTATTCTCTCATCGACACACAAGATAAATGCCAGGTGGATGGAAGGCAGGTGGGTGATGTGGAATTTCACCTTCAGACTTGGTTTTCCAAGGTGAGGGTATGTGAAAGGGGAATTTTCCTAAGTGGTACAAATTCACTCCTATATAGAATCTAAAATAAAATTGGTGCAAGACGAGTTTCTATTTAATATGTTAGTTTTTGAATTTGATCGTGTAATCAATTTTTCATCAAATCATACTCCATGATCCATTATGACTTATAGAACATCATCCATCGCTAATCTATATTCTCCAATGGTGTCTTACACTTTTCCAAATCTTCCAAGAAGATCGAATGTACTCTTAGTTCCTCCTCATAGTCATGGCATGGTCCTCTCATATAGTGGAAGCCTCCAAAACCCAAAATGGAGCATTAAAAGTCACGCCCTTCCAAATTATCTAATGTGTTGTCTGCACCATAGCAAAATCGTAGACTGAAATAGCATGAAATTGCAACAATATTTCTTCATTCACCAAGGTATTTTGGTCATCATCACAAAGTTTTGACCATTCGCTTGGGTACTTCACCAATCGTTGTGGTGGCCAAAAATTTGTAACAGTAGGCTCACCAAACACGATGGTATATTTGCAATTAGTCAAGGTGATCATGAATTCACCGTATGTTTTCACTTCTTTTGAGTTGAAGGCTAGGGGAAGAAAGGCATCAATCCCCTGCTCTTATCCCATCTCTTTCGCTTGGGGGACAAGCCCTGGGGAAGTAATGCTTGCTTGTCATAGATCAAGTATTCTAACTAAGGTAGTACTAGATCTTTTTCATCATCATCCAACATAGATGATCCATACAATTGGTGGTATTCACAATTGATCATCAAATGGAGTTTCATGAAAAGAGGAAGGTTCAATTAGATGCAATTCTCTAAAATTCTACTAAGATTATGATTTGTTCTAATGAGCATGTATACATTCAATTGCAAGCTAATAAAGTAACACCTGAAGTGGTATATTTATAGATGCTTTGTTGATCATTAGGGTAACACCTCTTATACAGATGTTAGGGTTCCGCCAACTCTAGCCCCTACTAGAGATCAATCTTCCCTTTGTGGATGTCACCAAGGATCAAACTAGATTGCTTATGGAGAACATAATGCTCACTCACATGCTTCTCAAGCCCCTACATGAAGAACATAGGATAGGTTTACTTGCAGGTGGTCTTAGCCCTCCTACCCTCAATATATCTCTCCCTAGGTCCATGATTGTGGGTTTTTTGGATAGTTGAATTTTGATAAGTTTCCTTGCCTTGCTTTGGCTATTTTACTTGCTTGTGATACTCAACCACAAAGAGAAGAAAAAATGAGGGTGTTATTTCTTGTTGGGAGCCTCTTTTGGATAAATCAAACATGATTGATATATGGAAAAAACTAAAGTATAAGGACCCCCTTCAACATATAGTGGTATAGCTCTTGCCACTTAGTGGCCTTGTTTTTAGTTATTGCACACTTTAGGCTCCGCTTTGCTTGGACTTTGGGTTGTGATTTCTCTTGCCCACCTTTTTTTGTGATTGTGTTAATATTATTTTTTTAATGGTAATATACAGTTACTCATTTATTTTAAAACATGTTATTGTCAATATATGAACATGTCTTCTTTTGATAAATTGGAACAAGTATTTTTGATAGATTGGTGCCAAAATAAATAATAGTTGATGTGGATATGGATGAAAAAAAATAAGCAAAAAGTAAGGATGGTGATAATCAAGAACATGAAGAACAAAAAGAAGAGGAAGACAAAGAAAGAGGAAAAAATGATGTTGAAGAGAAGATGAAGAATACAAGCTTGTGCACTTTAGCTCCAAAGAAGGAAGATTGAATCCTTCAATTTCATTGATGTATTCAAAAGCCAACATCTATTATTTTTGTAAACTTTAGTAGCAAGTATATCTTCATCAACATGGAATTAGCCAAGAAATTATAGGTACAAGCAAAGAAAATCGAGGACACTCAAATAGTGGGTAAGGATATTTAATTTTTTAAAGATTTAAAGCTCTCCATGGATAAATATGTTTTGCATTCAAACTTTTATGCTTTGGATGTGGATGAGTTGGATATTATTCTTGGTTATACTTAGTTATAATCTTTGGGAACAATACATTAATGTGTAATAGTTCATGAAGCTTTGGTGTAGGAGGAAAAAAGTTACATTAGAATATTACACATAATGAAGACGAAAGAAAAATCAAGGTAGAGCAAGTTCCAAAATCTACTAAAGGGTGCACCAAAAAACTATCAAAGGACAAACATGATATTTCTATAAAAAAAGAGAGGATAAATTTGTTCCTTTTCTTGCTCATCAACAAAGCAAGCAACAAGTGGTGAAGAATCAAAGATTACATGGATACCAAAGGGTGCAACATACATGCATCCACATTATTGTGAGAGGCAAGAATCATAGAGGAAACCATCTTGGAGGTATGATAATACATGAAATCAACAAGCCAATCACTTTGGATCTAGATGAAATCAAAAGAACAACTACAACAATTAATGCATCATAGTAGTGATGGCTATGCATGGCAAAAAAATGAGAACATACTATCATGAAGTATATAATAAAATGGGTGCAATGAAATGTAATCAAGTATGCAATCTAGGTACCATCAAGCTAAAACTAACACCAAGATCACATATGGATGATCGGATGATAAGACATGACATCATATTTGTAATGACTTGCAACAATCTTATTATTTATCTTCTTCTCATGTTTTAGGTAAGAAACATGTCAAGGATGGATGACATATTATGTATCTAAGGATATGATATTATAATGTATATAGTGCATGGAATTGTTGACATGTGGCATACATCCCTCAAATTAGTTATATTACTTTTAAAATTATATTAGGTAATTATGGGGCCTACATGGGTTAGTTGTTTACTCATCCATTATGTTATTATGAGGAGGTCTATGTAAAGGAGGTGAATATCATTGTAAGGATATTTGGAAGAGTATGATATATGTTTGGGATATCTTGGAGATAATAGAATGTAGTGGCTTATTCCATAAGGATTATTGCATGATGGTACCCTACCTCAACGGTTTATTCTATTTCTGCATATATTGGATATTAGGGCATCTTGGGCCATGAATATCTCGTGTTGTGTGTGATTTATCTTCTACATTTTATTATTTATATTATTATGTGTGTGGATCTTACCACTTAGCCTACAATGATCAAATAAAAAACCTCTTTGACTTAAACAATTGGACCTCTTACCACTAGTTCAAACTCTTTGTTAGACTCTTCCTTATACAAAATAATGGTACTAAAAGCATAGCTATGTCATCTCTTACTAGGATAATTGATTAAGCATTTATATAAATATGCATAGGATTTAATACTATTATATTATGTAGCAAAGTTCTATTATCTAATTGTAAGTATTTTGGTGTTAATCTTGTTTGCATGCATCCTTTAGATTTTAATAAGTAGCAATCCCTTATGGGTTTGATAAACCAATATTCCTATATTGGGAGTAGTGAATCCTAAACACTATCTCAATGATTAAACATACTCAAAACAAGGTTCTAGTCAAATGTATTCATTTAGTTGTCCAATGGGGTTGCAAATAACCTATCCATATAGACATGAGATTTCCATAGTCCGTTTGAATGAATTAGAATGCTTTTGCTAGAAAATTGAGTAGATTTTTTTGCATCTCTTTAATTCAGCTTATCCATAGTTTTGTTTGTAATCACATATCATTTTGGCACTAGCATATAAAAGATAATTCCCAACACAATCCCTTGACAAAGATGCCATACTACATTGTGAGGATGCAAACCCTAGCCATATTAATTATCCTCATTCAACAATAATTAGATTCTTTAAAAGACAAGAAGAGTGGTTTAGAGTCTAAGTACATAGCTTCTTATATATATATAAACGATTTTATATCATCCATGAGTTTGTTTTGTTATTCGATATGAGGGCATGCATGAGTCTATTTTGATACCTCTTTGGTTGAGAGCTAAGAACTGAGGGGTATCTATTCTACCAAAGTCGCCTAAGACACAATCACAACCTCATCCCTTGTATCACACTTTTGAGGATTTAAATCTTGATAGATGACGTAATCTAGGAACATAATATCACACTCAGTAATTGAACTACAACCCTCCAGTACATAACTGTTTTTCACTACACATTATCTCTAAAAAGTCTCTGGAAGTAGGGGTAGGGATTGTTGACTGGTGGACTCAAAAACAAAAATGAAAGATAGATCAGATAGATGTTTACTCTCTATGAACCCATATACGGTTATAAGAGAGAATGATCAAACAAATGCTAAATTATCCTTTGTTTACTGTCTACAACCTTATTACAAACCCATGAACTGTTATAAGAGAGAATGATCAAACAAATGCTAAATTTATCCTCTGTTTACTGTCTACAACCTTATTACAAACCCATGTACTTTTATAAGAAAAAAATGATCAAACAAATGCTAAATTTATCCTCTGCTTACTGTCTACAACCCATAGATTGTAATAAGGGGAAATGATCAAACAAATGCTAAATTTATCCGTTGATTACTCTCTACAACCCCATAGACTATAGTCTGTAATAAGGGGAAACGATCAGATAAATTGGGGAAATGATGAGGAAAATGTTAAATTTATTATTCTGTGTAACTTGTACCAACGGGAATTGTAAGTTTATTCTCTGTTTTGTTAAAGTTATCCTCTGTAGACTGTAATAAGGGGAAACGATCAGATAAATTGGGGAAATGATCAGGAAAATGTTAAATTTATTATTCTGTGTAACTTGTACCAAGGGGAATTGTAACTTTATTCTCGTTAAATTTATTATTCTATGTTACTTGTACCAAGGGGAATTGTAACTTTATTCTCAGTAACTTGTACTAGAGGAATTGTAACTTTTAACTTGTACTAAGGGGAATTGTTGAATTTACTCTATGATCCCATAAATAGAGATGTACTAAGGGAATTGTTGAATTTACTCTATGACCCCATAAATTGTGACAAAAGAGAATTGCCACTGAGATAAACATGTTTCAAGCTCCTCCCCTCATTCCAACAATTTACGTTGCCAAAAAAATCTCTGTTACAGATTACAAAGTTATATATTAAACATATTATTTTCAGCTTTGGTGGGGGCCGCGCGAACGCGAGCCCCCTCTGTCACAAATTATGACGTGCACTCTCCACAATGGGAGATGCTAGACAGAGCCCCCTTCCAAGTGCAATGAAGGTGCTCGCTCTAGGCCATCGGCCTTCTTGATCACCGATTAACCCCGCCCAGGTAAGTATGCTTTGGCTGTATCCTTCTCCCTCTTCTTCTACTCCCTCTCATCCCTCCTTTCCTTCTTCTCACGCATGTGGGATCAATAATACCGTTGCTGTCCGCCTTTAACTCATGTAATACCAACATTATCTCCATGTCTGTAACAGTCCCGTCCATTGTATGCCCTTCTGCAATTCACGGATCTCCTTAGCAGAATATGGAAGGAATGGCGAGGGTTGCAATTTCGAAGTGCAAAGCAGGATGAATGTAACTGTGCTACATTAAAGCAAATCAAACAATGCGCAGACTCACAGAGACAAAATTCAATTTGTGCAGTTCACCAGAACTTTTCAGTCGTAACGTCGCCTGAGAGATTCGAACTCTCGTGGGGAACCAACCGCGTCTACTTAGCAGGCTTTCTAAGAAAATGTCTCTCTTTGTATTTATATGATCGTTTCCCTTTCATAATGTGGAATGTTTTTGGGCTACCTAACCATATATTGTACACGTTTTCTTTGAAAATTCTATATGTTACATTACACATTTGTTTTGGATTTATTTTATTTGTAATACTTAGTATATAAGTAATGTATTTATGTATAAAAGTTACAAAATTATCTTAGTTTGTTATCAATATCATTTTTTTACATTTTAAAAATTTATATTTGACACATAAATTATTCATGCATATTTTAGATCAATTTCATACAATAAAATTAATTTATACATTTTTTATTCAAATTTTATAGTGTGCTTATGTCTCCCCTTTTCAACTAGTCATTGTTCATTAACTTGAGCTTGAAATATTTTAAATTGTGTTTGATGGTGTTGTATAAAAGGACAAACCTTAATTCATTATTATTATCTAGCATCTAGGGGACTCACTAATAAAATCATCTCATAAAAGATCATAATGTTGCATTAGCACTCAACATCATCTGATATTTACAATGACACAAAAATAGGCATATTTTATCTACACTTATTGTCATATATAACTTTTCAAGACTCTTAGACTTCCTTCCCAATCTCTCTTTATTTCTTTTAGAGTATCGCATCTCTTGGAAGTAAAACTTACTTGTCATAGACCATGTCTTCTAAGGTAGCATTGGATCTTTTTCTTCATCATCCAACATGGATGATTCATACAATTGGAGGTATTCACAATTGATCACCAAAAGAAGTTTCATGAAAGGACAAAGGTTTAGTTTGATTCTAGTCTCTCTAACTACCTCTAAGATGGCAAATGGCCCATACTTTAAAGATTAGACTTCCACTAAGATTATGATTTTTCTAATGTGCTTATGCAAATTCAAGTGCAAGTTAATAAAGTTGCAGTTGAAGTAGTGCATCTACAATTTCCCTTATATAGGGTTCCAACAACTCTAACCCCTACTAGGGATTAATCTACCCTTCGTAGATGTCATCATGGACCCAATCAAATTGCTCATGGAGAACATGAGGCTCACTCATATGCTTCTCAAGCCCCTAAATGAAAAAACCAATAATAGTTTATTTGTAGGTGGTCTTAGTTCTCTCACCATCGTTCTACCTCTCCCTATGTCTATGATTGTGGGTTTGTTGGATAGTTGAATTTTGGTAAGTTTCCTTGGCTTTCTTTGGCTATTTACTTGCTTGCCATAGTCAACCATAGGGAGAAGAAAAAGAAGAGGGTATGATTTTTTTTGGGGAGACTCTCTTGGATGAATTGGACATCATTGTATGGAGAAAACTAGAGTACAAGGACTCCCTTCCACCCCCAGTGGTATAGCTCTTGTCACTTAGTGGCTTTGTTTTTAATTTTTGTGCACTTTGGGCTTGGCTTCACTTGGACTTTGGGTGTGATTTCTCCCACCCACCTTTTCTTGTGATTATGTGTAATGAAATTTTTAAATGGTAATATAGATATTTAATCGGTAATTTTTTCTTATTGTTCACATATGAACATTTCTCCTTTTGATAAATTGGAACAAGTATTTTTAAAGATTGATTCCAAAAGAAATAATAGTTGATGTGGATATGGATGATAAAGAAAAATAAGAAGAAAGTAAGAATGATGATAATCAAGACCAAAAACAAGAACATGAAGAACAAGAAGAAGAGGATGGAGAAGAAAAAGAAAAAGGAGGAAAAAATGATGATGAAGAGAAGATGGGGGATACAAGCTCATGCACTTTAGCTCCAAATAAGGAAGATTCAATAATTCAATTTTATTGATGTATTCAAAAGGCAACAACTATTATTTTTTTAAGCATTAGTACCGAGTATAACTTCATCAACAAGGAATTAGCCAAAAAACTATAGTTATAAGCAAAGCATATCGAGGATACTCAAATGGCGGGTAAGGATATTTAATTTTTTGAACATTTAAATCTCTCCATGGATAAATATGTTTTGCATTCAAATTTGTATGCTTTGAATATGGATGAGTTGAATATTGTTCTCGGTTGTACTTGGTTAGAATATTTGGGAACAATAAACATTAATGTGTAATAGTTCATGAAGTTTTGGTGTAGGAGGGAAAAAGTTACATTACAATATTACACACAATGAAGACAAAGAAAAGTCCAGGTAGTGCAAGTTCCAAAATCTACTAAAGAGTGCACCAAAAAGATATCAAAGGGAAAACATGAGAAGATATATTTTTAAAAAAAAGAGGAAAATTTTCTCATTTCCTTCTCTTCAACAAAGCAATCAACAACAAATGGTGAAGAATAAAAGGTTACATGAATAGCATAGGGTGCAATATACAAACATCCACATTATTTTGAGAGGTAAGAATCATAGAGGAAACCATCTTGGAGGCTTGATAATACATGTAATCAATGAGCCAGTTACTATGGACCTACATGAAATCAAAGGAAGAACCACAATAATTAATGACATCATAGAAGTGATGTTTGTGTATGCTAGGAAAGGAGAACATACTACGATGAAGAATGAAATCAAATGGGTGCAACAAAATGTAATCATAGATGCAATCTAGGTACCATCAAGCTAAAACCACCACAAATATCACATATGTATGGTTAGATGATAATACATGGCATCATATTTGTAATGACTTGCAACAATCTTATTATTTATTTTCTTCTCGTGTTTCAGGGATGAAGCATGTCAAGGAGGGATGTCATATGATATACCTAAAGATATGATATTATAATTTACATAGTGCATGGATTTTATTACATGTGGTACACATCCCTCAAATTATTTATATTGTCATGAATTATATTAGGTGATTATGAGGTATAGATGGGTTAGTTGTTTACCCCTCCACTATGTTATTGTGAGGAGGTCTATGTAAAGAAGGTGAATATCATTGTAAGAATATATAAGAGTATTGTTATGCCTTGCATAACCACCCCATCTTTTGCCTTGGTCAAAATGGGTCCCCCTTTGTTAATTTTTATCTCTTGTTGTTTTTCAAACAAAGTTTGGAGTCTTTTGCTTCCAACACTTTGTTTTATTTTAATTTGGTCTGTCGGAACTGGATCCAGAACCAAATCGGGTTCTGAAACTTCAATCAAAACTCGTTCCCGGCCCCATCCTGACAGTCTTGCTTTTTTGATCTTTTGTTTTATCTTTATTGGACCCGGAGCCAGAGTGGGCGTTAAGTTGGCGTTTATTGAAAATTACAAAATCTAAATCTATTCTGCCTCTGCATCCGCTTTTTGACTTTCGAGTTTTGTCTAGGTCCTTGTGTTAAGTTTTATTAAGTCGGTCTTTTGTTTTACTTTTTGTGTTGAGTTTTGTTTTCTGCTTTGTTAGCAGAATCGGACCCGGAACGGGAATGAAGTTAGGAAATTTCTTAAGTTTATGAATCAATCTCCATTTCGATTCCGCTCCCGCCGTTTTCTTGGTCGTTGACTTTTTGACTGAAGTCACACTACAATGAAGTGTTGGTTCTCTTTCAATTTCGATTCCGCCCAACTGCATTTAATGCATTAATGACAACTGCTCGTGTAGGTAGAAATCCTCATTTTTTACCTTCATTAAGGATTAAACGTATCATTATTATCATTGCAAAGAGATTAAAGAGCAAGGAAGAGCAGCGACAAAGTTCATTTGAGCGAATCGATTGAAGGAGGAGAAGATTATTGCTTGCGAATCAGTTCGAAAGGTTAGTTGGGTTCTTTTGTGTTCGAGGTAGGGTTTCTTATCGTTGTTGTTCTTCGTTTACTTATTGTTGCGTTTTTTTTTTATCTTTGCCCATGCTTCGAATCATGTCATTTTTTAACGAATTCGTGGTTCTTGGTATGTTTGTTTGAGTAGGTTCTTGCTTTATGTTGTTTGTCTGGTTGTTTCGTTGTTTCTTTTACTTTTGTTTGTGGTTCTTGTGTTTTAGGGCACAGTCACTTTCACGTTTTAGTCGTGATCTCGTCGTGCTATTTTGATTTACAGTTAGATTATATTGAG